>JASFAT010001495.1:0-593015 GCA_031353405.1 Baronia brevicornis | reverse complement strand
GTGTTCCAAGTGTCTGTGTTAGTTTACAGCAATCTTGACATGAAATCTAGTAAGGGGCTAAATTATAAAGTATATTTTCTTGTTATTATTATAAGAACCTGAATCTTATATATAGATATTGATAGACATATGTAAGTTCAAAGGTATTAAATTTTAACATTAATTATTATTATTAAAAATTTCATGAAATTAGAAAGAGAAAAAATTTAAAATAAAAATAATACTTATTAATACAGCAGTGGTAAGTTATTTTGCTATTATAATAATCGACAATTTATCAATATTATAAATTGTCATTAAAAGTTTCTTTCCTGGCATTCCTTATGGTTATCTACTAAACCTATGACCTTATTTAGCATCTGTTAACACAAATAAATTATCAGAGGTTACCTACCTCTTTTTCCGCTATTTTATCGTGTATTTTCTTTTTCGGTTTTGGTGGCGGAGGGGGTAATTCCTTTTTTTCTTCATCCTTTTTCTCTTCTTCTTCATCCTCCCAACTTTCCTGCAAATTAAGCTGACGTCAACACGTAGGCAGAAATGAGGTTATGTAGAGAACGCGAAAAACATTTTGAACGAAAAGAATGATAGCCAAAATATAATCTAAATAAACACTTGGCAGTCATTTACGTTACCTTGACGATGTCTTCTTCGTCTTCACCTTCCCATTTGTTCGACGTCAACGTGGTTGGTAGTTTAGGTTCAAAATTTTCTGCATCTATAAAAAAAACTCAATGACCACAAGTTTTTTTAAATTCAACATTTAGTTCGTTCGATACATACCCCACGACATATCGGGATCCATGGTTGCAAAATAATTGTTAGCACCGATCCAATTTTGTTACCTTTTTCACGTGAAGACAAAATCAGACAGAAGAAAATTTCTGGTTTTTTATCACAAGATGTCTCCAGGGTCGACAGATTTACTAATAACAAAACACTTAGACGGATTTTGTCAAACGTGCGTAGCTTTTCTGCAATAGTTGCGACCGAACTGGAAAACAATACACATATGACATAATTTCGATGAACATCCGACAGAATTACAATCAGATTTCCTAGTGTAAAAATATGACTCCATTGCAGACGATAATTCCTGAATCACTAAATTTTTCAATATGGCCGACTGCAATGTTGCCATATCATTTTTTTAAAAATTCCAGATAATTCTTTTTCTCACAGATAATAGTAACAAGTTTCTCTCAAAAAAATCTACGTTATCCATGTATGTTTATGTGAATAAAACTATGTTAAACATTACAATTATGATGAACATATGACTATGAAACATTTTTGATTTGTAAGTTATTAAGTATTTAAAATAAATAGTTTTATATTTAGAATAACTAATAATAACTTATATCTTTTATATACGTTTACTCTGAATATTCTGGTTATTAAATATTTTAAAGGCAAATTCAATTTGCCTTCGAGAAAAGCAAATAGTTCCGTAGAAATAAATACTAAAATCTTTTCTTTGTATCCTGGCTCAAAATCATCGCAGGAACAACTTACCAATATTTTAATAGAATGGGATTCATATTCCGTATCCGATTTTCTTCGAGGTCCGAGATCCAATCTTATAGAACATACGTATAAACATCCATTTTTATTTTTATAGAATAGAGGTAGGTATGTAAATTATTATCAGCTTAGGTCATATACCTTGCATTTTTTCTTTATAAATAGTGTTGAAATGTAAAACAGTACATCGAAGCCGCATGGATTTATTTTATTTATACTTTAAATATATTGGTATCGAGGTGTTTCGAAATGGCTAAGAAGAAAACAGAATTATTTATAAACGTAGACAATGATAAGGAATTTGAACACATACTTAACAATTACTGTGATTGCCTCATTTGTAAGTTAAAATACTTTTAATATTATATTGTTAAAATTATTTAATTTATATTATAATGCTAAGCGTGAAACTAATCGTAGTGTATTTTTATGGAATAGAATGGCAAATAAGCAAGCGTGTCGCTTGATAGAAAGAAACAAACACCATAGATGTTTGCAGTGCCTTAAGCATTGCAGAAGCGTTGGCTACCTTTAAGAAATGTGTTGGCTTATATTTTAAAATTCCAATTCGTAGTACCTAAGTCATATTGATTTGGCAATAACCCTGAAGGTGGATATTATTATAAAGTGGTAGTGCGTAAAAAGAATTTAGAGAAAAAATCCGCTATAGATTGCTTTTCATCCAAAAGGGATAAAACTTTCTTCTGTTGAATTAGAGGCAACTATGAGAGTAGTAGCAACTATGAGAGTAGTAGCAACTATGAGAGTAGTAGCAAATATGCTCTCATACTACTCTAGCATACCAATAGATAATGTAGCAGCGTCTACCTAAATAATTAAACACATAAACTACGATTTGCAATCTTTCCGTCGGTAGCGGCAACATACTCTAATTTAGTTTTGACGGTTATTATTAGATTGAAGGATAATCTCTTCAGATGAGGTTCACCCCAATAATCTACATATTGTCTTTATTTGCTATTATTTACAGCCTGTTTGTAGTTTTTTCGTATATAACACTGCATTGATCGCTCTAACATAATATCAAGACATATTGTTTAGACGATGGCCGCGATCAACTGACAGTCGCCGGGCAGTTACATTACACTTGAGGTCGAGACAAAGACAATAATATATATCTGCACTATTCATATATTCACAGGTTATAATATATTCTTCTTGTAACATGCATAATATCGTTGATAATTTGCTTTATTTTATTTTATTCTAGGTGCACATGTATATTGCAGTTATTTCGGTTTCTGTACAGCGCTTGATAACCTTTTCGTAAAGATCAAATTGGACTGGAGTAATGGACAGATGATATTACTAAGAGTATGTACATGTATTTCTTATAAATATTATGCTTTTTAGATCGTCTTATTATATTTTATAGTGTAAAGTTTGATCTTAAATATATTCATATAATATCTAATTCTTAATAGCCTGAAGACTAAATAAACTCTTCGACCAGTGCGTTATGCCTTGTAATTATAAACTCAAAAATGCTTAGTGAGTTATAGAGAACGTCATGCTTGCAGTTTCTATGGTGGATATGATTAGGTATGAAAAATCCGCTCGACTAACAAATTCACCGACATAGAGCCTTTCATGTTAACAGAATGAAAAAGCAATGGGCCGGTCACGTTTGTCGGAATCGGAAATTGGTTTTCGTCTCCTTGGATGTTCATTGTATTCTGAAGATCGAACTGTCGTCTAACCAAACCATTTTAATGCATAGAATATTCGAACGGGAGAGAGCATCTTTGTTTATGGGCATATTGCGCAGTTGACAGTTATGAAATTACGTAGAAGAAACGTAGTGGATTTGGCTACATCCAAATTACAGTTACTATATAAATTTTAAGAATCATTTAATTAACATTGTTAATGTATGACGGTTTAGGTGTTAGCTGATGAAGTGGAATCTTTGAAGAGATTTCGATGGCATAGTGATCCTATATTTCTTTTTATAATGGTATGTTAATTTTCTTTTACTTTATGTATCATTTCTGTATAATCTGTGGTCTTAATGCCTGAAGGCATTTTCTACCAGTAAACCATCGGATTAATGGACACCATATCACGCGGACCTGGAGGGGCCGATGACCTGCAGCTAGCTCGTCACCTGTCTCAGTGAGGTTACCGCAGCCCTTAAGTCCGGCGTCGACTCTGCGACGACGTTTCTCAATGTATTCGGTCCCACCTTGCTCACCCAACACAGGGGAGGAACGGGTTTAGTTGGTGGTATTGGAACCCCTGGCGGTGTCCAGCACCAAGTCGCCAAATATAAAAGCCCTAAAAACCGCTGGGAATAGCGGCAAGACCGGGGGGCGGTCGCCTTCCGAGCGTAAGCCCGAGTAGTCGGATTCTAATCGTCGAGGCTCGTTCTCACACCTCTAACAGGGTGTGGATGTCCCCGTTTACTTGTTTGGGTTAATGGAAGTATATTGTATGGGTACAAAAACAAAACATAGTGTGAGACGCTTCTCAGACGTTGCCTGATATTGCGGTGATAGCTAGAGATAGATAGATATCTACACAGGCGGGTTAATAGAGGTGCGTATAGCTGAAGATTGAGCGAGGGGAAGACTTATATTTAGCAATGGATTACCGAAGGGTGGTTTAGGCTGAGGCAACCGAGTATGCGTGTCGCCTGATGAAAAACAATTAATGTCGTCCATAGACATCTGCAACACTATTGATATTACAAAGCCGGTCGGCCTTTGAGATATGGCCTATTAAGGTATTCAGACCACTGGCATTACGTTAATTCTTTACTGATCATCGAAATCTATTTTTTTTTCGTATCTATATTCCAACCTCTAATACGATTATTTGGCCTATTCTAACGTATGACCGTGAGGCTATGATACTAACGCTAAAGGAAGAGAAGAAACTTCTAGTCGCAGAACGAAAAATCCTCCGTAAGATCCCAACGAAAAGAGATGATGGCAGGTGGCGAAATCGAAAAAATGCCAAAATCGGGCATTTGTTGTAGTCCAACACAATGTATTTGGAGAGACTAAGGCTCACCGACTTTGTTGGGTCATGTTTAGAGAATGGGGGAGGATCGTGCAGTCAAGAGAGCGATCACCCAACAGGACGACGTTCTGTGGGACGCCCCAGATACCACTGGAGAGACATGGTGGAGGTGACTTGCGCATCATTCAAATCCGCAACTGACAGGAGTTTAAACAGGACAGGGCACGGTGGCGTAATATCTTTTCGGAGGCGAAGATCCATTTTGGGTTGCTGCGCCAACAAAGTTAGTTAATTATTAGTAACCAAATCATAATATCTTAGGTAAGGCCATTAAATTGGATGATCCATGTTTTCAGAATAAAAAAGTGACCAATACTTTTAGAGGTGTGAACAATGTGAGGTTTGCAGAAATGGCTAGAATGGAGTTAAGTTACTTTGAGAACCTTCAAAAAGGCATAGCACCTGATCGTCGGACTTATGAAATAGACGAAGCTACTCCAGAAGAAATTGTACGTTGTTGATATTATCGTAAAAATGCTAATACAGCTTGTTATGCACTGTAATATATTGTTATGGGTTCTGGTGTCAAATCTAACTGTAAACTAAAATTTGTATTTATCCGTAGATAAAAATGTTTTTTGTAAGAGTGTTTTTCTGTAATATATGTATGGTAAATGGTTTCGAATATACTGAATCCGAATTCACTTTTATTCGTATCCAAATAAATACAATTTCTTTTTTTTATGGCATAGGAAGGCAAACGAGCAGGCGTGTCACCTGGTGGAAAGCAATCAACGCCGCCCATAGACATCCGTAGCGCCATAGGCAGTACGGAAGGATTGCCAACCTTTAAGGAAAATGACATTATGAGAGTGGGACTAGGAGTGGGAGGGGGAGGGAAAGGGTGTTGGGTCTCCGGAACTCAGACCGCTCACCGAACGAAGCGCGGTAGCTAAGGTACCACTCAGACGCCGTTTATCTGCGGGAGTGTGGTACTTACCCAGGCGAGACGGCCCATTCACGCTACAGACAAATCATACGCAATTCTTGACAAAGTATTCGTATGCACCGTGGCTCTACCACTATAGTTTTCGTTAACCATACCCACTAATAATGCTTGCTCTTTGAAATAGTTCACATCTATATTACAATGCAAGATATGAATCCATGATCTGAAATCGTAGGTATTGGGTATCTGGTAGCATATTAGGTTATAATCGAATGATCATAATAATCACGTACTGATTAGTTGTCGCATGTTTACTGATTATTTTATGCTAATATTGATAGATTTTTTTTGAAAAGCTTTAGGAGAGGCTTACTCAGAGGTGGCTACTTAACGCATGGATATATGATTATAATTATAAATTTATAAGAAAATATGATTATTAACATTTTGAAGTTTAAGTTATTATTTGAATAGAAAAAAATTAAAGAGCTATTTTGTTTTATAATATTGAAGAATATCTTACCTTCACCTTATCCACATGGCTTCAACAGATCTCTGAAGTATCTTCAGATGGTGCTACGCCTCTGTTACTGTTAGAGAGCATGGAGCTTCTTCGTTATTTCTTCCCTAACTAATTATTAAGCCGTTTCGGCGATCCTTAATAAATGAGAATTTTTTTTACAGGAATGGCAAAATGTTCGGAAAGCGGAGAAGGAACAAGAAGAGTCATATAAATCGGCGCAAAGGGCAGCACGGCAAGCCGCTCGAAAACGGCATCGAGCCGAGCTGATGGTGCCTCATTTGCGTCACCTGAACTTCGTGCTGTACTGGCCACATTGTACTCACGCCCACCCCGATTTATACGAGCGTTGGGACCTAAACGGTTATAAAATGATGCTATGCAACACCAGTGGTTCTCAACCTGTTTCTTTCGCGATAAATTTTAATCAATTTCATAACTTTGGCGGCACACTCGTAATAAAATAACTACAGTATAACAATACCGATTGGTTTAACCGATTGGCCGTCGATATGCTTGTCGTCGATTGCTATAATTCTTGTAAACCATTTCAACTAGGCCATAGGTTTCCAACCTTTTGGGGACTACCGCCCTTTACAAGAATAAATGTTTAATTACGCCATAATAATAAGATAAACATTTTAGACGGATAGATAAAATGTTTTATTTTTAATGAAAATAGAGTATTTCATAGTAATGGGGGGCATTTGCCTTTAGACCCGCTATCATAAAAAGCTCCAGCGCCCGTTGCGCGCGCAGGTGACGCTCCCTTTGAGAACCTATGAACTAAGTTAATAGAGTCTGCCTAGGAAATGGTTCACATCAATAGTCCAATGAAGGATACGAATTGACGATGTCAGATCGTAAGCCGGAGCCTTGCCAACTTAGTTATTGCTGCTTTTAAATATAACTTTTTCCGAATAATTCTCCTACTACAGAAGGTTGGCAGTAAATTTAGCACAACTCTCCCGATCTCTCTCATCTCTCCACAACTCTCATAATGTTTTTACTCTGAGATGGGATGTCAAGTCAGTTATGGGATGGACACTATAAAAAAGAATTAAAAAAAAAATTAACGCGCAGCGTAGTTACTTTCGTAAAAGTATTAGTGAGATAAAAAACACTCAAAAAATTTCTATCTCTGGGCGATTACAAGTTTTTTTTGGACAGTCAGTGCTTGTATGAATAACGGATCTTCTTCTTCTTCGTGCCTCTCCGACTAGCAGTTAGAAGTATGGCAGTCAATTTTGCACAAATCTCCTTGTTTTTCGAGAGGCGCAGCAGTTCTGAAGCACTCGCTATCCCGGTCCACTCCCTGATATTACGTAGCCAAGATTTTCTTCTCCGTTCAATATGCTTTTTTGCCCGCTACTTTTCTCATCATGATCAGTTGCAACAATTTGTATCTGTATTTTATAATGCAGGTAAGCAATATTTCTACCTTTAACGGTCTACAAAAGTTCACGTTTTTGCTTGACTTGTCGTAGGAATTTGTCACTGGCTACTTTCCGAGTCCAGCTAATAGCAAGCATCCGTCTACACGTTCGCTATACGTTTTCTGAGGTATTCTTTAAGTGGTGTAAAAGAATGGGCCAGATGTAACAACGGAGCCTTACAATGGAAATATAACTATACCATATAAAATTAGTATAGACGTAGAATTATTTGTCATAGGCATTATAATGGTTGGTCGAGAAGAAATTCAGCTTACCAAGGAGCTGGCAGAAGACATCCTGTACGCTGGCGATGCACCACTAAATGAGGCTTCTATGCACAAGCTTCTGTCTGCACCAGCTCTTGCAATATGCTTCCGCATATTGGACACTGATAAACATTTTGTTCGTAAGTCTCCATAGATTGTATTGTTGTGTTCTTTATATAAACTAGCGGACTAAGCAGACGTTGTCGTACCCTGAAAAATAGAAGAACTAGAAGAAAGCCTAGAACCCCATTTTAGTGCCACATAACTGGTCGAATTGTGAGTTAAAAGTTTTCAGTCAAATACATAAAATTTAATCATAATCAGTCCAGCTGTATAAAAGAAGTTCAGTAACAAATACACACACAGAAGAATTATATAATAAAGACTAACTTATACGTCGCCCGTCGCTTCAAATTCAAGGAAACTCGTTATGAAAAAATTCAATATATATTGTGTCATTTTTATTGAAACTTTTTCACTTTGATCGGGATATTATTTATGTGTAATATCCCGATGAAAATGATTATATCGTAGGATATATGTACTGTACCAGGAATCTTATCGGGAGTGTACTGAACACCTTCCGGAAGATTCATGGTGTTACAGAAAAAATGGTTACGGGTTTGATTTCCACACCGGGATAAATATATGTATGGCTAACATATATTTAGTTATCCTGCCAAACCTGCTGCTCGCAAAAATCCTGCATTGGACAAGCGTGGTGGATTTAATGTCAGATTCTCCAGAAATGGGGAGGCCCGCGTCCAGCAACGGATAGGCTATGAATAAAAAAAAAATCATTGATTATTAGCATGCAGCCATATTATTATTAAATATTGATCTCTTTATAAATTGGAGAAGGTTTTCGCCCCCCCCCCTAAGCTTGATGGATTGGAAATAGCACATTGGTTTTTATTTCTCGGTATGTAAATGGTACGTACTGGCTCCACTTTATCACGAACTTATCGGAATTTATTACAAACATGCAATAATTTACTTGCTTTATCCTTGTTTATTGCGATCTATTGTTGAATTTTTAAATTTAAAAAAAGAAATAAATCTTCAGCGTTAGTACGAAAAATACTTTATGAAGAAATACCACCGTTGGACAACTCTTTGCCGTCAGCTGAACAGCCAGTTCAAAAAACCGCTTTCGACCAGTACAAATCATATAGTCCGTCGAGGGAAGAAGTGTGGCAGACACGTCGTGAAGAAATGCAAAGGAGGAAGGTATCATATATCAGGGGCTACTTGATTAGATATAAGATCTACTGTTTACCAACTAGAATAGGGATTCTCAAACTATTTTGAGCCAGAGACCCCTTTTGCAAAATGAACTGATACCTCACACCCCCACAGCCAAATTATTTTAAAAATCCTATCTCCCTTTCTACCTTTTTAATTTCTTTACCAGAACCAGAAATGATCTTAGCGTAGAAGCTTTTTATGATTCGCTCGATCTTATACTAATCCGATTTTCATATCTTATATAAGAAATACCTAAATATTTAATATAAGAATTTTCCCCCCATTTATAAATATATTAATATTTGATAAAACTGTATGTATTAAAAATAATTGTATATAATATTTGTATTAAAAAAGTGTCATCAGTGTTGTCACACTACTACAAGTATAAAAAATGTATATATGTATATATATATATATATATATATATATATATATATATATATATATATATATATATATATATATATATATATATATATATATATATATATATATATATATATATATATATATATATATATATATATATATATATATATATATATATATATATATATATATATATATATATATATATATATATATATATAAATATATAGGATGAGTGTGAACTTTGAAGGAAGAACGAGTGGAACAACGAGCGAGACGTCTTTCTGAAATGCAGCGATTGGCTCGGCAAGCAATAGCAGATGCTATTGAAGCGAGGAAAGCGGAGAAAGAACAACAGAAATTGAAGTTGCTCAAAGCTGGGGTAAGTTGTTGATAAGAAAGAAGTTTTGATAGTGGTAGAACCACGCTGCAGACGAATACTTTATCAAGAATGGCATAATATTATCTGTAGCATGAATGGGCCAGCTCACCCTGGGAAGTACCACACTCCCACAGAAAACCAGCGTCTGAGTGGTAGCTACCTACCGCGCTTAGTACGGTGAGCGGCCGAGTTCCAGAGGCCCAACACCCTCCCCTTCCCTCTACCCCTCCCCTCTCATTCCCACTCCCATAATGATACTTTCCTTAAAGATCGGCAACGCTTGCGCACTGCCTATGGCACTGCGGAAGTCTATGGACGGCGCTGATTGCTTCCCATTAGGCCTTCCTATCCCATAAGGGATAGGAAGGCAAACGATATATAGCATATAATATATATAGCATATAATATTGGACTCTTATGAGTCCAATATTATATGAGCAAGTGTGTCGACTAATGGTAATAAATCAACACCACCCCTTGACTTTAGAAATATCAAGGGGATTGCAGGTGTTCATTGTTGATATGAGTACGTAGCTGACCATTCAGAAACGTGTAGACATTTTTTAATACCCCGAAATGTCTATGTCATGTTAGTTTGGAAGTACAGGTGAAGGGAGCCGGTTCTGCATGGTTAAAGTACTTGGAGAAAAGTCTCATGGTAAACGCTGAATATTAGACCATCACTCACCCAAGTTATGCGGATGAAATTTCGTTTGCGGAGTATTATTAAATAGGAAGAATTATTAAGGTATTGCGAAATCTTGTGACATCATACGTCAAAATGTAAAAGTCAGTCGGCCATTGAGTCCAGCGCCGCTCATTGCTATGTGCTTATTGTATTGCAATTAAATGTAGTTTCATCATCATCAAGGCATTACAGCCGCGGGTGGGCCTTAGCCTGGTCCAGTAAATTTTTCCAGTCGGATCTTCGTTTAGCTTTTTCCCTCCAGCCCCTCACACCGATTGTCCTTAAGTCGTCCTCGATTCCATCTAGCCATCTGATCTTAGGCCTTCCGCGGCTTTTACGATCATCTGCTTTGCCGTCGAGTAGGCGTTTGGGTAAATGTACTTTAATAATACCAAAAAGGCCCTTATTAATCATAATCCTACAAGAATTAAAGGGCGCATTTTACAACCGAATTACTTGGAATGCCGTATGAATAGGTTACCTCCTGGGAAAATACCACAACCCAGTAGAAGAATGACAATAAGTAGTCTTTTCTCTCATTATCATACGTCTTTCTGAAGAGAAAAAATATTTGTATTGCGGTAGATTTACTTTTCTATGTGCGGTGATTACTTATCATAATCTAAGAAATATGGTTTCAGAATCTGTCAGCTCTAAAAGAACTTCAAGAGTCTTCTGATGATATACAAGTGGACATTGATATCCCTGAGGTAAGGCCTTAGAGAATACAGGATTTGTTTGCTGAAATGAAACCTTTAACACGTTTTTTTGACTTTGAGCTATGGAGTGAGATACGCTCGAAGTTTCTGTGGTGGTTATGATTCGGACTGACGAAATCCTTCAGAGAACCAAAGTCACCGACATAAACCTCTGAGTTAGCGTGGAGTGAAGTGGCAATGGGCTGATCGCATTTGTCGGAGAACCGGCAATTGAAGTAGACGAGTGCAAAAGTGAAGAACTGCGTCTTGGCAAACTGAGTGTGGGACGCCCCCTGGCTAGATGTTGCGATGAAGTGCGCAGGGCGAGAGAAACTGTATGTGTGAATCAAGGATCGGTCTAGGTGGCGCTTTTTGAGGGAGACCACAGCTTCTTTTTTTTACTTCTCTGACTAATTTCTTAATTTTCATATATTAATTCATAAATACTGCTGTAAAAGAAACTGGTTGACCTTGATGTTTCACATAAATGTTGTGATTTATCGCAATCTCCTATCTAGGTATATTGATGGGGGATTTTTAACTCTCAGGTTCTGACTCTGCTTTGCTTTTATTATTATAAAATAGTGAATATAAAATGTTGGTCCATAAACATGTCTGGATTATAATGTAATAAAGTCTACTCCTTTTTTAATATTGGCTTCAAAACTTTCATATTTAATTATAACAATACGAATATGTTAATATTTCATATTAATAAGATCAAATGGTTGGATAACTATGTGGTAGAAAGAAAAAAAATGGTAGAGCGTAGAGATAGAGAAAGCATGGTAGCTTCAGTTGACTAGCTCAACAAGGGTTGTACTATACCCATTCAGAGTATCAGCGCTAAGTGGGAGCATTTTCAGTGTTATTGCTTTTCATAAAGCAAGCGCAAGGATCTCCAGGCTCAATTTCATTCGTCTTCCTGTATTTACTTCCTCCCTTCCCATTACTTACTCCTTCCTCTTCCATCACATTCTCCTCCCCTCACTTTGTTCACATCTTAACCTTGTGGTAGCCAATGAATTTGCAGTTGCCTTAATTTGCTTTTCTTTACCTAAAAGTATGTGTTATAAAGAAAAAGTATTATTTTAAGAAATTATCTGACGACGAAGTCGAAGAAAGCAGTGAGGAGGAAGATAAGAATGAATACTTTCCTCCCCATGGTCTTCTGATACCGGGATTCTACGCTCCACCGAACGATGTTGCTAAAGTTAACGGATTAGCTATTCTGTTTCCAAAAGTAAGTGACATAACAAAAATACGAAACAAATGTATAATAAGAGATAACGTGATTAGAGTCACTCAGATTGTTAAAGAGAGAGTGCTGTGTTTGTAGTCCTTTTACTAGATAAGATTCAAATTGAAGAATTCCGCGAAAGAACCAAAATCACCGACAGTTTTTTGTGTTAGCTAAGCGGAAATGGGGTGGTTATTTTAAAGGAGTATTGACCGGTTAGATGTATTTACCTAAAAAAAAATAAGCTTACAGAACATGTTTGGATGGAGCATGCAAGTCTCGATAGGCATCTGAATGAATGGCGATCCAGTATGATGCGTTTTTCTAGAAACTTCTTATTATAGTATCATCATATACTTAGTATCATGATCAAGGACTAATTTGTAGTTTGGCAAAAAAAATTACGAACAGGTGAAGCTGAATCAAGAGGATATTTAGATACGACATATTGCCTAAGCTAGAAAGCTAGATTCTTTAGAACTATAGAGTGACATCTTATCTCTCAGTATCTTTTAATGATATTACAATAGGGAGGGCTCCGAGGAATGGTTTGGCCGGATATGGTTTGGACGAAAATAATTCCGGCCGCTGAATCCCATTACCGAACAACTCGCCACAAGAAAAAGTTTCATCCCATCATCTGAGTCAGCTTCTTCCTCGCAGAAACTTCTTTCTTCGCATTACTAGCCTACATAACTCCAGCGGTGTTACCGAATCGATAGGACATTGGAATCTTCAAAAAACAAGACGTTTATTTATTTCTTAAAAAAACAAGGCCGACAACGCTTCCGCAATTTTATTGAAATTGCGGAAGCGTTGTCGGCCTTGTTTTTTTTTGCTTGTATGGCGAGTATTTATTGCTTTCCTTCAGTTGCCACGGTTACTCGTTTGACTTCCTATTCCATGAAAAAAAGGCAGGCCCGCAATGAGAGATACCGATTCCATCATTAGCTACCAATCATTAATTTAATTGATTAAATTGATGAGTGATGATGAGATGATGAGTAATTTCACCCTATGTTTAAGAATTTTTTTGTATATTTTTCGTCCGAAAAAGTTCTAGGAAATTTATTAAAAATCCTGGTTCCTTACTTATTTTTCCTCCTGTTTACGACAACGGAAAAGACTAAAAATAGTTATGTGTTTGAGTTTCTTAAATTTAGGCATTACCATTTCAGCTAGTTATGGAGCACGTTACTCCCGAACCAGAGTATCTGCCTCCGCACGTGTTGGTTCTGCTCGAGATGGCCAAAACACACAAGGCCATTGAGGCCTTGGCCAAGTACAAATCTGCTGTTATACATGTATGTTCTATGGCAATGATTATTGTATATTTTTGTAAAGTATATTGCAAATTTTCACTTTGACATTTTTCTTGGAAAGCCTGGCTATTCTTTTTATATCAACGCTTGATGTGACCAAAAAGAAGAGAAGAAAGTTTAAAGATAAAACGTATTAGAACACGTGATAAAATAAAAAGGAATGATGAGATTGTTTGGGCACATAGAGTGGATGGATGAAAGACGACTGGTAAAAGAAATTTACGTTGCGGATGTGGATGAAAAGCCAAGGAAAACATACCTTGACCAAATTGCTGAAGTTCTTAAGAAAGGCCAGGTCAAAAGTATCCTTAAATGCTGAGCTTGTATGAGGAGAGTGACGAGTGTGGATGAAGCAAATGTGTGCCGAGATCGTAGCATAAGGAGATCTGTGGTCTCTGCCTAGCCCTATGGGAAACAGGCGTAATCGTATGTATATATCTTAATCTATATATATATATATATATATATATATATATATATATATATATATATATATATATATATATATATATATATATATATATATATATATATATATATATATATATATATATATATATATATATATATATATATATATATATATATATATAATCGTTAGTCTCGCTAAAACTCGAGAACGGCTGGACCGATTAGGCTAATTTTGGTTTTGAATTATTTTTGGAAGTCCAGGGAAGGTTATAGGAATATAGTATTTCGTTTTCTCTTAGAGACTATCCCTACCTGTCAAATATTTGATGTGCGTCCCGTCGTTCAGAAATAAATTAAATTTAAAAGTCGTTCAGAAATCAAATTAAATTCAAAAGTAAAGTTTTTTAATGTTGAAACATTCTTCATTTATCGTTCAGCTTTTTTATTTTTTTTATTCTGAGGCGGTGCAAAGTTTCCCGGGTCAGCTAGTAGATAAATAAATAAATGACTTAATAATTTTTACTTGATTATTGAAAATCGTCTGAGTCCTTGGTCTCGGTATTATATCGAGGTACATCTCATGTATAACGGTCCTGTTCTCGAACGATAATGGCGGAAGTAATTAAAAATCCACAGTCAAGTGGAATGAAGATAAATGTTTGTTTAGTATTCCGAGAGGAATCTTTCTGGAAACAATTAATTTCTCTTATAGGTTATCTGAAAGAGTGTTAATGGAACTTTTCATTATAAATGATTTAACAATACTTTTTTTGCATTAATAATCCATACATATATTTATTACGATGCGGGACTCGCGACTATTGACTCCGCGAGCGGAGGGCCCCACCACTTATAGTTTATTATATATATATATATATATATATATATATATATATATATATATATATATATATATATATATATATATATATATATATATATATATATATATATATATATATTTTTTTTTTTTCTTCTAAAGGACTATGGCGTTGCAGACTAATTTAATAAGGGATGACTATAGTGCCATTGTGAATAAAAGATTTTATGTGCATTGCAGATGATTATAGAATATTAGCTTGGTTGTTTGCATGCTTCTTTAAGAAAATGGACAAATTTAAAAATGTTACAGGACTTGAATGAATTAAAAATAGACACCCTTGGTTTAGTGAGTACAAAACCTCAGAAGTCAACAAAGAAATTTGCGATATTGTTGATTGTGATTTGGATATTACTGATTTTGATTTGGATATTACTTTGTTTGATTTGGATATTACTGAGTTTGATTTGGATATTACTGAGTTTGATTTGGATATTTCAGATGGGGATATTCAAAGCCACAACACCATACGACGCCGAACACGTCGCGTATAGTGTTAAACAGTTTGATTCTTTAAATACGAAGACTGATCTGTGAGTATTTTATTTATTTTCCTCTATTATATTTATTTAAGCTCTGGATACCGTGGACAGCCAAACGCACAAATTATTCTCTTCTAACTTGGCATTAAGACTTGACTGTCTACATCTACAACGCATACTGACTTATTTCGGATACATTAGAAGTGGTAACTTTGTTAAGAATGGCATATTATTTGTCTGAAGCATGAATGGGCCGGCTCGCCCGGGGAAGTACCTCGCTCCCGCTCCAATGTCCTCTCTTGGGCCCCCCTACTATTAATAAGTGACTGATTGTTTACAGAAACGAGATGAGGTTAGCCTTCATGTTGTCTGTTAAAGTGGACCTCCCGTTGTTGGCGTTGATGGATTTGAGTCCGTGTTATGTCAGTCGCGATACGGCCGCTGGTGAAGAGGAATGCGCGGCGATGTTCCCCGTTGATTACGGTGATGCTTGTGACGAATTCGAAGATTTTCACTGTACTGATATTAATAAAGAATGAAGATTCTTTTTAATTAAATAAACTTTGTTCAGAATTATTTTTTTTATATATCCACGCCTATTCCCCGTAGGGGTTGGCAGAGACTACAGAACTCCATCCGCTACCATTCATTGCAGAACGGTTCTCGATTGGTCGCTTCTCGCCCTCGTGAAAATCAGGACGTGACGGGTGGCGAACCACGTCGCCGTCATTTTTCAACAAATTAGGTATATTAATTCGTATTAGTGAATGACCCACGAGTTGCAAGGGAGGATGAAGGTCAGCCCCAGCAGAGCTCTGCATACTGAGGTAAGGCACCATAGTACCCGGGGGATAAACAAACAGCAGGAACGGAAATGCGGATTTGGGGGATTACCAGACTCGGAATAAATATTTATAAATTCTAAAAATTCCGATGCGGGAAACGAACCCGCGACCATTGACTCCGTGGGCGGAGGGCCCCGCCACTGAGCCAATCGGTCGTCCTTTCAGAATTACCTTTGGAATTTTTTTGATAGATATGATACGGTATAAAGAAATTCCCGGAAAACCAGTCACCATTATAGTTCTTTAAGTTAACTATAACTATAGTTCGTTAAGTCATATTAGTCGAAGAACCGTCATGCAGATCTTTAGTGCAGACCGCGTCTTGGCAAATGTGTGTGACGCTTCCTGCGATCTGCGAGCGGTGGCTGGCAGGGACTAAATACGTGTAACCTGAATGAAACTGATGATGATGAAAAAGGTGATGATGATTTTCAACTAGATGTAATTGTCATGACGCAATTTCATATCTCACTTCCAAAATTAAACCAAACTTCCAAAATGATAAGTAAATAAATAAACGGTTCACCTAGTGGTAAATAATTATTATCGTCTATGAATATTTGTAACACCGAAAAACCGTAAATAGTTTAAAGTAAGCCTTGCCTCCATTTTATTTACAGGAAGGCTAGCAATATTTATAATATTATTAGAATTATTTGGTTAATGCAGTCAGGCGTTACTTTACGGAAATCCATTATCCATTATAGGAAAACCATCCATATGGACAGTTAGAACTTTTTACTTAGCTAAGATCCGCGACAAGCAAACAAAAAATAGAAAATTGATAATGTGTGTTTTTCTTCTGGATGAAGTGGACTTTCAGGGAACTTAAACTAAATCTTACCGAAAAACGTCCGTCAGCAACAGCAGCCACTGTCAAGACTTAACGGTTGACTTCCGTAGATTCTACTATACCTGGTGATGCCTCGTGTTGAGGCGAAACACGTGTCGTTTGCAAAGTGGAAAAGTGGTGGTGTGTGTTTGGTGTTGTGCATCGTGGTTGGTAGGCGGAGAGTTGCTGACGGCCGTTTTTCGGCAAGATTTAGTTTAAGTTCCCTGTAAATCTACTTCATCTAGAAGAAAAACACACGTTATTAATTTTCTATTTTTTGTTTGCTTGTCGCGGATCTTGGCTAAGTAAAAAGTTCTAAATGTCTACTAGAATTCTTGTTAAGGTAATAATGCTTGCGCTAGGAAAGGAAGCAAGGGAAAAAAATTGGAATGGCTGATGCGTTAAGCCGTTGGCCTTCAAAAGAAGTATCATCAGAAGAAGATTTTGAAGGAGGAGTTTTGTTGCTTGAAGAAACACCTATTCAATTAAATTATGCTGCTAAAGATGTAGCTCGCCTAACTAGAAGAGATAAAATATTAAGTAAAATTATATTTTGGATAAAAAATGGTTGGCCATCGGAAGTAGCCAAAGAATTTAAAATATTTTGGCTCAAGAGAGATGAATTATCTATCTATAAAGATTGTATTTTGTGGGGTAGTAGAGTGGTTATACCAGAAGTTATGAGAGAATCAGTACTTGGACAGTTACATGGAAATCATGATGGTATAGTTGTAAGTAAGGCCTTAGCTAGAAGCATCAATAGTCCAGTTCAAGATTGAATTTACGATTAACAGGTAGATAGTAAGTCCAATCCTTCAGATTGTGCTATCGGTAATTTCTTCGTTATGATTTTATTCTCATATATTGTTACTATTACTAAATATAACATGATTAAAAATGAAAGTCTAATTTCAAGCAAAAAGAATATTTTTATTAATAAAAAAAATGTCAAATCTATATCTAAACATCAAGCATTCAAATCTATATCTAAACGTCAAGCAGTCAAATCTATATCTAAACATCAACACATTTAAAAATATTTCATAAATTTACGGCGTATATAACTTAAATCTAGAAATCGCATTTGCAAAAGTCACTGGGTAAAAATTAAAAAAAAAAAAAACTATGGTTAAACGATATTATATGAATTTCTCAATAGCGTGTTCTTTGGCGGTTTTTTCGGCTTCTATTAAAATAGAACGCCATATGTACTTCTTCAAATAGGACGTCTGGTCTTTTACGGCTTCTAATATTTTTTGACTTGTAGCCAATAGCCTTTCATCAGTCATAATGTGCTGTGACTGTGGAATTTCCAGATTTAGCGCGCCTTTTTCACAGGGTATACCTTCAACAGAATATCCTAGAGGAGGCAGCAATGCTGCTGGGCGCATTTTCGAGTAACCATTGTTATAGTTGATTACAGCTGTTCCCAACCAATCGCACGACAAGTTATTGCCGTCCAAAAAGACCGTTAGTTCAGTTTCATGACTAAGCCAAGCATCACAATCCAAAACATTCATACTGTTGTTTCTTATCGAGAGGTATCTAAGGAACTTCAAGTCCAAAAGAACTTTAGAGTTAAGTGTATGTATCTCATTGAATGACAAATCTAGATTTTGAAGTTCCGTGAGACCGTGGAACGCACCGTATTCTATGTCTGTCAAGTAGTTGTGGTTCATTCGTAACGTACTCAAGTGTGGAACCCGAAGGAAGCTAGATGGACCGATCCTTTGAATTCTATTTTTACTTAGATCCAAGTACTTAAGTGTCACTGGTAGATGGAGCGATAATTCATTAAGTTCTTCTATATAATTTTCGCTAAGGTCCAATTTAGTTAAGTTATGGTGGTGGTTTAGAATAACTAAAGACGGATCTGTTATATTATTTGAGTGAAGTACTAATTCGGTGAGTCTCGCCGCTTCCCCGGGCAAAATATTGAACGAAGATAATCCGTTATTGGACAAATCTAATGTTCCACCTTCTGAGTTAAATGTGACCCGAAAATTGTCTACTTTTCTTATGTCATTGTATGTTATGTTTATTCGTTTGAAATTATAGTTGTAACTTAATGGCTCATCGGGGACATTGTCAAAACGATTGTTCGACAAATCGAGGTTCTGCAGATTGTTCATCAGGGAGAACGTTGAAAAATGTAATTTACTTATAAAATTGCTGCTCAAATTAAGATATTTAATGTAAGCGAGGTCTTCATTGTTGATAACAAAATCGATTAACTTATTGTGAGATAAATCTAAAGATATTAAATTGACTATTGATCGAAAAGCGTTGTAATTTACTAGAGTTATGTTATTCCTTGACAAGTCGAGTTCGGTTTGAATGTCGATCGGGTGTTTTTTGTATCTATCTAAAATTATTTCAGAAGTTGCGTTAGGAACGACCGATATGTAGTTTTCCGAAAGAACTATCCTGCAGACGAAATAGTGGAAGTTGTTTAGATGATCCCAATGTCTGGTGAGCATGAACGTCTGTGCTTTATCAATTTTATTATGAGAAATCTCAAAAGTCTCTAAATGGAGAATTCTATCATGAGATTTTTCATCAATTTTATTTATTAAGTTGTGGCTTAAAAACAGATGTTTTAGATTCACTAATTTATCATTAATAGCTCCGTTCAAATTTTTAATAAGGTTATTATTGAGTCTAAGCGTTTCTAGATTTGTAAGATTGGAGAAAGGTTCCTCTGTTAAGTCTCTTATGAAGTTGTGTGAGAGATCAAGTTCTTTAAGACTTATTAATTCTTGAAAAACATAGCCAGGTATTTCTTCAATCGCGTTATAGGCAAGTGACAGTTTACTGATTTTGTTTGTATTATCAAACACGAAAAGTTCATCGATGTCAGTTAGTTTGTTGTAAGACAAATCTAGTTTTTCTAAACGACCGAGATACTGAAAGGGACTGCCATTAATCTGTTTCATTTGCAAGTTCACAAGGTTTAGATTTTTAAGTCTAAATGTGTATTCGAGGAAGGATAAGTTTGTTGTGGGCCAGTTACCTAAGATGGTTAAAGTGGTGATGCTGGTGAGAAATTCGGTGTCGATGACGTTAATGGGAAAGCTATCGATGGCATCTTTCAGAGTTACGTCGACTACCACATCCTTGTTGACGGATCCTTCGCAGAAGCTGTCCAGTTTCGCGTTTTCAATTGTGTAATAGCATTTGATACGATAGGTGCAGGCGCCGAGGTGACGAAAGTCTTCTTTTGGACAGTGGGAGGAGACGAGTGACGATGACAGCACGACAAGAAGAACGATGGTTACTGAAATATAGGTGAAGACAATGAACATACGTTTTGCGCCTGTACAGTATTTTTGTAAATAAACCAAAAATTAATTGATGGTATGTTTCGGATTTATTTGTAACCTATATATTATATCTGTACATGATTATTTAATAAATTTATAAATATGTGTAAGGATTAATATTTATTTAATTATTTATGGACCATCAAAAAGGGATGTAATCCTAGGTATAGATGGCCAAAACATTAACATAAAGTGAAAGTAGACAAATCAAATATTATACAGGCTTAAATATTAGATTTAATACAAAATAATATAATTATTTTGCATTCTGGAAAATTTAGAACTTTTAGAGAACGCGTAAAAAAAATTAAAGGCGCAGGAGACAGTGTTTTAGACAGACTGAAAGTGCACTTTATAAAATTATTAATGTAAATATGATAACAAGAGATGAAAAAATTATTACTAAAAATAGTTGAAACTTATTATTTGTAATGTAAAATATTAGAAATATTTTGCTTTTAAGCTAAGTTCAATGGAAATGTAATTTTTAAAACTTTTAAATGTAAAACGTTATGTTCTGCTATCGTAAATATTACGAATCACATAATAGACTTTATTATCACCTGCCTGAAGTTGACTGGTAAATAAGAGAGGCACAGGCCCCTCTCAAGACTTACCACTTAGCTCGATTCTGGGCTTCACACATCCAATTTCTGCCAGACGCTCTACGCAGATCTTCGATTCATCTGGTGGGGGGTGGGGGCGTCCCACACAACGTTTTCCAGGATATGGTCTCACCTCAAACACTCGTCTACTCAATCTTATTTTACTTAACTATTTGCAAATCCAATGTGAAATTCATTAATTTTACCTTAAATTTATTCATATTTTTTTCAATTTTGACCATATTACGTATTTTAATTTTACGAGTATATCTAGTACCTAGTTATAACATTTAAAAGTTTTTTATTCTGCTATCGTATATCATCTGGCATTTTAAAAGAAAAACAATATTTTTGAGTTAGTTTAGGATTGAAAAGTAGAAAAAAAATTGATTTGTTTTGATTTAAAGTGTCAAATTGTTGAGTTTTGATTTAAAATGTCATTGTATAATAGCAAATAAAAATCCATTTATACATACATTTATTCATGGCTGGCAATTTTTTGAGGATGTCTTCAATAAAACCTGGAATTGAATAATCTATGAATTAAAATATTATAAAATATTAAGTAATGTTAGGTAACCTAACTCTAAACCATAAATCTATAAACCAGATTACATAAATTATAGTTGGGTTGATATAAAAACACCTAGGTGTAAATAGAAAATTTATTTTAATAAGTTTATTATAAATACATATTGTTTTAAAGATTTAAATCAAAACGATATCAGAATAATTAATTTTTGTTTTAACTTGAAAGTGTTAATGCTATGCTCTTATTTTAATTAAAAATCGATTTTCTGTTATATCTATTTTATAGTGGTAAAATTATGGTTGCACGAATGAACTGCTTTGACCGGGAAAGTAACACAATATGTAAGTATGTAGTGGTAAGTAAGTTTTAGCGTTTTACTGTAAGGAGAGGTATCCGGGGCCTAATTATTTACTCTTTATTTACTTCTCCCCAACCTATTACTTTCTTCTCTTTCCCTCCCGTGAAATTATTCTTCCCTAAGGTAAAGTAAAGTATCACGTATTTGTTTGTATATGTACATGACCTTTGTATACGGTAACCACGTAATAAAACAAGATTGTTTATCGATTTAAAATATTCTCTACTATACTTTTCATTGCGATATATTAATTTCATTATAGTAATTATTAGTTACATAATGAGAACATTTAATAAATTATTTCATTAAAAAATTCAGTACTCACCTTATATTGCAGCCATTTCACTCGCGACTCTACAAGTAATGCTATCTGTTTGTGAATACAAAGTCCAAAGAGAACCCACAGCCGGCATAAAATTTGATGCCTGGTATTTTGCTGATGGTGCGAAAAGGGAGCACCATGTAACAGTCGAGAGTATGTTGCTTTATAGACGCGACATTAGGCATTAATTGCTGGTAAAACCTAGAATGTCAAAATGCCTGTTGAAACTTTTTATTTTTAATCTTAAATTAGTTTTCTATTCCCTATTCCTTTGAGTATTCTTTCGTTTCCTTTAGACACTGCATTCCAATTGTTTTACAATATGATTTATATTAATCAATAATTGAATATAATAACTTACAAAGTGCTTACGACAAAAATACTAGACATCACAATAAGATATTAGCTAATTTCTATAATTTAAATAACTTAACATTTACTAAATAAGAGACATTTTTATTGTTGTATTCTACCATCTCTTTACTTTATTTTTCTTGAATTGACTTGCTTAGTACGAGAGGCACTCTGAGAAGAAGAATATATGCTGAATAGATAAAAACAAATAAATACACATTATCCACATAAAATTATACTATAAAAATTAGTACTAGCAAAAAATGGAGATTTTGAATAGTGTTCATGGTGAAGCTTGCAGCTAAGAATGGCTATATAAAGCTATTTCTATCAGCTTTATATGGCCATTCTTAGCTGCATCAATCAATGTTTTATTTTTTTAGTGTTTTGTCATCATGTGTATCAGTTATTTAATAAATTGCGCAGAAAGGTAATCTAGTATAAAGTAACTTTTATTTATCACTTACAAATATAAAATGACCATTCTGTAATAAAAACTCTTTGACAATACAATTCTGTTTAAGTATGTGTGATATATGTATCTTCTTTTACTGAGAATTTGTGTATGTACATACACTCCTTTGCAAGAAAACGGACAGTTTTATTTTTTCTACAATATTGGTTATAATTTAGTTCTACACAGGTTTTAAGAGCCAAACTATATTACTGGCACTTAATAAAAATGAAAAACAGTTAATTCCAAATTCGAAGCTTTTGTTTTTCAAAAAATAATCTCTTTTTAGTTTGTAACGTTTTACTAACTTCTCGCGTGTTGGTTGTTAGAAAGTTATCAGGCAACAAAAACTAACTTCTTGTTACTTTTAGTAGAATAATTTGTTTGTCGCATCATCCTCCCTTATCGTGTCTTAAAACAGATATTGTGTCTATTATAATAGCAGAAAATATAAAAAGAGATGAGTGTAGCCATCGCAACGTCTCACAGCGATAAACGTGCGTTGTTCAACCTTCCAAAGAATCAGGACTTGATACCAAGAGACAGGTTCCGTTCAAAGAAGGCAAAGTACTGGGAGAAAACATTGTACATAACCACGAGACTATCGCTTTTTAGTGACTCTGGCACTGAAGAACCGCAAATGTTAGATAGACCTCAAAAGAAACCTAGAAGAAAAAGTACGAGGAGCCGAAGTTATATAGACTGTAACGAGGAGGCTTTTAGCTGCTGATATACGCAGTCGACGACCAGTACAGGCCCTTAAGTTACTTCGTGAGCACCGGATTGCTCGATTGAGGTTCGCTAGAAATTGTCTATCTTGGACACTAGGTAACTGGAGTAGCGTACTCTTCTTCGATGAGGCTCGAATTTATCTGCATGGTGAGGACTGACGTCGGCGTATGTTACGAAGACCAGGGAAACGTTTTGCAGACGTGTTTTTTGAGGAAATCACCCCTTATGGTGGAGGACCTGTTATGATTTGGGCGGGCGTAACTATCGTACCGAGTTTTTATTGAAAATGGCTCACTCAATGTGCAAAGGTATAATACATAACAGAAATCCTTTGTCGTTATGCACAACCTGCGATGATTGTTATTGATCAAGACGCCGTTTACATGGATGATAATGCTCGGGTCCACCGTTCTAACGGCGTAGATGCTTATATGCAAGCCGACCTCTTGTATATCGGTATTCGTCGTTTGGACTGGCCAGCGCGGAGTTCCGACCTTAACTCCATAGTGCACGTCTGGGAAGCGAGTACGATCTGTCGAACCACCTCCACAATACATCAGGGAGCGTGATCTCGGCTGAGTGGGAACACATTCCACAGGACACCATCAAAAGCCTGGTGGAAAACATGCCGAGACGATTACTTGCCATAATTGCTGCAGGGGAGGTCAAACTCGTTATTAAATATCATAAAAATACTCCGAGCCTTATTTTCAGTTTACATTGACTAAAACACCGATTCTGTGATTTAATTGTTAAAAAAAAAGAATTTTCTAGTAATCTAAACTAATGACATACTAAAATATTAATATTATCCATAGAAAATCCAATGACTAAGTGCCCGTTTTTTCTGCAAGGAAGTTTATATTTAATACACCTACTAATAACATTGTAACGTATTTCTCCTTAGCTACCAATTGTGTACAATTTGCTGACCAAATATAACTTGCGGTCTGTCTGATTACAATACGGCAAGATAAGTACACCCATAGAACTAAATATCTTTAAAGAATATTTCTAAATATCCAGATGGTGCAGTATCAGTTAATAAGACTATTATTATTATAGCCCTATTTTCCACACTTTTATTTTTGTTAGGTTTTGCTTGATTTCATTTTTGTATGGTGTGGTCCCTTTTTGGGTAAAAGCCTCCTCCATCTTTAACCATCTCTCTCTGTCTAGAGCTTTGTTCATCCAGTTTTCTCCTGCTGTTTCTACAATGTCGTCTGCAGGGATCTGACATTATATGTGAGACCTGTTACTCGTTTTGTTTTATTATCAATATTTGTAGGATTTGCATTATTCTGTCTTATTTCGATTTTTGATGGATTATCTATTTTTTCCACAGTGACTAGCCGTATCGGGAAAATGGTTAGTAAGATTACAAGAGTTTAATTGAAACTCTTAAGTTCAAATCCCAGTTTAAATTAGTTTTTTTTTTAAAAAGCAATACTTGGAATGTAATTCTGATTTTCGCAATCTATAATTATTTTAGTCTTATGTATTGAAAAGAATTAAAATGTTTAAAGTTCATAGCTCTACCTTTCTATACTAGGAATTTCTGTGTCATTAATTATAAAGGCACAAATGACAATGACAAACGCCCAGACTAGAAATTATTTATTCCCTATGTAATTCATGCAAATAAAAATAATTGATGGAGGACAGATGGCAATTTCTGACTTATTATTCGCTTTTATTTTAGTCTACATAATTACATACGTCCCAATACTATATATCTTTAGAGACAATGCATGTAAATATTTATCATATCGTGGGAATAGAACCCTCGTCTTTGTACTAGGAAAGCGACAGCTTAGCCACTGACGCAGTTAATTAAGGCACTTATATGTTGTCATCATCTTCCTGAATGCGGTTAATTATGACGGCAACTTCAGTATAGTTAAATTCAATTCAAAGAAGACAGCAGCAACAAGAATGCTTACCTTTAAATATCCAATTGCATACCGGCAGTTTAGTTGTGGGGAAGTCCCTAATTTTGTCCACGTAGCAAACAGTAGTTGTGCACTATTAGCACATCCGTTCGTATTGCGCCGTTGACAATGATAGGGCTACCATCAATCGAAATTATGTCGGACTTTTCTATACCGTGAGATATTTTATAATCGATATTTGAAAAATATGATGGAACTCGTACAACTTAATATACTTGTGCTCTTATATATAAGTAAAAACAATATATATATATATATATATATATATATATATATATATATATATATATATATATATATATATATATATATATATATAAATATATATATAAAAACCTTACTTTTCCATGCAGTGGAATATCACCAGGATATTTATGAGTATATATTTATGAATACATGAGAAAGGTAAAGGTGGCTGTATTAAAAATATTTACTATTTTCTTTTCGTATATGTTCTTAGAACTTTTCATTTTATCATATATGTATTGTATGAAATAATGGTCCAATATATGAATACATTAAAATAAGAGATTCACAAATAGTTTTTTATTTTACGTTATTGGAAAGTATAAAGTGATGTGAAGGTTTCATAAATATTAAAGAATTAATGAAGGGCGGTTTTGATAGCGGCCCTACAGAAATCGTCACTCTATATACTCTGGATCGGATAAATATCCGGTAATAACGGTTAGTACGATCCGGTTATAAAATTGTCTCACCACCTGCAACTTCTAATGGTCAACTATGAAGGACAACTATGTAATTTATACCATTACATAGTTGTCCTTCAAAATACATAAATGTTGGTTCCCCTAATAATCGCACAGTACGCATAATTTTATCCATATTATGTCATTTAATATTTGTGACAAAAACATTGCCTTAATATACAATTATGGATAATGATATGTTTTCAAGAGCTTATAACCACTTTATGTTAGGGGATGGGGGGGGGGGGAAGAACAATTTTAATAGGACTTACAACCAAAGCAATTTAGTAGGACCGATTTATTAAAAAAATAAGTAATGTAAGAATTTTTTGCCTTAGTAATATCGATCACGTGAAATACCCTTGAAAATTTCTTCTAAATAGTTTTATTATATAGTATATGGCGGGATAAACGTTTCCCTGGCAAATATATCCAATGGGCTGAACTTCAGTCGGCTAACTTGAAGAGCTATGTCGGTGACTCTGGTTCTCCAGCGAATCTCTTCATTTCGAAATCTATCCACTAAAAAAACTCCGAGCATATCCCTCTGAGCGATTTTGAGCTTGTGAATATAATCGAGTATATGTGGGCGTGAACAATAAAATGAAGTTTATAGTTGAATAGTTAAAAGGTACATGTTCCTCTTACATTCCGTTTTGAAACTTTCCTTGTTAAACAATATAATTTGGTCTCCGACAAGTTTTAACAAGTTTGCAAAAATGTAGTTGACAAAACAAACAAAAAAAGTTGGTATTTTAATTTTTTAAAGTTGGCCTTTTCAACTTCAAGCGCAATTTTATTTTTATGGAATTGTCAAACAATTTTATTTCGTAACTTTTACATTGTGAGACTCGGAAGGTGCTCGTAGTATCGTGATTTAAAAAAAAAAACAACTTTTGTTAACGTCGGTTGCTTTTGAATTGATCTTTGAAGTGTAATTTGCGCTATACTTGGATTATTTCTTAGATTATTGTATGGATTTTTTGGTAGATTAGATTTTTTATTGAATTTATTTGCTTGGATGATTTTATTTTTTATATTATATATATGTGTGTGTATATGTATGTGTATCTTTGTTTATTAATATTTGTTCTTTCTTTTCTATCATCAAATAATAATTTGATGTAGGTTAGTGATACATTAGATCACCAAAATACATCAAATTATCTTTTTAATGTTGTGTCCATCCTACGGTTTGTCTGGAAGAAACCGCTATTAGCGATAAGACCGCCATTTGTCTATTTGATATTACAATTAATAATTGTTTAACTTTCTTTTTGGTTTCAAATACAGAATATATATATCTATAATAAAGATTGGTTGGCATGAGACTTAATATTTGAAATTGTATTGAATTCAAATTCAAATAAAACATTGTGATTTATTTGTAACACCATTGGCATTGCAGATTGGTATTCAGAAGTTAATAAATATATAGACCTTTTTAGGATCCTGTTGTTGCATCAGTTTGTATATACCATTGATGGTTTTATTATTTGATTTATTTTTGTGACGCTTGAAATAAACAACGTAAATAAATAAACACTGAAAATTTTAATATTCTTATCAACCTTAAGAACTAGACAGAACTGTTTTGCATTTAAATTCGAAGCACAAAGTTTGAGAGTGAAGATTTTGTCACGACTAACAGCATGCGACAGTGAAACCTTATTATAATAGAAACTTTAAATAACTATAATTAATCCGAGGGCTGCATAATCTGTTTATTTATTTAGTTTTGTGCACATCTTAGTCCAAAGGCGGTGTTATGTCTATAACAGCGCCATCTGCACGATGTTGTCTGCACAGATACGTCCCATTACATCCTAATTGGCAGTTGGACTTAGTATCGATGTGACGGAGAAGTTTGGAGCCTTTTCTGCTGGATGGCGCTGCTCGCCTACGGGTTAAATCCATTAAATGTATACTAGAAGGCCTACGAGCCATCTCTTGCCTTACAACCGCCGGCTGCGGCTCGTGGGATTCACGATGACAAATTTTAATAAACCTAATTTTTTAATAATTAAAGGCGACGTGGTTCGCCACCCGTCATGTCCTGATTCTCATGAGGGCGAGAAGCGATTAATGGAGAGCCGTTTAGCTACAATGAATGTTAAAGGAAGGATGAAAAGATGGATGAGTGTGGAGGAAGCAAGGAAGGTATGCCGGGATCGTAGCCCATCTGCTACGATCCCTGCACACTTTCCTTGTTTCCTCCACACTCATTATTGTCCTGTCAAGACATGTTTTTAGTGGTTTTACCCTACCAAACCTTCCATCCACATTCGCAGCGTAAATAAATTTTGCCAATCGTCTTTCATCCATCCTCCCTGTATCCCTTTCTCAACTTTTGTCACAACGCCTTCTTACAAAGATGTAGATTTTTTTGAGAAACTTGACACTGATGAGACGCGATCCAGTACGGTGTGTTTTCCCTGAAACATCACTAATATGTGGAATTAACAATCTTAAATGGTATTTCCAAACTACCGGTTCTGAAATAAGAACTTTTGAAAAAAACAAGTCAATATATTTCTCAAAGGTTGGCAACGCTCTTTCACTGCTCACAGTGTTGTGAGTGTCTATGGGTGGCGTTGTTTGCATTCCATCAGGCAACACTTGATCATTAAAAAATAAACAACAAAAAAATAAAAAATAAAAAATAGACGATGATTATGAAACATTGTATTATTAATTTTATTAAAACTTTTGAACGGGTGACTGAACTATGCGAGAGTCACGTCCAAACCGAAAGTTTGTGAATAAAACGGATGACTTTAATTTGACAAATTCAGCTGGTATAATGTCGTAATATCGTTAGCTGCAGATAGTAATGGACGTCGATGGAAACCGCAGTACCTACGCATCGTACGACCGAAATATAACTGGCATGACTGCACCTCGAAATACATTTACAAATTTAACGCAGTTCCAATTTTATCGGACATATTCACTTATATAGGGTGTTATTTTTCTTGTATAAAAAATAATATATAAATAAAATTTGTTATTAAAATAATTCGTAAAGCATACATTTTGCTAGTGGTAGAGCTACGCTGCAGGCGAATACTTTGTCAAGAATGGTATATTATTTATATGTAGTAGAAATGGGCCGGCTCGCTCGGGCAAGTACCACACTCCCGCAGTAAACCGGCGTCTGAGTGGTAGCTTATGTACCGCGCTTCGTACGGTGAGCGGCTGATTTCCAGAGACCCAACACCCTCCATCACCCCCCTCCCACTTCCACTCAGATTCCCATAATAACACTTTCCTTAAAGGTTGGCAACGTTACCGTACTGCCTATGGTGTTGCGGATGTTTATGGCCGACGTTGATTGCTTTCCATCAGATGACACGCCTGCTCGTTTGCCTTCCTGTCCCATAAAAAGCATAACTTATCTAATTCTTATCGAAAAATGTCTGTCATCAATACTTCACTTCCTCACTGTTATCATTAACACCAACAACATAAAACAACTAATTGTTGGGGTTCTGACTGTCCACATAGTAATCTATTTCGGTAAAGAACACTTGATTCTAATAATCATGAAAAAAATTGTTAACACAAAAATTTTGACGTGAAAAATGTAAACTAAACTGAAGTGAAAACTTCTATAGCCGCGTTACACAACTCTGAGTAGAAAAAAAAATTATGGGTTCGCGTCAGCAACATGCTAATGCTTAAGGTATTGTGGAGTGCCAGCCGTTCTTCTTACGGCGACACCCGGGATCTTTAGGGGGTTTTATCTTCTGAATAAAATTCTTCAAAATTATATTATTTTATTCTTCTTATTTCTTTTTACATTTATATCATGTTCATTATTATTACTCTATTATGTTTTATACTTTTTGAATTTACATTTTGTATATGAGCTGAACGGGTGACATGTCTATTTTTTATAAAAATGGCAATTGAACTAATATTTTTGTTTTACTAGAATATTATTTCTTTTTAATTTTAAAAACCGATTTTAAAAAGAAATAAAACAAACAGTTTTATTGCATTAGTGATACATTTATTAATGTATGTCTACATACCGCCCCTCCATAAAAAAAATTTCAGAATGAAAAATTTTCTTATGGCAAATAAAAATTAACCTACAAATTATTAAATTTTTATAAATACAATTATATATTTCTTTTATAAATTAAATTTTAAGTGGAGGAAAAGCGATTTTAATTATATGGATACTACATAGATTTAATTGGGTTTAGCCAGTAGCAGATCCGATCAAAGAAAAACCCCATTCCTAACCATGCCCTAATCTATAATATTCTTAGAAAAATCAAATTTTATACTATACAAAATATTTTTACATTTACTTCATTTTCCTTTAGTCATAGCAGCATCAATTTTTTCCTATTTTCTTCTTTTTGCAATCACATCTCAATATCGCATCTTCTCAATGAACATCTAACAATAACATCTCAATATTGTATAGTCTTTTATCTGCGCGGTCTTCTTATGCATAGTCTTCTATATAATGCAGTATTTTATATAATCGTATATACGCTCTCTACGTCTTCTATTTAATCGGCCTTCTGACAGGTCTTCTATTTATATATCTTCAATCTAGTGCGTGTATTATATTATGCAGTCTTCTATTTAATCTTCTATTTATATATCTTCAATGTGCTATTTTACCCGGCGCCTCCGCCATGTGACGTGCCAGCCGTTCTTCTTACGGCGACACCCCGGGTGTCTTCTATCTTTCTTTCTTCTGTCTATCTTTAGGGGGTTTTTATCTTCTGAATAAAATTCTTATTATTCTTCTTCTTATTTTTTTTATTTCTTTTTACATTTTTTCATATTCATTATTATTACTCTATTATATTTTATACTTTTGAATTTACATTTATTTTTATATGTGCCGTACGGGTGACATGTTTATTTTATATAAAAACGTCAATTGAACTAATATTTTTGTTTTACTAGAATATTATTTCTTTTTAATTTTAATAATCGATTTTAAAAAGAAATAAAACAAAATGTTTTATTGCATAAGTGATACATTTATTAATGTATCACTACAGTATATAGCTATGAGTATAGCTATAGACATACTTTAAAGACATAGTTAATTCGCGCGCAGCTGCCTACGTACACGCATCACGCCAACACATTGTATACCTATACCCGATTGTATGTGTGCGTTGGACGCTTCATGGATGGATAAAGTTTAGTGTGAGTCGCGTGAGCAACATGCTGTAGTAATATCATATCTGTAGCTGATAGCTACAGATATGTGTTATATTATAATATTAGTGTTGTGTACATCTATACAAATAAAGTTTAATTTTTTACGTGGAAAGTTCTATGTGTGTATACTTTGCGTTGTTCTTTATATTGTGTTTTAATTTTATTATTTCAATCGTTGAATTGACAGATCATTGTGCTGTACAACAGTGAGTACTAAATATGTTATTAATATTACAATTACTTTGGAATTTCGAAATGGAGTTTTAAGTTTTCACTTCTGTCAGCAGTCCTCATGACATAATTACTTTTCTGTTTAAATTATTAATTCATCTATATTATTATATCTATATAATTAAATTATTATTAATTTGTTGGCTCAATCCAATATAATAAGAGTGATTAAGGCTCACCGATTTTATTGGCTGGGCCACGTTTAGAGGATGGGAGAGGATCGCGTAGTCAAGAGAGCGTATGTGGGTCGCCCAACTGGACTACGTACTGTGGGGCGCCCCGGGTACTGCTGGAGAGACATGATCGAGGATGACTTGCGCAACCTTCAAATCTGCAACTGGCAGGAGGTGGTGCAAGACAGGGCACGACGTAAAATCTGTTCGGAGACCCCGATATATTTTGGGTCACTGCGCCAGTAAAGTTAGTTTAGTTAGTTATTCATTGATTCACAAAAAATCCTCAAAAAAGGTGTGTCAACGCTAAACTCAACAGTACAAACATATGTATGGCGTAAAGTATTTCGTTTCTCATGATGTGTACCAGGTAACCAACGAAGCAACAAGGTTTTCCACCTGCAAACGTTTTTGCTTAAATTATGAAGAAAATATTATTATTATTATTATATTAACCTAAATGGGCGTTGCCGTAGCGATAACATATAAAAATACCAAACTTGTGTTAAAGTTACAATTGTTGTAATTTGCGGGTAGTCTGTATCATTCGCCACGCAACTGACGCATTTAATTACTTATGCTGATGAGGGTATGTGACACGGGACACCGCACGTAGCACAGTTGTATTGGAAATGAATATTAATATCATTAAAAGGGTGTACATTTCAAAAATAGTGTGGATACTTTGTTTTTTTTTGACGACCCAAAGTACCCTACATGAATTGATGAAAATGAGTTGATGGATGATAAAGTGGATGATGGGGAGTACGACTGAAGGATTTTGAAATTTAAAAATATTTGTGTATACAAGTGTTCTGAAATCACACATTCAGATAATTTTTTTTTTATGGGATAGCACGTCAAATGATCAAACGTGTTACCATGGAGCTTCTTCGCGATTTCCTCCCTAACAAATTAATAAGTCATTTCAGCGATATCCTCTGGTCATCCAAGTTGCAGGATCTCGTTCTTATGGACTTTTTATGCGGGGGTACTTCAAAATTAAAGTCTATGAAAAACACCCAATGATCATCTTAGCACTAAAAGAAGATATCGTTAACGGTACATCGACGTCACTATTTCAGCGAGTGGCAAAGAATATTTTCAGATTCCAAGAGTGTGTCCGGTCAACATTTAGACGCATTTGTATTGTGTGTGTGTGTATGTGTGTGTGTGTGTGTGTGTGTGTATGTGTATGTGTGTGTGTGTGTGATTCTAACAGCGGAGACCATATAGTTGAAATTTCCGCCGTTTGAAGACCGGCAACTCTATATTATCCATTGTCGATGTCTTTAGGCAGCTTTGACTGCTTCCTAGCAACGACAAGTTTGCTTGTTTGTTCTTTTTTATATAAAAATAAAAACTATGGATATATAGACCGCTCAACAGGGTCAGGACAACTGAAGATTTAGGAAGTATAATTTTGTAAACATATTAAATCTCAAATTCCAAGGATCGGGAGAGGCTATCATCGTAATGAGATTTTAATGGCTTACCGCTTTTAACGACGAAGATAAATACAGATCCGTTATGAGTTTCTTGGTTATCTCTTAACGTTTTATCTATTAAGTAAATCAGAAATGATTTTAATGAAATAAAGATTGTGCGTGCGTTCGGATTTTTAATATTTTTAAAAATACATTAATGAAACTTGATTGTGTTGTGCAAAAATGATCCAACCTACAAACTGGCCAAAATTAATATTATATATTAATGCCAAAAAATTTAAAAAACAATTTATATTCATCATCAGACTCATTTTATTGTTAACTAGAAATATCTTTTATAATATGTTATACCAACTCGGAATTATGAATAAATTTGTTGTACTAAAGCAGAAGTTATTCAAAACTCTCAGAACTTTGTGTTTTCAAAACAATTTTTCCGTTCGACGCTAGCATCACTTATCATATAAACAGATCACAACAGATATATCTCTTTGTTTAAAGTTCTAAATTTCAATAGCATACAGGGCTTTTTTTTTCGAATGGGAAGGCAAACGAGCAGGTGTGTAACGTGATGGAAAGCAATTAATACCGCCCATAGGTATTGAAGCGTTGCCGATCTTTAAGAAATGTGAACACTTGTTTTTTGAAGGTTTCAATGCCGTATGGGTTTGCAAATGTTAGCTAGTTGCGTGGAAGTTTTTGGAAAAACGCAAGGTAGGGGAAATCACAAACGTAGCTTGATCAGGAACGCAGTGATTTTACTATAAAATATATAGAACACTGTAGAATAAGACTATAGGATTTTACTAATCACTATTTTAAAAATCACGCTATCACTAGCGCCAAGTAACAAGCTTTAGGTGTACAGAACGTACAAATTATGGATAATTGAAATATTTCCTTATTTCCATAAATGACAGCGACGTGGTTCGTTACCTGTCACGTCCTGGTTCCCACGAGGGCGAAAAGTGACTAATGGAGAGCCATTTCACTGCACTGAATGTGAGAGGAAGAATGGATGAAAAAATGAATGAGTGTGGAGGAAGCGTGTGCTGGGATCGTAGCGGATGGAGCTCTGTGGTCTCCCCTGCGGGGGATAGGCGTGAATATATAAAAAAAAAATAATTTTCATAGCATTTTTTCTGAAAATGAAAATCAGTGTAACTTATCAAGTTATAATAGTTCTAATATGAAAATTTATATCAAAAATAGTTAGTTGTCAAAAGATTTTATTACGAGTATGTATTATTTATGTAGCCGGGCCGAATATAAGTTAAAGGAGATGGAAAAGTGGTAGTGTGTGTTTGGTGTTGTAAATAGTAATTGGGACGTGAAGAGTTGCTGACGGCCATTTTTCGGTAAGATTTAGTTTAAGTTCCCCGTAAATCCACTTCTTCCAGTAGATGAACACGCATTATTAATTTTCTGTTTTTGTTTGCTTGTCACGGATATTAGCTAAGTAAAAATTCTAACTGTCCACGCTATTATTATTAATATTATTATATCTAGTAATTTAATTTATTTCAAAACTTCCTTATGTGTTCGTAATTACCCGGTCTTCCCCGACTGGATCGCAATTCATTAACTTATGAAACTTATGAATTATCACATTGATATCTAATTAAAAAATAGAAGTAATCGAAACAATTATTCTTTCGCTTTTCAATAAATATAATCACTCCAGTTAAAATCAGTTGAAATGCCCCGACAGTGGAATTATATCTGCTCATTAGTCAGGATAATCCTCTTTGCCTCGTTTCATTTTATCCACTCAGCTTTATTTAGACTGGCTTTGATTTCAACGAGTATTGAAAGTATTGGAAGCCGAAGTATTAAAATTCATAAGACTAATTTGTGTGTTTATTTGTTTAAGGACAGATAGGACATTAATAACTGACTCATTAGTAATACGAAATTTTTCTACAGCATGTTTATTTATTTATATATTCTTAATGTACAATTTCTATAGTTTGGTTTTGGTAATTTTTTTTTGTACAAAAGCGGACCTAATGACAGAAGGCACTTCCTGTATTTGTGTAGTATTGTTTCTAGTAAATATATAGTAATAAAACCATGACAGAGGAAAATTAATCAGGGAAGCAGAGATTTTAAGAAAATTTAACTCTACTCTCAAAGCAACATGTTTCTTATGATAAGGGGAATAATGTATTTACTTATTTTTGGCCTATTTTTTACTTATTGTTGGGCACGAGTTTCTACTTTCTGGAGGAACGAACATTATCCCGCTTGTCCAAGGCAGATTGACGGGGTATTAAGCATTCAGAATAAGTATGTGTAAGCCATACATATTTATTCCTATGCTGGGATTGACCTCGTGACTATAAACACCGTAAATAGCGACCAGTTACTGTGGAAAGTAGTCAAAAGACGAATGGAAGAAGATACGTTTTAAGAAGGTGCTATCACATGCGTTTACAATATGGCAACTCGGTTCTGCAAAAACGTCACCGCGTGGATATCGCTTCTCGGCAAACATGGTGTGGGTCATGCCTACTAGCGCTAGTTAGATGGATCAACGATCGACGCAGGGCGGCTTTCGGAGACTGGGTTGCGCGCCATGGGAGAAGTCTAGTCTAGTCTATCTGAATTACCGTAGGCTGATGATGATGAAGAAAAAAGATGAAAAGATTGACATTTTAGGAAAGAAGATGTTGTTAAGAAAAACAAAGAATGTAAGAACATTTTGTTCCTGTACAACAAACTTTTGTCGAAAACTATTGTAATCTTGAAATATTTAATGGAAGGTTGGTCTAATTTTGTGACGTCTGTTTTTTGGCAGGTATTTAGAAGATTCTTTTGTGTTTTCGTATAAGAAGCACAAAACGAAATTTTGAGTTCTTAGAATAATTTTTGTTCTTCACGGTAATCCGTAACAAGGTAATCATTGATTCACCATCTGAATAATGGATTTCCATAAAGTAACTTCCGACTCCATTAATTATATTTAAAGGAAGTCTCTACATACTTTATTCACTCATACCTTGGACTGTACTACTGGTTTATTTTCAGCTCGAGATTTCCTGGAAATTTTACTTTATGGGATGCATATTCAACATCTACAAAGTACTGAGTACGTGGAAGCAATGTCGTTTAAGACAGGATTTGAAGGAGCGGTGATTTTAAATCTATATTGTTACAGTAACTCAGTTATATTTAGAATAATATTTGGTGTCTCCCTTAATAATTATAATTTCCAAAATATTAAATGATAATATGAAGAGAGGATTGTGTTCTATAAATTTATAGATACGCTGCATAAAAATATTTTGTCAAGAATGGCATATTATTTGTCTGTAGCATGAATGCCCCGGCTCCCCCGGGGAAGTACCACAACCCGTAGAAAACCGGCGTCTTAGTGGTCGTTTATGTACCGCGCTTCGTCCGGTGAGCGGTTGAGTTCCAGCAGCCTAACCCATCCATCCTACATATCCACCCACATCCGCAACGTAAATTTCTTTTGCCAATCATCTTTCATCTATCCCCTCTATGTGCCCAAAAATCTAACCATCCCTTTCTCAACTTTTGCCACGACACCTTCTTTTACTCCACATCGCTCTTTTATAACTTCATTCCTTATTCTATCATTCACAGTTACCCCACAAATACTTCTTTATACTCTCATTTCCATCGCATTCAGTCTGCTTTCATGACTCTTCTGCCAAACCCAACTTTTGCTACAGTACATTAGAGTCGGAACAAGCACTCCCCGATGAACCGCCAGTCGGGCCGTTTAAATCACATTCTGACTTTACATAAAGGAGTGCAGGGCCATTAACCCGTTTACCAGCTTTCAATCGCCTTTGTCTTCTTATCCGATAAAAAAATAAACACAATTCCAAGTCATGTCCATTGTTTCCGTGAATTACGTGAATCCTTCTCTTTATAATCTTTCTCTCTCTTTAGTGTTTGACTAGGTGAATCGGGACATTTTGTGTGTTTTCAATTCCTATTATTAGATTACACTCTCCCTGTATAAACGTACATTATATATACATACATATAGATACATATTTATAAGTATATTTTGTTCAAATTTTCAATTGTTCATAAAATATTTTTTATTCATCCATTCAAGTTTAAATACATTTTTTTATAGTTACTTTAAAAAATATTTTTTCTTTATTTGACTTAAGTAAGGATTGACTTTAATTTTTGTTATTATTATTTGTACTATTCCAACTAAGTTAACAATAATAGTGCAGGGCTCCATTAACCTCATTAACAGCTTTCAATCGCCTTTGTCTTCTTATCCGATAAAAAAAAAAGTCATGTCCATTGTTTACAATGACCTGTGTTTTAAATAAAAGAAATATTTGACGCATATTGTTATAGTTTCATGAGGGAAGTTTCACCACGTCACTTAAATGAAACTTTGTTGTCTCATAACGGTTAAAAATAATGGTGAAATATAGTTATTTTGCACCAGTACACCTCCGCAGGACTTATTTGTACATTGGCATCGTAAAATTTCATATAATAGTATGCAATATAGGTAAGTAATATGAAAAAGAGTATCTTTACTATTATCTCTTTTCACTTCCTTGTTTCAAATTAGAAATAACAATTATGCCAGTGTCACGTAATAATATCAGTCTTATAATTTATTTAGTTATTTATTTAAACTGATGTCTTCTTTTGTTTATGCATAATATACATCACGCTGACGGAAGACTTAGTGCCATTAGTAAATATATCCTAGTCAACCTTATATATCATTTAACTTATCGATAATTCGCCATAATAATCTTCATTTTATTTTACCTTGATTCCTATGTAACTTCGTTAATCTATCTCGCTTACAATTACATATCAATGTCTCTTTGAAAGATGATTAGATACACTTTAAAATTTATATTTTTTATTTCCTTCAAAGAATCACAATATTTTAAACTATTTTTTTACGATTCGAAGATATTCACATTTTGAAATGATAAAAAAATTGCTTATTGGCCTTAACAGCTTTATATAATATAGTTAGATATATTTGGGAATCTGCGCAAATCGCAGTTTCCATTGGCTCGACGCCAAATCGGAGGTACATATGAATGTTGTGTGTCCATTTTAATTTTGTCATGACGCTACGTTAAACGTGTAGGGGACGATTGGACATAAGTAACTATGGTCTCAATTAGTGGTAGAGCCACGCTGCAGACGAATACTTTGTCAGGAATGGCATATTACTTGTGTGTACCATGAATTGGCCGGCTCGCCTCGAGAAGTACCATACTAGCACAGAAAACCGGCGTCTGAGTGATAGCTTAGCTACCGCGCTTCGTCCGATGAGCGGTTGAGTTCTGGAGGCCCAACCCTCCTCCCCTCCCAGAATGAAACTTTCCTTAAAGGCCGGTAAAGCTTCTGCACTACCTATGGCACTGTGGATGTCTATGAGCGGCGTTGATTGCTTTCCATCAGGGGACAGGGCAAACGAGTAGGTCGTTTGCCTTCCTATCCCATAAAAAAATTCTGAGAGATAAGACATCCCTCCACAATGTCAAGGAATCAAGCCGTTGGGTGAGACCCTGGTCATCAATGATTCCGACCGACGTTGAATGCGAAAATATATATAATAGTGAGTTATTAATAGAATCAGATAGAAATAGCATCATGCTTACCTGCACTTCGAACTGAATAAGTTAATAAATCATTTAATTTTTTTATATATTAGCCGTAGAAGGTCTATATTAATTAGCAACCACTCGCAATGTATTCACCAGCTATCTCCAGTGCTACAATATCTCACACCTAACGCTCCGCGTCACACCCTTCTCAACTTAAGTAATTACCAGACTTGCCCACGTACAATGCGCACCGAGATCAGTACGTGTGTATAAACTTAAGTTTTTACGCGAATCCTTCTCTTTATGATCCATGTTACAATTTCTTCCTTTGAGTAGTGTACTGGGTGAATCGGGACATTTTATGTGTTTTCAATTCCTATTATTAGATTACACGCTCCCTGTATATACGTACATTATATATACATACATATAGATACATATTTTGTTAAAATTTTCAATTGTTCATAAAATATTTTTTATTCATCCATTCAAGTTTAAATACATTTTTTTATAGTTACTTTAAAAAGTAAATTTAATAAATATTTTTTCTTTATTTGACTTAAGTAAGGATTGACTTGTAATTTTTGTTATTATTATTTGTACTATTCCAACTAAGTTAACAATAATTGTGCTAGGATACGGTTCACACCAATAATCGAGTGGAAGATACGAACTCATGACTTTATATCGCATGCCTTGATATGGGTCACTGCGCCAACAAAGTTAGTTTTTTTTAATACCCGCGCTCGTTTGCTTTCTTATTTCATAATTAATAAACTTCAAACGTCAGTAAATCCTCAACTTTGGTAACCATAGTGAAGTACCGAAGGATTTGTTGACCGCCATTTTTCGGTAATAAGTAGACTTGTAATTCTCTATATAATTCTTCGCAAACACAAAATTTTAGTTTTCTGATTTATGTTTGCGGATCTCAGCAAAGTGAGTTTGACTTGTAATAAAACAAAGAAATCTTTGCTTTATCATTTCCAATATTAAAGTATATACGTAGATGATATATCACTTTATTACGGTGAATGCTCCGAGGAGTTGTTTAATCTCCTCCCAGCTGAACAGTTCCACTATCACACTACATGCTAAAAATAGGTAAAAATAGGTTCTATCCCCATCATCTGGATGGATGGCCTTCAACCACTGTGTGGCTTAGTCATAGTTTTCTGCCACTAACTGTGGAAATGTGGAACAATTTACCACCTGCGGTGTTCCCACGATGTTTACGACATGGGGGCTTTGAAGAGAAGAGCGTATGTATAAGTTAGAGGCCGGTAACGTATCTGCGACACCTCCGGCGTTGAGGATGTCTATGGGCGGCGGTGATTGTTTAACACCAGGTGACCCGCATCTTCTTTCCCCCGCTCTGCTATAAAAGAAAAAGATATGATGACATTCGATATTACACAGAAGCGGAAAAAAAACAAAGGTTACATTTGGTTGCAGTTTAATATTTTAAACCGAAATCTGTTTCACCCTAAAAACAAAATGAATAAAAGGTCTATTGTTTTCAATACCGAAAAATGTTCTGTATACCTTTGTTTTTTGCAACTTGCAATTTTATTGTACGGTTTATTGCAATGGAAACTGAAAAAAAAAAGCTCTTATCTGACAAGACTCTGAAAAATGATTGCGATATGTATACAAAGCTTCGCAATGTTTTTAAAATAATATAATAAGTGGTTATAGATCAGACCAAATTCAACTACTATGTTTTGTGGTATATAAATTTTAGATCAAATATTATAGAGAGTATATTTTTTATTTTATAGGTTAGTAGTTTCATTGCCACCATCTGGATGAGTGGCGATCTAGTACGGTGCGTTTTTTAAGAAGTTAGTTAGTAGTTTCATTGCCACCATCTGGATGAGTGGCGATCTAGTACGGTGCGTTTTTTAAGAAGTTAGTTAGTAGTTTCATTGCCACCATCTGGATGAGTGGCGATCTAGTACGGTGCGTTTTTTAAGAAGTTAGTTAGTAGTTTCATTGCCACCATCTGGATGAGTGGCGATCTAGTACGGTGCGTTTTTTAAGAAGTTAGTTAGTAGTTTCATTGCCACCATCTGGATGAGTGGCGATCTAGTACGGTGCGTTTTTTAAGAAGTTAGTTAGTAGTTTCATTGCCACCATCTGGATGAGTGGCGATCTAGTACGGTGCGTTTTTTAAGAAGTTAGTTAGTAGTTTCATTGCCACCATCTGGATGAGTGGCGATCTAGTACGGTGCGTTTTTTAAGAAGTTAGTTAGTAGTTTCATTGCCACCATCTGGATGAGTGGCGATCTAGTACGGTGCGTTTTTTAAGAAGTTAGTTAGTAGTTTCATTGCCACCATCTGGATGAGTGGCGATCTAGTACGGTGCGTTTTTTAAGAAGTTAGTTAGTAGTTTCATTGCCACCATCTGGATGAGTGGCGATCTAGTACGGTGCGTTTTTTAAGAAGTTAGTTAGTAGTTTCATTGCCACCATCTGGATGAGTGGCGATCTAGTACGGTGCGTTTTTTAAGAAGTTAGTTAGTAGTTTCATTGCCACCATCTGGATGAGTGGCGATCTAGTACGGTGCGTTTTTTAAGAAGTTAGTTAGTAGTTTCATTGTCACCATCTGGACGAGTTGCGATCTAGTACGGTGCGTTTTTTAAGAAGTTAGTTAGTAGTTTCATTGCCACCATCTGGATGAGTGGCGATCTAGTACGGTGCGTTTTTTAAGAAACTTCTTTACCCGCACCACTACCCTGTGGAACTAGTTACCTTCAGTTCTGTTTCCGTATCGATCCGACATTGGAACCTTCAAGAAACAAGTCCACACTTTTGGTTCGGAAGTACCGCTGTAGGTAATTTGTTCCACAGATCACTGTGGAGAAATTAAGCTAAACAAAAAAAAAAGTAACAATTTGTATATTGCATTTAAAAGTTATTATTTTTATATATTCACGCCTATCCCCCGCAGGGGTTGGCAGAGACCACAGAGCTCCATCCGCTACGATCCCGGCATACCCTCCCAGCCTCCTCCACACTCATCCATCCTTTCATCCATTCTTCCTCTCACATTCATCGCAGCGAAACGGCTCTATATTAATCGTTTCTCGCCGTAGTGGGAATCAGGACGCGATGGGTGGCGAACCACGTCGCCGTTATTTTTCAACCAATAAGGTATTTTAAAATTCGTTTTAGTGAATCCCACGAGTCGCAAAGGAGGATGGAGATCAGCCCCAGCAGAGTCCCGTATGGTGAGGTAAGGCATCGTAGTATCTGGGGGAGCTCGATCCCGGGACGGACGGCTCACCCGGATACTATGGTATATTTACTGTTCCCACATATATATGTGACCAGATTATATTAGGTTGGTACTATAAATGAGGTTATGCCAAGAACGAAAGTATAACGAAAACAGAAAGACAAATATTCGCATGTAAAAACATCTGAAATTTCATATGTACATATACACATATAGAAATAAATTATAATTATATATAAATTATAATTTATATAAATAAATATAATTTGTTGAAAAAAAATGACGGCAACGTGGTTCGCCCCCCGTGACGTCCTGATTTTCACGAGGGCGAAAAGCGACTAATGGAGAGCCGTTTCGTTGCGATGAATGTGAGAGGAAGAATGGATGAAAGGATGGATGAGTGTAGAGGAAGCGGGGAGGGTGTGCTAGGATCGTAGCGGATGGAGCTCTGTGGTCTCTGCCAACCCCTGCGGGGGATAGGCGTGAATATATAAAAAAATATTTATTCATGTTTTATTCATTATAAAATGTTTTGCATCTATTATTATATTCCCGAATAAAATGAAATAGCTGTTAACCATTTTTAATACTTTACTAAACAGGTATATATTAGATTAATTCATTTTACGTCATTGAAATACGGCTATCGGGTGGAACAAATTAAATGCATTTAGCACTAGCCATTCATTGCTCGAAACGTATTTACGATGTCTGTGCAAATGGTGCAAGTTCCGAGCGTCTTACAGAAAGAACTTAGTAGAGCTTTCGCTATTTTTCACTTTGAATTTAATACAGCTAGAATATATACCTTAAATGAACATTATTATAAAAGTTTTTTTTTATTTTCGTTATATGGACAGTCAAAAGTTTTACTTAGCTAAGATCCGCGACAAGCAAAACAATAACAGAAAATTAATAATGTGTGTTTTTCCGTTAGGTTTAGTGGATTTATCTGGAACTTAAACCAAAAACTTACCGAAAATCGGCCATCAACTCTCCACCCACCAACAACTACGGAAGACAACCGAAAAGTGGTCACTTTTCGGTTGTCTTCCGTAGAGTCTACTATACCTGAAGATGCCTCGTGTTGGAGCGAAACACGTGTCGTGTACAAGATGGAAAAGTGATAGTGTGTGTTTGGCGTTGTGTATAGTATAGTATATTGTGTATAGAGCCGTTTCGCTGCGATGAATGTGAGAGGAAGAATGGATGAAAGGATGGATGAGTGTGGAGGAGGCGGGGAGGGTATGCCGGGATCGTAGCGGATGGAGCTCTGTGGTCTCTGCCAACAACATCACAATAGTGATGGATATCCGCAAAGTAACGCCTGACTCCATTACTAATCTTATTTTCGTTAGATAATTATAAAGTTTGAAGGCGAAGCTATGCTCGCTTTCTGAGACAAGATAGATAATTCTATACGGTTTTTTTTCATTTACAGCAATACATATGAATACATAATTAAACCATATCCATAACAATAAGACACAAGATTGCGCGTTTGCTACCAAAAACATTCCCTTTGTTGTAGCTCCTCGCTTTGGAGACACTCCCCTCAATCTTAAGCCATATATCCGAATTCTTGGAGTTGACATATCGCATGATGTCCAGTTCCGTGGCCATCTGGAAGAAAAGGCCAAGCTGGCCTCGAAAAAGCTGGGTGTGCTCAGTAGAGCGAGACAATATTTCACATCTGGCCATTGCCTCCAACTATACAAGGCACAAGTCAGGCCACACATGGAATACTGTTCTCACCTCTGGGCCGGGGCTCCCCAGTATCAACTTCTTCCTTTTGATCGCATTCAAAGTCGTGCGATCCGAATCGTCGATGACCAAGATCTCACCGATCGGCTTGATTCTCTAGCGCTGCGGAGAGATGTCTCATCTCTCAGCATTTTTTACCGCCTTTATCATGGGGAGTGCTCCGAGGAATTGTTTGGAATAATTCCCGCCGCGGAATTCCACAACCGCACAACTCGCCGTAAAGAAAAATTTCATCCCCACCACCTGGATGAGTGGCGATCTACTACGGTGCGTTTCGCTCGTAACTTCTTTCCACGCACCACCAGTTTGTGGAATCAGTTACCCTCGGCGGTCTTTCCGAACCGTTACGACATTGGAACCTTCAAAAAACAAGCCTATACAAATACCTAAAAGGCCGGCAACGCTTCCGCGACTCCTGCGGTGTCGCGGTTGCCCGTGGGCGGCGTTGATTGCTTTCCATCAGGCGACACGCTTGCTCGTTTGCCCTCCTATCCCATAAAAAAAAAAAAACACCATTCCAAACCAACCGAACCACAAACCCATGGAAGCTATTCAGTAGTAAAATACTGTTGTGATACATTCATAAATGTATCACTAATGTATTAAAAATTTTATTTGAATATAATAAAACCTTTTATATATTACTTTTTTTAAATTCGTAATTTTAAAAATTAAATTAAAAAAGAAATAAATTGTTTTATATAAAAGATTAGTTCGATTTATGTCTTTGGATAGACATGTCACCTGCCGGCATAAGAAATTGAAATTATATATATTGAGATATAAAATGTAAAGTGAAAAGTGAAATTGATGAACATAAATTATAAAATTATAATGTTAGAATATTATTCTTCTTCTAAGAGTGCCTCTCTGACTTGTGAAGGTTGACAGCCAATTCAGCACAACTCTCCTCCTCCTTCGCGAAGTTCAGCAGTTCTGGAGTACTCGCTATCCCGGTCTACGCCCTGATATTACGTAACCAAGACTTTTTTCGACCAACTTATCCTTGTCCTGCGACTTTTCCCATCATGATCAGTTGCAGCAATTTGTACCTGTCATGTTTCATGATATGACCCAGGTAAGCAACTTTTCTACCTTTGACGGTCTGCAAAAGTTCACGTTTTTGCTTGACTTGTCGGAGAACGTCGTCATTGGTCACAGAATATTATTAAAGTATATAATTAATATAAAATGTACAATGATACATTAATAAATCAATATCATTTGGAAGAGTTTTTATTATAGAGAAGAAAAAAACCCCTGAAAATTCCGTGTGTCGCCGTAAGCAGTACGGCTGGAATGGCTGGTAAAAATATTTTTAAAAATGTTTATAAAATAAAAAAGTACATTTACATCGTAACAAAAACGAATTATAAGAGTTCTTTTTGCAACTTGAAGTTGAGTCACAAGGTTAAAGCAAGGATTTTTTTGTGCAAATGAAGTCGGAAAAAAGCGCTGTAAGCGCCATAAAAGACAAAAGCTTTGGTGTTTCATTTAATTATTCTTAATAAAAGCACAAGCCACGAGAAGCGAAATTAAGGAAATGGGGTTTATTCAATTCAGGAAAAGTAAACATTTCGGTGCACTTTCATGTTATAAAATAAAAATTTCTATGTAGTCAAAAATTAACATACGTAACTGCGTCTTTTAAGTTTTATTCTGGCTAATATAATTCAGATGAAAATTTGCTACGGCTAGCTTTTACCGTTTTTTATCATACTATTTTTTTCAGCCCATATTATGTTTATGTCCGTTGCTAAGCAAATGGTTTTTCTGTCTCTGTGAAACCAACACTCTTGTCTAAGTCGGATCGGTAGGGCAGATGACCAATGGCAAAGGATGATGCGGTGCCATTGGCTAAGTCCTGAGCTGGTAGAGTGTGATCGCTGACTCGATTTTTTATCACACTGCTATTTTTTTCAGCCCATATTATGTTTATGTCCGTTGCTAAGCAAATGGTTTTTCTATTTCTGTGAAACCAACACTCTTGTCTAAGTCGGATCGGTAGGGCAGATGACCAATGGCAAAGGATGATGCGGTGTCATTGGTTAAGTTCTGAGCTGGTAGAGTGTGATCGCTGACTCGATTTTTTATCACACTGCTATTTTTTTCAGCCCATATTATGTTTATGTCCGTTGCTAAGCAAATGGTTTTTCTATTTCTGTGAAACCAACACTCTTGTCTAAGTCGGATCGGTAGGGCAGATGACCAATGGCAAAGGATGATGCGGTGTCATTGGTTAAGTTCTGAGCTGGTAGAGTGTGATCGCTGACTCGATTTTTTATCACACTGCTATTTTTTTCAGCCCATATTATGTTTATGTCCGTTGCTAAGCAAATGGTTTTTCTATTTCTGTGAAACCAACACTCTTGTCTAAGTCGGATCGGTAGGGCAGATGACCAATGGCAAAGGATGATGCGGTGTCATTGGTTAAGTTCTGAGCTGGTAGAGTGTGATCGCTGACTCGATTTTTTATCACACTGCTATTTTTTTCAGCCCATATTATGTTTATGTCCGTTGCTAAGCAAATGGTTTTTCTATTTCTGTGAAACCAACACTCTTGTCTAAGTCGGATCGGTAGGGCAGATGACCAATGGCAAAGGATGATGCGGTGTCATTGGTTAAGTTCTGAGCTGGTAGAGTGTGATCGCTGACTCGATTTTTTATCACACTGCTATTTTTTTCAGCCCATATTATGTTTATGTCCGTTGCTAAGCAAATGGTTTTTCTATTTCTGTGAAACCAACACTCTTGTCTAAGTCGGATCGGTAGGGCAGATGACCAATGGCAAAGGATGATGCGGTGTCATTGGCTAAGTCCTGAGCTGGTAGAGTGTGATCGCTGGCTCGATGAAGAAGAAAAGACAGTTCTACCATTGGACTATGCTACGGACATAATATACATATTGTATTATATGTTGTATTTATGTGTATGTGTATATGAGTAGTAATATATATATGGATGTATGTGTGTGCGTTAGTATGAATGTCGTTATTGTGGTCCGCGATCTGACCACGTTGGTTCTCGTTGAAAATCAGCCCTAAGTGCTTCAATAGAAAGTCTGGCATATGCTGAGCAAGAACCATTTTATGACACTTGTTAGATTAAAATTATTTTTTTGTTTTGTTTGTTTATTTGTATATTATAATATTTATAATATTAAAGTTTTAATTTTAGTTATTGTGAAAAAAAGGTGTAATAAATAAAAATTTTTTCTATTTCTATTTTATTTATCTTAGTTTATGTTATAATAAGTAAATATAATATAATATATTATGTGAGTATATGTAATAATGTAAATATAGTTACATTTAATTTGTATGTCATCAAAGTTTTTGTTCTATGGTACAAAAATACTATAGAGGGACGGACCGTTTATGTTTTGCTGACAATGGCTGATATAAGCACTAAAATTATTACTTTGTATAAAAAAGATTATAAAATTAATTGAAATTATAATTCTAGTTGATGTAATATGTATTCTACTTAAAAATGGCGGCAGTGGCGACGTAGTAATAAAAAAATTCCGCTTCGTTAAAGCGACATCATTAGTGGCACTTCAAACACTCAGACATGATACTGATGGAAACTCACAGAAAGAACATTTTAGGGATCCGCGTAAAAAATAATTGAATTTTTTAGTAGTAGTAGACAAACATAAATAGCGACCGAATAGAAGCTGGAGAGTTTTTTTTTATGACATAGGAGGGCAAACGAGTAAGCGTGTCGCCTGATGCAAAGTAATCAACGCCGCACATAGACAACCGCGACACCGCAGGAGTCGCGGAAGCGTTGCCGGCCTTTTAGGTATGTGTAGGCTTGTTTTTTGAAGGTGCAAATGTCGTATCGGTTTAGAAAGACCGCCGAAGGTAGGTGGTTCCACAGAGTGGTGGTGCGTGGAAAGAAACTTCGAGAGAAACGCAACGTAGTAGATCGCCACTCATCCAGATAATATTCCTATATCAATATCGGTCTGAGGCAGTCCACTGCACCACGGCGCCACTTAGCCCGATCTTCGGCTACACGCATCCAGTCTCTGCCAGCCGCCTTGCGCAGATCGTCGCTCCGACTTTCAGGAGGGCGTCCTACACTACGTTTGTCGAGTCGCGGTCTCCACGCCAGCACTCGTCTACTATATAGTTATAATATAATGTTACTATATAATAATATTACTATATATGTTCCTATATAGTTCCTCATAATGTCGAAATCGAGGAGCTTGTGAGCGATGCCAACATACTATAGAGACGCAGGCGTATAGACTCCATTGGCTCGGTAAAGAAAGCGATCAATTCGACCCATATACATGAGAAGTGCAAAAACGTTGCTGGCTTTTAACGAATCTGTTGGCTTGTGTCTTGAAGGTTCCAATATCGTATCGTTTATATTGTTTGAAAACTCTGCTGAAGGTCACTTGTTCTATGGAGTACTGGTGCATGGAAAGAAGTTTCTGGAAAAACACAACGTACTTGATCGCCATTTATCTTGGTGATCGTAGGTATTGCAAATGCGCAAATGTGATCTACAGAACCCTGCCAAGGAATTTATTTTCGAGCCTAGCCGTTTGAATTTTGAAGTGCGTTATGCGGTCTAGCACTTAGCATGGGTCCACCCTCTACGTGCGACATCATTTTTATTAAGAGTCTACGTTAACTTTTACATATCATGGAAATTAATATTCACTTCATTACTTTTAATCAGCAAAAATTGTGAGACGACCGATTGGCTCAGTGGCGGGGCCATGGAGTCAATGGTCGCGCAATAAATATATGTATAGATTTATAAATATTTATTCCGAGTCTGGTAACCCCCTAATCCGCATTTCTGTTCCTGCCCTTTCCTTTCTTCTCTATCCTTTCCCTTCCTATCCGCCAATCCACGGTCTGCCGTGCCCAAGGATGCGTAGCTAGGGGTGAGCTTAGTCGCAAGCGTGCCGATCGTGCCGGAATCGGGCTCCCCCGGGTACTATGGTGCCTCACCTCAGCAAGCAGGATTCTGCTAGGCCTGACCATTCTCCCTTGCGGCTCGTGGGGTTCAATAAGACGAATTAAATATACCTAAATGGTTGAAAATGACGGCGACGTGGTTCGCCACCCGTCACGTCCTGATTCTCACGAGGGCGAGAAGTGACCAATGGAGAGCCGTTTCGCTGCGATGAATGGTAGCGGATGGAGCTTTGTGGTCTCTGGCAACCCCTGCGGATAGGATAGGCGTGAATATATAAAAAAATGTGTGTGTGTGTGTACTGATTTCTTTCAATAGATTTAAGGTATTTTAAGACAAAGGTTGAGAAATCTTTGTTTTAGGAGAACCGTTTATATTTTATTTTATTTATTCTTAATGTTGATTTTGGATACAAATGTGGATTTAATACCGGATGACATTCTCTGCCTTTCAACTTTTGGATTGATAATGATGATTTAATTTAATACATACATATGTATATAGTATAGATATATGAACATTCACACACACACATATGCTTACCTAAATTTAGTATTTGTTGAATATTCTTTACCCTGATTCTCACGAGGGCGAAAACCGACCAATGACGAGCTGTTTCGCTGCGATGAATGGCAGCGGATGGAGCTCTGTGGTCACTGCCAACCCCTGCGGGGCATAGGCGTGAATATATATATATATACATATACATATATATATATATATATATATATATATATATTCTTTATTATTGTGCCTGCATTGCATGTGCAGCTCCATCCGGGAGCTTTGACCTGATAATCTGATTGTTTCTGTAAATACTTACAGGACTTTATTTGCGCCTGCTATATTGTAAGCTCTTTAATGCCGATAAATCGCATTTGCTTCATATGGCAAAGAAGTCACATAAAATATAGGTAGTTATCGTTAAACTGATTCTTCTCTTCCATATCGTCCTCCCGTCTCATATAGGTTGTCCCTGCTCGGCGTTTGCCTGGCAGGTCTTTTCATGTGGTTACGGTGATAGTCCATCTCAGGGCCGTCTTTATCCAGGGGTTCAACGGGTGCAGCCGCACCCGGACGCGGGGTCCTAGGGGGCGCCGAATGCTAGAAATTACAGAACTTTCTTAAAATTAATAAGTTAAGTTAATTAATAACTTAAGTTGATAAGGTAATTTACCTATTAAATAATAATATAAAAATATATAAATTTAATACGAGTATATATTAAAATGTTGATTATTGTTTGTGCATTTTTTGTAAATTACAGAGTTTTAAGAAATTAATAAATTAAAGATTAAAATTATATTGCGTTTTTTTACAACAGCAGGGGATGATTACCCGCACCCCGGCGCGGAATATGCTTAAGACGGCTCTGGTCCATCTGTCGCTATATGGTGCATATTACTATATGATCAACTCATTTTAATTTCAAGGTTTGCAGCATAAGCCAGCGCATCTATCACTTTAGTATTGCTTCTTATTTTTGTACGTCGTATTTTTGTATTTTCTCTATGTTCAGCATTTCCTTCTGACACGAACTATGTTTTCATCTTCTTTGGAAATTTATCAATATCTTCTGTCAATATCAATATCCCTATATTCAGACGATGTAGCATCTGAAGATATAGATAGATATTGATATATTTCTTATAATTGATGTATGTTCATTTCAGGACGGAATTTCTTTTTGCATTATGCCTTTCCATTATGCAAATACTTTATATCAAATTAAATTATGAAATCGATAGAATTATCAGTGTATCCTATCCGTATATCATAACGGAATCAAATATTTTACAAAGTCACCTTTATACTACTACGCTATCATACTACGACAGTCCATATGGAGTTCATTAAACTTAGTTCCATTTCCTTGTTATACTGTGATAATATTTAATGCGAATGTCTCATACACATTTCCCGCACAGCCTTTCAAGATATTACGTCGCATAATCCGGTATAAGTGCTTTCATTAGACGCCTCTTTATTCCAGACGTACGTTAAATAGGTGTATAGTATCATACTTTTAACGTTAATTTGTATCTTTGTGGAGGGTAGTACGATATTAATTGTTATACAACTCAAACAAGTGTTTTTTTTTATCGAGGAGGGCGATATAGAATAGAAACTGGCTGAAAATAGCAAAAAAAAATAGAGAAAAATGGGAATCCTTGGTAGCGGCCTTTACCTGAGAGAGGTTCTTCATGCAACCAAGATAAAACATTAACATATATAATGTTAATGTTTTATCTTGGTTGCATAAAGAAGTTAAGTTTTTTTTTTGTAAAAAATTGTAACTTGTGTGGAATAATTTTATTTTAATGCTTTCGGAATACAATATAGAGAACTAAAATTCTGGTTTGTTTGTAGGAAAGTATAATTATATTTTGGAAATTTAGGAATAAATATGTGTTACCTAAAACAAACAATTTTTACGGTACAAAATACAGTAAATACCTGTTGGTATTATTTTTGGAAATGGAGGAAGAACTGCAAAAGGCATACTTTATAAATATTAAAATGTTTAAATTATTAATGGAGTCAGGCGTTACATTGCGGAAATTCATCACTATATGGACAGTCAAAAGTTTTACTTAGCTAAAATCCGCGACAAGCAAAACAATAACAGAAAATTAATAATGTGTGTTTTTCCGTTGGCTTTAGTGGATTTATTTGGAACTTAAACCAAAAACTTACCGAAAATCGGCCATCAACTCTCCACTCACCAACCACTATACACAACACCAAACACACATTATCACTTTTCTATCTTGTAAACGACACGTGTTTCGCCCCAACACGAGGCATCTTCAGATATAGTAGACTCTACGGAAGACAACCGAAAAGCTTGTCGCGGATCTTAGCTAAGTAAAACTTTTGACTGTCCATATAAAATGTTTAAATATAAATGTAGAGGACTAAAATCACCGATATAGTCTTTCATATTAGCAAATTATAGTGGCAATAGGCTGGCTACAGGGCAAGCCATAATCATTTGAGCAGACAAGTGCTGGAGTGGAAACCGCATCTTGGCAAACGTAGCCCCGCGGCTAGACGGTACGACGATCTACGCAGGGCGGCGGGCAGAAACTGGATGCGTGAAGTCGAAGATAGGGCTAGGTGGCGCTTTTTGAGGGAGGCCTATGTCCAGCAGTGGACTGCCGCAAGCTGTTAATTGATATAACCGTAAAAAAGCGAAAACGCTGTAAATGACTCACGATGTCAATTATTTTTATTGTATATTCGGATCAGAAAAAATACTGCATCGAATGGTCTGAGTCTTACAGCTCTACGATATATGGAAAATTTTGTAAAGCGTTGAAAGTGACTGAGTTTGAGTGATCAGATACAATTTTCTCAGAAATCTTAAAACGAATTAATAGTGGTAGAGCCACGCTGCAGACGAATACTTTGTCAAGATTGGCATAATATTTATCTGTAGCATGAATGGGCCGGCTCGTCCGGGGAAGTACCACACTTCCGCAGAAAACCGGCGCCTGAGTGGTAGCTTACCTACTGCGCTTTGTACGGTGAGCGGCGAGTTCCAGAGGCCCAATACCCTCCCTACTCTCTCTAACCCTCCCCCTTTCATTCCTACTCCCATAATGACACTTTTCTTAAAGGTTGGCAACGCTTCCGCACAGCCTATTGCGCTGCGGAAGGTTATGAGCGGCGTTGATTGCTTTCCATCAGGTGACACGCTTGCTCGTTTGCCTTCCTATCCCATAAAAAAAGTTATTTTTGGCTCTGGTGAGTGGTGGTAAGTTTTCATTTTGTTTTATTAGTTTATTTTTTTATATATATATATATATATATATATATATATATATATATATATATATATATATATATATATATATATATTTATATATATATATATTCACGCCTATCCCCCGCAGGGGTTGGCAGAGACAACAGAGCTACATTTCTACTACATTCATCGCAGCGAAACCGCTCTCCATTGGTCGCTTCTCGCCCTCGTGAGAATCACGTCACCGTCATTTTTCAATCAATTAGATATATTAATTCGTCTTAGTGAATCCCATGGGCCGCAAGGGAGGATGGAGGTCAGCCCCAGCAGAGCCCTGCATGCTAAGGTAAGGCACCATAGTACCCGGGGGAGCCCGATCCCGGGACGGTCACTTAGCCACGCATCCTTTGGCACGGTAGACCGTGGATTGGCGGATTTTTTATTTTTTTAGTTTCATTTGTTTTACAACTAAGTTTTCACTTTATATGGCCGCAATGGAAACGAGAGAAACATTTGTTTCAACATTTATTTTGTCTACTTTTTGTGCAGTCCGAAGTTTGTCATTCATCACGGTGTCGGAAGTTAAAGCGGCGACTTTTAACTATGTAAAACAATGTCTTTTGTTTTACCATAATCATTAATACTTTGTGTGATACGTTTTTATTATTCGAGCTTTTATTGTGACCGTGGTAAAATAGAAATATATATAATGGTTTTATGATAATCAATTTTGAAATATTGACGGTAGGTAGGTGGAATGATGGGAGGGGATGAAGAAAGTAATGAGAGGGAGAAAGAAATACAGGGAGGGGAGAAAAGTTTGAGCCTATGGATCGCTACATACACCGTACGAACAGCTATAATAATATGGCTCTATCACTGCTATCGATGACCTGTTCTAGTTTTATCCATAGTAATTATAATAATTTATGGGATTGGAAGGCAAACTAGTAAGTGTGTCACCTGATGGAAAGCAATCAATGCCGCCCATAGATATTCGTAGCATTGTCAGAAATGTGTGTGCTTGTGTTTTGGAAGGTTCCAATGTCACGTCAGTTCGGAAATAGATGCACAGCTGGAAATAGGTGGTTCCACTGGTAGTGTTGTGTAGAAAGAAACCTCGGGAAAAAAGCTCGCTATTCATCCAGATGTTGGGGATGAAACTCTTTTTTGTGACGAGTTGTGCGGTAGTGGAATTTAGCGACCAGATAATCATGTACGTCATGTATGTTCATATACGGTTCCCTCACCCACGGATTCAATAGTCGCGGGTTCGATCCCTGCCACGGAATAAATATATGTATGGCCCGCAGATATTTATTTTGAGTCTGATAACTCCACCAATCCGTATTGGACAAGCGTGGTGAGTTAACGTTCGTTCCTCCAGATATGGAGAGGCCCATGCTCATACATTCATACATAAATATTGTCACGGCTGTTTCCCGTAAGGGTAGGCACAGACCAGAGATTTCTATCCGCTATGATCCCAGCACATTCTCCTTGCGTCCTCCACACTCATCCATCTTTTCATCCATATTTCTTCTCACATTCATCGTAGCGAAACTGCTCTCCGTTAGTCGCTTCTCGTTCTCGTGGGATTCAGGACGTGACGGGTGGCGAATCACGTCGCCGTCATTTTTAACATTAGGTTTATTATAATTCGTTATAGTGAATCCTACGAGCTACAAAGGAGGATGGAGGTCAGCCCCAGCATAGCCCCGCATGCTGAGGTAACGCACTATAGTACCCGGGGTTGCCCGATCCCGAGACGGTCGGTATGCTTGCGACTAAGTTCGCCATAGCTTTCATCCATTGGCACGGCAGACCCTTCAAGGGAAAAGAATAGAGAGGGAAGGGCAGGGAGAAGGAAAGATGGATTTAGACAAAATATTAGGGATATGAGACTACCGCAACGGAAGATAAGGAGTGATATGGTAGGCCCATGCTCAACAGTGGGATATTTGTGAAAAAAAAAGAACAAATGTACACTAATTAAAATGCACTCTGCATTATCCATCTTTGAGCTCAAAATTGAATATGCATGCAACGTTGTTTTACAACAACAACAACAACAACAAACATTAATCACCAAGTTATATTAACTGCGGACTACTAGCAACACTCTGATATTGTAATAACGGAGCGAGCGACGCTGGAGTTCGTATTGTATGTAGGTAAGTGTACTTAAAATTTAGAAGCGTAGTTAAATATAGTTCTATTCGTTCATTCATTCATTCATTTCACACTTCTAATATTTAAATTGAAACTTAATTGACTTGAACTGGAATCGATGGAGACAGATTGCCCGTTTGAAGGGTTCTAGTGACCACAATCCTCACTAATGAGGAACCGATTAAAAAAGAGGAAGAAATTCTCAAACTACTGTTGTTATGTTTGTATGTTTATTAAATAAAACATATACTTCTAAGACAGCTGAGTATAAACTAATCAGTTTATACTCAGCTGTCTTATTATTGTTATATAGTTGATTAAAGGTAGGAATGTGTAACTATATATTTGTTAATCTACTCTATATTTGTTAATTCTATCTATCTTTCTCTCTCTCTCTCTCTATATATATATATATATATATATGTTATGTATGTATGTACTTATTTATGTGTATTTATATATGTATTCCAATTTTAAATAATGACCGAATCGGAAGTTGGATGGACCATAGTAGGGGTATGGTCCATCCAAATTCACCTGTAAATTGTCACAAATATAATAAATAAAAGAAATAAGTAAAAAATCATGTAACATTACTTAAGTACCAATATAATCTATTCACTATAATATAATTAAAACAGGAGATACATACATAGGAGACCTACAATATTATTATTATTATTTTAATTAAATCGAGGGGGATGCACCGGTATTCCCCATTGTGTTATATATTATATATAATATATCGACGGAGCTATTGCCTTAGGTGACGATCGCTTCCCTGCGATATTCCCATTTCATTCATTTCATTCCATGATACAAATCGTGCAAATGAAGATATCGATTGTTTTTTAATTTCCGTATTATACTGATCACATTCTATGGTCATCACATTGGATTCATTACCAATGTTCATCAATCACCAATTGGATATATATGAATAAAAGAGGATATGAATAATAAGAAACAAAGAATAATATGTGTCTCACACGACTGAACGTATCCACGATGAAATCTTGATTAAAATCGGCGTCAGTAAAGGTTTTTAATTAAATGTAGCGTTGTGTGCCCCGCCGGTATTATTTGCTCTCGACAGGATGATATTTCCCATTCAGGACGAGCATCTTAAAGATGTGCAAGCTTGTTTTTAATTTTGTCGCTTTTAGAAAGTTCAAATTGTGAAACTAAATTAATTAAGAACGGAACGGTATACATCTTTATAGAATAATTAATCTTTATAGATAAAATCACTTAGTAGGACCCATATCTACATGTTTTAAACAGGAAAATATCATCACATGTGTGTATATATATATATATATATATATATATATATATATATATATATATATATATATATATATATATATATATATATATATATATATATATATATATATATATATATATATATATATATATATATATATATATATATATATATATATATATATATATATATATATATATATATATATATATATATATATATATAGATATATGATATATATATATATATATATATATATATATATATATATATATATATATATATATATATATATATATATATATATATATATATATATATATATATATATATATATATATTTATATATATATACAACTGGGTTCGATCCCCACATCGGAAATATATGTATGGCCTACAAATATGTATTCCGAGTCTAGTTATCCGCCTATCTGCAATGGACAAGCGTGGTGCGTTAACGTCCGTTCCTCCAGAAATGGAGAGGCCCGTGCTCAGCAATGGGATATATCAGGGCTGTGAAAAAAAATGTATATATTATATATATATATATATATATATATATATATATATATATATATATATATATATATATATATATATATATACACATTTTTGTTCATATGTCCACTCTAACACTAGTCTACTGGAGTGGATGTACATTCCCTGAAAACCAGAGATAACTTAAGTAAAGTCCATACAAACCAGCAAATAGAGTCTTTAATATTTTTAAATGTGTAACTTAATTTGGCTAAGATATTTTCATCAACGAATTTATATTTCGCAACACAAATATTTTGCCAATTCGCTACTAAGCTTGTTACGCCTTGAGAGCCTTTTCATTTCCGTATTATAATTTATACCTGATGTCTCAATATAAGGGAACGAAATGCCCCATCCAATTAAGCGTCTTTTCTTAATTCGGTAGCGGAATATTTTGATATGACACCTTAAAGGTCGGCGACGCCTCCGTACTGCCTATGGCGCTGCGGAAGTCTATGGGCGGCGTTGATTGCTTTCCATCAGGTGACACAACTGCTCGTTTGCCTAACTATCCCATAGTGTATATATATATATATATATATATACATATATATATATATATATATATATATATATATATATATATACATACACACACACACACACACACATACACACAATCACATGCATATAAATAAATATACGCGTCCATGTGCATATATAAACAATTACAAATCTAACATTTGATGATAAGTCGTTCCTGATTTTTTTTTCTCTATTATATTGATTTTATTTTGTCTTTACACTGTTTTTCGTTGCTGATCTTAACCTATTGTTAGTTAGTACATAGCAGTAACTGGCTTTATTGTTATACAAGTGTCTTATATAATAATGTATCTTGGAATATAGCTTTTGTTATCGCGTGAAATGAATAAATAAATAAATGCGTTGCCTACTTTAGTAAGTTGTCATCACTCAATGCCATTATTCTGTGTACTTCCCCTATAATGCATACTTCCATGGCTCTAGTACAAGTATATTAGCACTAAAGAAAAACTATATAGTATTTAAAACATTGCGGCGTTGTTAAAACTGAAGCCTCCAATAAATTATTCATATATGAGAAGGGACAAGTTCTCTTAAAGGAGGCTTACTCGTTGGCAGGGATCTTGAGCTCTTACCTTCAATTGAGCAGACGTGCATTTTAGATTTATTTAGTGGTATGCGGTGCGGGGCGAGGAAGAGACGTGGCTATATATATATATATATATATATATATATATATATATATATATATATATATATATATATATATATATATATATATATATATATATATATATATATATATAATAACGGACAAATAAAATACAAAAGCTTTTAACTATTTTCCTCTTACTAATAGGTAACGAAGCAAAATAACTAATTTAATCAGAACTCTTAAATTCATTTAATCTCAGTTAATCCTGTAACATCCTGTTTAATCTCAACGATTAAGCTGAAACTGCCAAATAAAGTTGTCTTTAAAACTGCGTAAATTCTGCTACTTGATTAGGTTAATTCTGAAAGCGGAGATAGATTTATATAGTAAGTATGCTTGCTTTGATTAATATTTTCAATTTATAATAAAAGTTAATTAACATTGTTAAATTTAAAATAAGCACAAAGGCGTGACTTATTATATAATTTTTATAATAATAATAATGTTTAAGCTGGCAGCTATGAAAGTCTATGTTTTTTATTGCGTTTTGTTTTTTCTCGTTGTCAATTTCGTTGTCTGAGTAAGAACCATTTTGTGGCACATCTTAGGTTATTAAGGTGTTTTATTTCATGTTAATTTTAATTTCTATTTAGTTTTTTTACCATTAATTTCTCATAAAAAGGTGTGTTAGAAATAAAAGTGTCTATCTCTATTTCTTATACATAATAATTTCATTCGCAGTGTTCGTCGTATTTTTACCTTTTTTGTAATAAAACTTTAAAATGTACCGAATTTGTACATGAATGTACATTTTGCTTGCTTGAAAGAGAATTGAAAAATGGCGGGAACTAGTTTTTTTTATTTATTGCATCTTCAGAATGTCACATTTAATATGGTACTAAAACCAGCCAGTTACATTCAGTACAGCCAAAGAGGATTGTTTACTAATAGTACATTCAAAATACGAAAATACTTTTGCCCCGACCTAATATATTAGCCATGGCACGGGAAAACGATGCCCAGAAAAACAAAACAACTTGAAAAAGTCAAACAAAATTTAGATCTCGATAACAGCGCTACCTAATAATCGCAAATAATCATATCTTACAATGTTGAATTAACTATACATATTTACAAAATTTTATTGAAATCAGTTGAGCGGTTTCAAGATAAGTGATTAAGATTACACTGAGAAGTCAAAAAGTGGAGATCAACTCTCACAAAAAATAATTCAACGAGAGTGACTCGTACTTTTGATTCAACTTTTGTTCCACGAGTCTGACTCGTGTTAATCATATATCTGGGCAAAAATTTCCATCACGAGTCACACTCGCGAAAGTAACAGAAAGGGGTTAAATCTTAATTTACAAATGCATATGCATATTCGCATACGTCAATCGTCCCACATTTCACGCGAGAATGGAAAGCACGTCATTATTATGAGCGGAACGTTTAATAATTTATTACGCGTTTAACTACCGGGTGGATTTTTATTTTAAAACCGCTGTTAAGCTGGAAATTTTTCGCCATACATTTATTTACAAAGCTTCTTTTTTTATGTAAATATTTACAACAAAAATGAAGATAACATTAAAAAATATGTGCGATTTTATTTAATTGGCTCCTTGGCAAAGTTACCACTCACATACGTATGTATATTTTTTTTACAATACTACGTTTTTATTACGGTCTATCTAATATACAAAAAAAAATTTCAAAAATCGGTCAAGCCGTTTCTGAGGAGTCCGATAACAAACACTGTGACACTAGATTTTTATATATTAGATATACCCTTTTTATATATTAGATATACCCTTTTTATATATTAGATATACCCTTTTTATACATATATATGCACTTAACTAATTATTTTTCCTGTTTATATTGTACCGTGTATTGAAAAATGTTTTCCATTACCTCAAAGATTGACTTGCAGAGAATGCATTCCGGCATTTATTTATTTATTAAATGTCGTACATATTCTAACCGCTGTTGCTGTGATAGGTTTTAGTCTGTATTACAAACAATTTCTATTACCTATATATTATTTGTGTACCATAGAATATATACATTTCGATAACATATTAAATGTAACTTATACTAAATTATAAACTAATATTTTGTATATAACTACCTAAGAATATATGTAAATTATTAATTAAAACAATGACTATTCTATTGTTATATATATATATATATATATATATATTGTTATATAAATACGAAGTTTGTATTTATGCAAGTGTGTTTTTGTGTCTTTGCATAAGTCCGCTTTTGTACTAAAATTATTTAATCAATCAATCAATAATTCAGCCTGCGGAAGTCCACTGCCTTCCTTCGTCAAGAAGCGCCACAATACCCGATCTTTGGCTTCACGCATTCAGTTTCTACCAGCCGCCCTGCGCAGATCGTCGCACCATCTAGCCGGGGGGCGTCGCACACTACTTTTACTGAGACGCGGTCTCCACTCCAGCACTCGTCTGTTTCATCTATTGTCGGATCTCCGACAAACGTGACCAGCCCTTTACCACTTTAGTTTGCTAATTCGAAAGATACCACATAGTATATATATCTATATACCTGACTTCAGTATACATTTTACATATTTTATAAAAGGATAAATAAGTAACATATTCCATTCGAAATTTAGGATTATGATATAATAATAATAATAATAATAATAATAATATATATTTATTGTTCATTGATAAGTTTACAATTTTTGTTTCCCCGTCCACCGAACTAGGGCGAACCCTGTACTACGGCAGACGGTTCCCTTCTGTGACATATTTATGAGTTACATATATTATTTTCTTGCTATACTTAATATAACTATGCAAATTTAAAATTTAAAAAAAAATCTTTATTAAGTTATACAAACCAAAAAGATTTTTTTTTACATGTGTCTGTGTCTGAATTTATTTTATTTTATTTTGTCCTACTAAGCTAATGTTTATTTCATATTAATTCTGTAGAATTATATGCTAGGTTGGATAGCCATTTGTTTATGAGTTTTTTTATTGAATTGATATTTAGATTATTAGTCTTCTCTATGCGATTTAATTTAGTATAAATAAACGGAGCCAAATAATTATTTTATAGAATATAAAAATCTTTTAGGTATAGATTTCTTTAACAACATAATACATAATAAATCAAATGTTTGTTCTTTAAAGAACATCAACAGCATTTCATTAATAATGGAAGCAAACTACAAGAAAAACCCTTGGGACTGTAGCGCTATCCAATCCAATGTAATGGCTCAGTGAATATTTAGTGTAAGGCTAAAGTGAAATAGTGGTCAATAAAACATATAGCTATTTCATTTTTACCTTCAACACACTTACATAAATAAAATACACTTAAATAAAATATACACATATAAATATACAGTCGGTCTTATTATCAAAAATTGTAAGTCGATATCAGTAAATTTTACAGGAATAATACTAATTTTCTTGAGTTGTTTGAGGATGTTTTATTACAATTTCTGATAACTAAGATTACTAATCGACGTCTTATTAATAACCTTATATGTCAATGACACAGTGCTCATAGCATCATCAGAGAGAGAACTTCTGAGAATTGTCACCAGAGCGAACATGTGTAGTAAGAATGATATGGTGGTTTCAAGTAGACAACATCCGGACGTTATATATGTCGATGTACACACACTTGAGGAAGTAAATTAATATAATATAAAGGCCTTCTCCAAAGAAGCCCACTGATCTCTAGCTGAGCTGTTTGCATCCAATCCAAACGGCCCAGACGTTTTACTTTTGCCGTCCGCCCATCTCATGAGCGGTCTTCCTCTGAGTCGTTTTTCTCCATGAATTCACTCTATCGCACATCTGTCAGTCTTGTTACATGCTCCGCCCATTTCCATTTCAGTATTTTTTTAATAAAAGGCGGACATACTAATATGCAATTCTACCCAATTATTTTCATCATCATCATCAAGACATTACAGCCGCGGGTGGGCCTTAGCCTGGTTCAGTAAATTTTTCTAGTCGGACCTTAGTTTGGCTTTTCCTCTCCAGCCTCTCACACCGATTGCCTTTAAGTGTTCCTCGACTCCATCTAGCTATCTGAGCTTAGGCCTTCCGCGGTTTTTACAACCATCTGGTTTGCCGTCGAACAGGCGTTTGGGTACTCTAGCCTCGTCCATCCGTATTACGTGACCAGCCCACGGAAGTCGTCCAATTTTAATGGTCTTGGTGACGTTCGGCTCATTGTACAGCTCATATTTTACTGGCTTTTAACCGTATAAATTATTATTCGTTGTGTATCTATTTACAAGGCTTGTTTTTTGTATACATATAAGCTTTTACTACAAAAATGTCTTTGCATTTTTTAAAAGAGTACGTATAAAAAAAAAAACTCAATATCGCTCGATGAGTGGAATTTGTGACTGAGCCTTCGTCTACTTGAACTCTGCAGTATTTGCACTGCATTTTTATATATAGTATATTAATTTAGTTTTAGTAACATTTTATTTAGTTTTGAGTCACTTTGTTTACCCTATTTTTAATCACAGTGTGTTGTGTGCTTGCTGACTATAAATATTATTATAAACTTATCTATAAATATTAAGGATATGAAAAAAATAAACTTCTTAATTTCAAGGTTCCGAAGCTTCAGATATCTCTAGTGGTGTTTACTTATCATTAGATGACCCATTGTTTGTTTCTCAATCTATTTTATACTAAAATGTAAATAAAACAAAAAAAAGCTCTATCAATTCATGCATAAAAGCAGTCATAAGATGTTATGGCGAAAAATATGATCTGCTCGTAGCAAAAATTGCTACGAAAAAATGTAGACTGAAAAGCGGCCGCACTGGAGAGAGCTTTTATATTAGGTTGCTACATCCCCACTAGAGTTTTAAGCAGCTTTAGAAGCAAAAAAAAAAGTTCTTATTCAAAGTTGTTTTTTGTTCCAATGTTCTTTCAGCATTTTATTTTACAAATATAAATTTTCCGCTTGATTTACATTCCAATGTAAAATATTTAAGTGGCATACGCTTTGAAAAAAAAAAATTCAAACAAAACTCTATTTTTATGATTATTTAATAGTGAATAAAGTTCCATTAGTTATAAGATATTAAAAAATAAAACCTCATAGGAACCGCATTGCATGGTACTTAAACCGTTTGGTATAGTAAAACTCCAGTGGAATGGATATATATAATACATATATATACATACTTATACATACATATGTGTGTATGTGTGTGTTTGTGCATGTGTGCGTATCTTTCTATGTGTACTACGTTTCTTAGAGCTACTTTTCTTGTGTTTTAAATGTAGTTTTAAAATGGCTTTTCGTATAAGCTGTTTTTTTTAAAAAAGACTATCAATTTTTTTTATATTACTAGAATTCTTATTAACCATTTCAACTTAGCTCATAATGCTTGTGTTATGATATGGTTCACGTTAATAATCCAATGGAAGACACGAAATCACGAAGTTCAAATCGTACAGCCCAGTCTTAACAAATGAGGCTATTGCTGCTTTAACAGATAACTATTTTTTTATATATTCACGCCTATCCCCCGCAGGGGTTGGCAAAGAGCACAGAGCTCCATCCGCTACGATACCGGCACACCCTCCCCACCTCCGCCACACTCATCCATTCTTCCTCTCACATTCATCGCAGCGAAACGGCTCTCCATTAGTCGCTTTTCGTCCTCTTGGGAATCAGAATGTGACGGGTGGCGAACCACGTCACCGTCTTTTTTCAACAAATTAGGTATATTAAAATTCGTTTTAGTGAATCCCACGAGTCGCAAGGAAGGATGGAGATCAGCCCCAGCAGAGCCCCGCATGCTGAGGTAAGGCACCATAGTACTCGGGGAGCCCGATCCCGTGACGGTCGGCACGCTTGCGACTAAGCTCGCTCCTAGCGACGCATCCATTGGCACGGCAGAACGTGGATTGGGGGAGAGGAAGGGAAAAGGATAGAGAAGAAAGGGTAGGAACGGAAATGTGGATTGGGGGGGGGGGGTTACCAGACTCGGAATAAATATTTATAAATCCATACATACATTTATTCCGATGCGGGGATTGAATCCGCGACCATTGTCTCCGTGGGCGGAGCGCCCCGCCACTGAGCCAATCAATCGTCTCAAGATAATTAAAACAATACATTTTTAATATGATTTAGTGAGCGAGCAATTTCGGTTTGTCTATATGTGTAGATACGTTATTAGGCAATTCATATTGTAAATTATTTCACGCCGACGTCTGGTTTCAGCGCCTCGTCCCTCGTTGAGTGGCACATTTGTTACACACTCAAGACCTGTCACCACCCGGTTTGTCGGTTGTTACCGCTAATTATTAATATAATTAGCACGACACATGATCTAATTTAATTAATTTAAGTAATTGTTGATAATTAACAATCAAGATGGTGGACGACCAATTGGCTCAATGGCGGGGACCTTCGTCCGCGGAGTCAATGGTCGCGGGTTTGATCCCCACATTGGAATAAATATATGTATGGATTACAAATATTTATTCCGAGACTGGTAACCCCACCAATCCGCATTGGACAAGCGCGGTGAATTTAACTTCCGTTCCTTCAGCAATGGAGAGGCCCGTGCTCAGCAGTGGGACATATACTTAGAATTGTTAAAAAAAATCAAGATAGCAATAGCTCAGTTGGTAAGGCTCGACCATACGACCGACGTGAGTTCGCATTCTCCATTATAAGCTTACTTGGAATGGTTAACAATAATTATAGTGGACAGTCAAAAGTTTTACTTAGCTAAGATCCGCGACAAGCAAAACAATAACAGAAAATTAATAATGCGTGTTTTTCTGCTGGATGAAGTAGCCAAGAAGAAGAAGAAACCAAACACTTATCGAAAAAAGCTTTCGAAAACTTTTCGATTGTCTTCCGTAGAGTCTACTATACCTGAAGATGCCTCGTGTTGGGGCGAAACACGTATCGTTTACAAGGTGAAAAAGTGGTAGTGTGTGTTTGGTGTTGTGTATAGTGGTTGGTGGGTGGAGAATTGTTGGCCGATTTTCGGTAAGTTTTTGGTTTAAGTTCCAAATAAATCCACTTCATACAGCAGAAAAACACACATTATTAATTTTCTGTTATTGTTTTGCTTGTCGGGGATCTTAGCTAAGTAAAACTTTTACTTGTCCGCATAGTGATGGATTTCCGCAAAGTAACGCCTGACTCCATTAATAAGAATTATAGTAATATTTAAAAACATTCTTCTTTAAACAACCCTAAAACATTATATTAAAAAAGTTAACAATAAACGTTTTTCCCAAAATTAAATTAAAGCACTCGAATAGTTAAAGAACTTTTTTAGTGGTAGAGCCATGCTGCCGAATAAAACTTTGTCAAGAATGGCATATTATTTGTCTGTACCATGAATGGGGCGGCTCGCCCGGGGAAGTACCAAACTCCTGGAAAAAACCGGCGTTTGAGTGGGTAGCTTAGCTACCGCGCTTCGTCCGGTGAGCGACTGAGTTCCGGACCCCCCCCCCTCTCCCATAATAACACTTACTTTAAAGGCCGGCAACGTTTCCGCACTGACGATTGTACTGCGGATGTCCATGGGTGGCGTTGATTGCTTTCTATTAGGGGACAGGCCTGCTCGTTTGCCTTCCTATCATTCTAATGTGTTCAATTGTATTAAAATTATTAAAAAAAAAAAATTAAAACGTCTGGATACCTCTTATATTTGTTTCACAATATAAAGAATGATAAGAACACATTATTCTCCAAGTATTTTCTACGTCACTACACTTACTTGTCTAGCCATGAGATGCAATCTTGTTTAAAATGGAAAGAATACGGACTCACATGTATGTAGGTTGAAGCGAAAGCTAGCCACACAGATCTTTATCAAATGGATGTGAATTATATTCGTCCTATTTTATTTAATTTTATTAATAAATTTATAAGCAACGCCGTTAACATTATTACAATAACAATATAAATATAATAACAAAGATAATCATAATTAGTGATTTTATGTATTGTTATTTTTGGACTGTAATAAATGTTTACTGCGTCTTGTACATGTGGTAAGTGTCCAAAATAATAATACGAGAGGAACGGGGGATACCACATTAGCGCGGCCAGTTTCCGCGTTGACTAGTTGGTCGTTCAGCGATTGACAATCTGTGTGTTTGAGCGTCTTCCGTATTTTCCAAGTCTGTTTTTTTTTCGCACCATTATAAAATGCAGAACATCATTGAGTAATTTTTTATTGGTGAAATAATGACTCGACCTAATATCTCGTTGTGCAGTAAGAATAAAAACTATAAAAATAAACCATTTAATAATGTCGGGTAATAAATACGATCACAGTCAGTTCTTGAAAACAGTTGCGCTACATTATACTGTGATCGATCCATTATCACGGATCGGCATTATGTTGTCAATAAGCCTGATATTGTGATAATGGATCAAACTACACACGGGCATAGTGGAAATTAGCGTTTGGCATGACGAGAATCATCGGAACTCAACCGTTCACCGGACGAAGCACGGTAGCTAAGGTACCACTCAGACGCCGGTATTCTGCGGGAGTGTGGTACTCTCCACGGGCGAGCCGGCCTATTCATGCTACAGACAAATAATATGTCATTCTTGACAAAGTATTCGTCTGCAGCGTGGCTCTACCACTACAATAATTTTGTCACTTCCAGATATTTTTATGTACGAGTATGTGAGATATTCAAACACTGAATACTGTAGCTCTCAACCCACACGTGTCAATCTATTTTCCTGACAAGAGAATGCATTCTGAAGACGTTTAAAAAGTAAACAAGATATATCAAAAATTTTACATTTCTATGACCTACTTTTTTATATGATAGAAATGCAAACAAGCATGCGTGTCATCTCATGGAAGGCTATTAACGGTGGCCATTAGATATCTGTAACATCATAGGCATTACAAATACGTTTGAGATATGAGTGTCTCAAAACAAGAACACGTGACACTTAAACACGTAACCCTTACACTCTGCGATACAAGACATTTGCATTGCGACATTTAAACACCGCGACATTTAAACACTGCGACATTTAAATACTGCGATATTTGAACACACGACATTCAAGCATTGTGACATGTAAACACTGCGACATTTAAATACTGCGACACCTAAATACGGGTCATTTAAAAACGCGACACTTGATTACACATTTCATTTTTATCTTAAATTTATACAATATTATGTCATAATTTCGGATATTATACTTACTTTAGTTTAATAGCGAAGCGTGCTTTTGATTAATATGTTTTTTAATAAATATAATAAGTTTATATCTTACGTGAGCAATATGCATTAGTCGCAGTAAGTATTCTGCCACGACATATGCAAATGTGGAACAATTTACCACTTACGGTTTTCACATTTGAATGCGACATAATATTATTTAAACTATTATTTAAACTGCTAACACAATATTATTTAATACATTAATAGATAGATAGATATATTTATTTCCTTCTGCAGTAACTCATATGAGTTCATATTAAATCGTAACATATTACATATTATTTCACAGTAGATACGCTTAGTATCTTTTTCAGTAATTATAGATAGAAATTGGCAATGGATAAGTCAAAAGCTCCATTTTCTGTCACCGCCCGATCCTCACGGAGATGCTGCACAGCGCAACTTGATGAATCCAAATTATATATTGGCTATATGAACAACCCCTTCATACAAACCTACAATTTATAATTATGCCTTATATACACAACAATAGGAATAATACGCGATAACAATACTGCTGTAATCTGATTTCTTACATGTTTGTTAATTAAGTATAATCTTATACATTTTTTTTAAACGTAAAGCCACTTTTAAGACACTTTAGTTACTAACTCAATATTATATAATACATTGCTAACAGTTAACGATATGTATAAAAATGTGGATGAATATATTTTTTTCCCACAGTAAAGTACTTTAGTATTTCTATAGACGATCATATAAATCAGTTTGAAAGTTTGAAACAAAAGGCTCATCGGAGCCTTTTTAAAAATAAAAATAACCCGAGTTGAGGATTTCTTTTTCCGCTTCCGGTGCCACTTGAAACTCCGATGGGGGATGAATGTAGTAGCAACCTTATATAAAAGCGTTGCTAGCTCGAGTACTGCTGCTAAAGCCGCGTTTCTATGCAATTTTGTTAAGAAGAACTCTTTTTTATGTGTAGCTTACATTAATCCTACATTCAATCAAATAGAGCATGAAATTGAGATACACCGGATTAACTATTTGAACGGTATTAAATTCTTTATGATTTTTGAAGCAGAAATTATTTAATATGTGTTTTTTATAGGCCATTCTCACTATTGGCCTTTCAGCTTTCCCATTTATGGAGCAATGGAAATTAATCCACCACGCTTGTCCAAGATGGATTTATTGATTGATTGGTACACGCAGACTCGGAATAAATATATTTATCTCGATGCACGCAGTTCATTTGTTGTGCTATGAAAAAGTCGATAAATAACGACCTCATTGATCGATCAACCAATGTTTTTGTATCTGCGATTGTATATGTGAATGAAAGTTTGTATGCATGTGTGAGTTAGTGAGTAAGAAAGTAAAGTAAGGCCACAGCGGTAACTTTTTATAAATAAATAGATCAGCTTGATTGGACCTGCGCTGAGTTTCCCGATCCAACTTAGATCCTACAGTGCACACAAGTGTGTCTCATACTAAATTCACGCTAAGACCTTACGTTACGTTCACTTGAATCAAAAATGAACATTAAATAGAACGTTTTGTTCACTGCTGAATACATCTATTCTACAGTACAGCAGAAATGTTTTTTTTATACTGCCACAGCTGATACAGTTAACAATTATCTGAAGTAATTTCGCTATTCAGCCATTTAGCTAGTCATTTAAATAAATAACATTTTATAAACAAATAGATCCGTACCTGAGTGCATCTGCGCATCTAGCACTGCTTATATAACTTAGACCAGGTCAAGAGTACCCTCAATCGACGGGCTTGCATGAGGAGAATAATGAGTGTGGAGGAAGCAAGGGAAGTATGCCGACCATATGTATGTATGTATGTATGTATGTATGTATGTATGTATGTATGTATGTATGTATGTATGTATGTATGTATGTATGTACGTATGTATGCATGTATGTATATAACTTAGATCCTACACTGCACACAACTATGTCTCAAACTTAATTCACGTTATCACGTATCGTCACATTTACTTAAAGCAGGAACTAACATTAAATAGAAAGTTTTGTTCACTGCTGAATACATATATTCTGCAGTTAACAGAAATGTTTTTTATACCGCCACACCGGACAGAAATAACATTTATCTAAGTGGTCTTTTAATTCCTTGAGATATACAGAAATATAACAGTAATTGTACTACATTTCCAAAGGTAATATCAACGGTTCCTGTTCAATGAAGCTACTAATTCTAAGTTTGGTTAACATTAATACACAAATGGTTATGCTAAGAATTATGATTAACAACAATAGTCCATAGATTCTAATCGAGTTTAACCTCTACGCAATCGAGCCACTAGCGTTACGTTGGTCAAATAAAAAAAATCTGATATCCTAATTGTAGCTATAGTGTCGGTAAATATTCAAAGGAATATATGGACTTTTCCCACCTTCTTAATGAGTGACTTTATGTTTTAATTTCATTTCTATTATGTTATATTATTATCAGTTATATTATTTAATTATGGTGGCGTATTACACAATATAGTTCGATTAAGGCATATTAGTGAAGTGATATAAAATAAATGCGTGTATCGTGGCTTTTTAAGCTGACTGAAAAAGTCAATAGAAGGTTTTGGTAAAATAGCCACCATTTTATCAAGACGTATATTTCGTATTATCATTTTTATTTTACTTGACACTGGCATAATAGTTATAAAGAATTGCAATCAAGGAATACAAAGAATTAAAAAGGAATATATTTTATTTACAAAATGAGAACATTTAAATTAATTAAAACATTGCTTGCAATCAATTCGTTACACAAACAAAATTTTAATTTAATTTTCAACTGCTAAAGAACATTGAACCTTAATAAAGTTTAATGCTATTGTCTACAAATGCAAGTTCAATGCTATCTACATATGCAAGTTCAACGCTCATATCAAAAGAAGACTAGCAATGATTTTATATTACTAGCATTCTTGTTAACCATTCCAAATTAATAGTACAATTATAGAATAGAATCTCAATCTACGACAACGACCTAGATCTTAAAACACAATTTTTACCAATTGACTTATTGCTGCTAATTGAATTAAATGAAATACTAAGGGCGCACACACCAGATATAAATAAATTATATAAGACCTCAAATAGTTCACACAGTAACAATAATTATAAAAAAAATCAAAGGCTGTCATGAGGACTGCTAACAGAATTGAAAACTAAAACTGTATTTTGAAATTATTAATATTATTAATTATTAATGGAGTCTTTAGCACTTTTCGGTTGTCTTCCGTAGACTCTACTATACCTGAAGATGCCCCGTGTTGGGGCGAAACACGTGTCGTTTACAAGATGGAAAAGTGATAATTTGTGTTTGGTGTTGTGTATAGTGGTTGGTGGATGGAGAATTGATGGCCGACTTTTGGTAAGTTTTTGGTTTAAGTTCCAAATAAATCCACTTAACCCAACAGAAAAAACACACATTATTAATTTTCTGTTATTGTTTTGCTTGTCGCGGATCTTAGCTAAGTAAAACTTTTGACTGTCCATATATGTATTTTGAAATTTCAAATTAATTGTAATATTAAATGTTGCTATTACCACAGCATGTTGCTAACGCGACTCAAAAAATTTTATTCATCTATAAAGAGTCCAACGGACACACAATCGACCATTGGTTTAGTTTAAATATTTTACATAACAAGAACATTGGTTAGAAGCATTGTTAGTCTTTAGAAATATGAAAAACTACGTTTGGAATATTCATCTTCTTCTTCAATACAATCGTAAGAGTGAGAGGGTTCTGTGGGAGGCCAATGTCCAGCATTGATCTTCTATAGTATTGAGGGGTGTGCCATAATCTCCATGTTTGGCGGGTTAATTGGTGATTGTTTTTTGTTACCAAGATAGACGTAGTTGCACATCTATTGAAGTTCAATTTGCGTTGTACGATATATGTATATACGATAAAATGCACGGCTAATTAAGAAGGAATAACTATTTATTGTTATGTTGAAAATAGCGTATCAGTGCTAAGAAAAAATGTTTTCTCTAGAAATTCAGACGGACGTTTCTATTTTATTATATATATATCGATTAAAAGCTTTCGCAGGGTTTATTTAATATCGAGATGTTTAAACTGTACGTCTTTACATCCGCATATTAATTCAAAGCAATTCCAACAACAAAGCGCTGTCTATTTCTCGTTCTCGTATTCTCTCTGTGTGAATTCAACATTTCCTGCAATAGTAAGGACCTTTTGTTATCCATACTTGCACATTTCCCGTCTGTCGTGTCTTGCTGTTGTATAGAATATATTTTTAATAATAATAATAAAATCTGGATCTGGCACACGGACTAAGTTGATAAATCGAATGTTATGATTTTTATATCCTCCTGCGTCCTTTTCACATTTGGTCACATTTCTGTGTCGTCACTTTTACATTCAGAAAATATCACACGCAATTTTATATTTGGAAAGTATCCCCCCCCTCCCCGGTCCCCTCAGTCCCGCCAGTTACATATTCCCCCTCCTGGTTACATATTGTTACTTTGTTGGCCCCCTTCCTTCCACCTTAATGTGTGACGTAATTTATGGACATTTATAAATTGAGCAAAGGGAGTGGCTTAGCTTTTGCTAAATGTGATGAGATTGTCTTGTAGAATTAGTTTTCAGCCACTTCATTCCCGCCAAATATTACGCTGGAGTCTAGTCTTAATCTAACATTCTTTGCTTTTGTTTTACTTCCATCTTTTACATTTTACCCGAATTACAATTTTGGATCTTCAACAGAAAAACTGGACAATTATTAAGTGCCGAGCTTTTGGTAACCACCGTTGCCAAATATTCGCGCCTTTTTTTATTGTTGGCACCCATGGTTGCCGATAATTAAAATAGTTCTATTTTTTATATCATTCTTGTCTATGGTTGCTTTTTGAATGAATCGATATTTTTTTATTAATTAAAAGAAACGCACATAAAGCAAGTGACAGGAAGACTTTTCCCGCCAACTTACATCAGTGACGTTATGCTTTTATTTCATTTTTATAATCTTATGTTATTGTCAGTTATATTAATTAACTGTGGTGGCGTATCATGCAATATAGTTCGATTAAGTGAAGTGAAGTAATATTAAATAAATGCGTGTATCGTAACTTTTTAAGTTGACTGAAAAAGTCACCATTTTATCAAGACGTAACGTGATAAGCTAACTTGTTACATTTCAAAAGATTGGATATTATTGTATTTTACTTGACACTGGCATAATAGTTGTAACTAATTGCCATCAAAGAAAAGAAAAAAAAGTGACAGGAAGAGGTTCGTATGAAATAATAAATTATATTATTTCATACGAGCCTCTTCCTGTCCCTTTTTTTTTTTGATGGCAATTAGTTACAACTATTATGCCAGTGTCAAGTAAAATACAATAATATATATTTATATCTTTTATGTACTGTTGTGTATATAGGGTAACTACGTTGTAAGCTAATTCAATATCGTTGTTGTGAAACTTACGTACTCGGCGTCTTATATGCTCCACACCTAACTAGTTGAGGTGTATCAGTTATTTATCATCCCAAGTTACTAAGTTTAACCAACTAGTTCGTAATGAATGCCTCTATGCCTTTCATTATTAGATTATATGAATATGTGTCTGGATATTAAGTATCTAATGTATTATTATTTTTACAGCATACATATTTCGCACAGCTGGATATAGGACTTTTTTTTTGGAGAAATGCACATGCTTGTCCAAGGTGAAATGGCAGAGTACCCAGACTTGAACAAATTATCTATAAACCTATGACCATTGATTCCGTAGGCGGGTGTCCCACCACTGAGTCAATTGGTCGTCGCTTATAAAACCAATTAGTGAATGGAGTGAAGTGAAAGAATGAATGGATTAATGAGTGACGAAGAAAGAATGAATGGATTAATGCATGAATCAATGTAGGTCCAATAATATTGTTATTTTTATCGACCTTGGCTTTCACCTTTAAGATGGTAGTCTGTCAGACTAAACAGCTGGGGTTGTGTGTGTTGGAACTGTGGGACTGGGAGGAGATTATTGAAGTATCTCCGGAGTTTCTTTCTCTGTTTCTATTCCGATTCGAGAGAATGACGTTAAGGTTAGATTATCCCAAAATAAAGGATTTGAGTATAAACTAATTTTGTTTTCACAGTCCTAATATTGCCCACTGCAGGGCACGGGCCTCCCCATTTCTGGAGGAGGAACGGACATTAGCACTGCAAGGAACCTGATTAATACCGCGCGATCTTACATTCCTGAGTGCGATTAGTGACGAGTTCAGCTGCACGGGCCGCCCATAGACATCCGCAGCGCCACAGGTAGTGCAGAAGCGTAGCCGGCCTTTAAGGAAAGTGTCGTTATGGGAGGGGGAGAAGGAGAGGGAGGTGGTTGGGCCTCCGGAAATCAATAGCTCACCGGACGAAGAGCGGTAGCTAAACTTCCACTCAGACGCCGGTGTTCTGCGGGAGTGTGGTACTTCCCCGGGCGAGCCAGCCCATACATGCCACAGACAAATAAATATGCTATTTTTGACAAAGTATTCGTCTGCAGCGTGGGTCTACCACTAGAAAGTGTTTATTTACAATAGAATTAGATTACTAATATAGTTTTTAAGTAAATTGTTACCAACAAGTGGACCTTAATTGTCTGATTAATATATAAATATATAATTATCATTGTGTAACTCCAATTAGCCTGCCAAGTTGTACGGAATAGAAGTTACTTTGCGGAAATCCATCACTATATGGACAGTCAAAAGTTTTTACTTAGCTAAGAACCGAAAATCATTTTTCGGTTGTCTTCCGTAGAGTTTACTATACCTGAGGATGCCTCGTGTTGGGGCGAAACACGTGTCGTTTACAAGGTGGAAAAGTGGTAATGTGTGTTTGGTGTTGCGTATAGTGGTTGGTGGGTGGAGAGTTGATGGCCGATTTTCGGTAAGTTTTTGGTTTAAGTTCCAAATAAATCCACTAAACCCAATGGAAAAACACACATTATTAATTTTCTGTTACTGTTTTGCTTGTCGCGGATCTTAGCTAAGTAAAACTTTTGACTGTCCATATTATTTTGTGTTATCTTGATATAAAAGGCAACACAAAATAATGTATCTCTTTCTATTCATTCTGAATTCACAGAGCTAATTGTGTCTTATGCGCGATTCAGTAAATAAAGTCGCAGGATACAGTAAATACATCAGAGTGCACCGAGCAGTATTCGGAGTATTCTGCGCTGAGCGCGTGTTCATTTATATTCAAATGCGTTGCAATCAGAGACAACGGGGAGACATCAGCACTTAAGGCGGGTCTACTTAAGCTGCCGTTCAAAGTAAACGTTTTGCGAAGTACAACACACGTGCAATTTCAGTTTATTAGCTTGTTAAAGCGTACAGAGTGGATTTAGTTTAAAATATCGTAGATTGTTTTCGATTGTGTTTTTTTTTATGTCAGAGCAAGCAAACGAGAGTACGGTTGACCCGTATGATGGTGATGATAAGCAACATCACGCAGCGACGTATCATAAGTCCACACTCAACGTAACGAACTCTTTCATCCTTTAGCTATTGGATGATGTGATTAAATTTTGCATGTACTCGATACATAATATGTAGTTGCAACACCAAACTGTATCCCCCAATTTTATTATCATCAGTTTCTTCGAATTGCGTGCTACTATGGAAGCAGATTTAAAGACCAACTTACATCAAAAACAAAGGACGAAATATTTTTAAAACTCTGCGTTATTGGAGCTTGAAAACGTTTTGTTACTAATTACCGGCAAACTAGCTTCTGACAGCTTCTTGCATTCGAGGGTGTAACAAATGGCCCGTCAAACCAGGAAGAGGCTTCGCGTACCAACATCAACCCAAAGTAATTAACGGTGTATACATACATATAACTACATATTATAAACTATAGAGTCAACAATAGGGTATTGATATAACCAATCCATTGAAATATATACAGTTTACTCTCAATAATTCGAAGTTGAAGGGACCTCTCTAATACTTCGAATTACTCATCATCATCAAGGTATTATAGCCGCGGATGGGCCTTAGCCTGGTTCAGTATTTTTTTCCAGTCAGATCTTAGTTTGGCTTTTTCTCTTCAGCCCCTCACACCGATTGTCTTTTAGTCGTCCTCGACGCCATCTAGCCATGTGAGCATAGGCCTTCTGCGGCTTCTACGACCATCTGGTTTACCGTTAAGTTAGTGTTTGGATATTCTAGCCTTGCCCATCCGTATTACGTGTCCAGCGTGAACGAAGGCGATTTCCTACTGGAATAAGTGGATTTATGGGGAATTTAAACTAAATCTTACCGAAAATGCGGCCATCAGCAACTCTCCACCTCCCAATCATTATCAACAACGCCAAACACACACCACCACCTTTCCACATTGCACATGTTACGTGTTTCGCCTCAACACGAGGCATCATCAGGTATAGTAGACTCTATGAAAGACAACCCTTAAATCATTTAAGTCAGTAAAAGTTCTGTCCACGATTTTTTGTTTTTTGAGTATGATATTAAAATTACACGGGTATCATCATAGTATATGATAATATAATATATAAATAAAAAAATAGCTATTTATCATTCTGGCGTCCACCCATGTATGGTGGAACGGACTTTAACCCTCCACGTTTATCCAATGCAGATATATATTGTTGCGGGATCGAACCTGTGGCCATTGACTTCATAGTCAGTCCATACCACTAAGCCATTTAGTCTTCTAAAAATACACCTATAGAGTTAAAATTTCGAGCTTGAAATTTCATCCTTCATGCGGTCTTCCACAAAACTTGTCTTATTTCACGACAATCTAACTCGAGCTATTAAGGTCCTTGTCAATGTCCAAAGTAAGTAAATGGAATCGATTTATAAGTTCCAATTGGAAACGTCGCGAGCTACCTTCAGTTTGGAACAGGTACTTCTTAATGTGGAATCTTGGTAGTTCAACAGAAAGGGTGTAATCCAAGTTTAATTTTCTACCGAAAACTTTGCTATTGAAGTTGTTGTGAATATACCGTTTATATTTTGAGAAAATTGCAATTGAGATCTTTAATAAAAATCGATTTTTTTTTGTTAATTTAATCGATTTTATTAACACAAACTGAGAAACTAAGGCTCACCGACTTCGTTGCAAGCACACACAGCAGTTGCAAGACAAGCATGGGGGAGGATCACGCAGTCAAGAGAGCGTATGTGGGTCGCCCAACTGGACGACGTCCTGTAAGACAGTTCCGCTGGAGAGAAATGGTGGAGGATGACTTGGGCAACCTTCAAATCTGCAACTGGCAGGAGGTGGCGCAGTACAGGGCATAAGATCTGGCATAAGATCTGTTCGGAGTCCAAGATCCATTTTGGTTCGCTGCGCTAACAAAGTTAGTTAGTTAGTTGTTAACACACAAAAACTTGTGGCACATAAGAATTTGAATTAATAATACAGATTATTATGCGATTAATTTAATTTTTTTTATTTCTCTTTATCACCGATAATAATATATAACTCGTCAAAAATAATCAAATAGGCTCAAATACGAGAAGGTTTCTCGTAACGGTAGAAGGATTCTAGTGCCCACCTTCTGACAAATCGTAGTTAATAAGATAAAATTATCATAATATTGTATTGCCATGGAAAGTCCATTTGTGTGTTCAAGTTACATTAGAATTGATTTAGTAGAAGTAGTTGAAAGAGCCTTCGAAATATTTGAAACAAATATACAAGATTAAGCTAATAAAGTGTTTTTAAAAAAAAATTCGATCGGCACACAATATTCAAACATATTTATAGAGACAAAATATTCTGAAATAATGCGTCAGAGAATTCAATAGGAACCTTGTAGTGACAGTTTCATTAACGGCTATCCGAAACACGATTGCCCTGAAGCTTTGCTTGTTTTGGAATAACACACCAAAAACGTGACTGAGAGACTTTTCTATATGAACTAGGTAGGAATTATTACCAAGCGGACTGTAAGTGGTACTGAAGTAGTGATATCTGATGGTAAGTATCGTCGTCATTTATTAACAAATAAGGTTTATTAAAATTCGGTACCTAAAATTAACCGTTGTAATAAAAATTGTTATGCGATTATTAACAACAAATTAGGTTTATTAAAATTCGGTACCAAAAACTAACCGTTGTAATAAAAATTGTTATGCGATTATTAACAACAAATTAGGTTTATTAAAATTCGGTACCAAAAACTAACCGTTGTAATAAAAATTGTTATGCGATTATTAACAACAAATTAGGTTTATTAAAATTCGGTACCAAAAACTAACCGTTGTAATAAAAATTGTTATGCGATTATTAACAAATTAGGTTTATTAAAATTCGGTACATAAAACTAACCGTTGTAATAAAAATTGTTATGCGATTATTAACAAATTAGGTTTATTAAAATTCGGTACCAAAAACTAACCGTTGTAACAAAAATTGTGATGCGATGTGCATAAAAAATTATAATGGATCCCAGAAACAATAAAACAATTAAATCTGACAATGTTTAATACAACATTACACAATTGGCGAATGGTAGCGGATGGAGCTCTGTGGTCTCTGCCAACCCCTGCGGGGGATAGGCGTGAATATATAAAAAAATACACAATTGGCTGTCGAAGAACATGTTCTACACATTGGGTGAATTTTTAGAATTTATAAGTGTGATATAATGGTATATTAGGATATGACTACTAGACTAAGAAAAATAAATCATGACTTTGTAATGTACTTGTATAGAATAATTTAATATATGAAAATGGGCGTCTAAGTGGTAGCTAGGCTAGCGCGCTTCGTCCGGTGGGCGGTTGAGTTACGGAGGCCTAACTCCCTCCCCGCCCATCCAATAATGACACTTTCCTTAAGGCTAACATCGCTTTTGTACTGCCTATGCCACTGCGGAGGTATATGGCATTGATTGCTTTCTATCAGGTGACACGCCTGCTTGTTTGCCTTTAATCCCATAAAAAATAGAAATCTTTTCATAAACCCAGTTTAGTGCAAATAAAGAAACTATTATTATTGTAATTTAAAAAAAAGACACGCTTGCTTATTTAGATTGTTCGAGAACGTTTCTCTTCGTTTGTGTGCGTACTTCTCGCAAAAAAATCAAATAACGATAGTTCCAGCAATTAGATGTTATATAGAATGTTACTTAACTTTATAAATAGAAGTCATTAATAGCTTAATCTTGACAATGAGAAGTAGCGTTACACGTTTCCTACTTAAACAGGATTTTCCATCTTCTAGTAGCTTCTTAATGGGTACCTTTTCTTTATCTCAGCCCAGAATTATGTTCAGCTGTGAAATACCTTTTTGGATTGCAAACAAATTAAAACATGGATAATTGTAAACATGCTTAAATGGTTTGGACACATAGAGAGGAGGACCCACCACTGAGCCAATTCGTTGTCTTTAGTCCTTGCAATAAAACAATAAAGAATATATTATAGATATGTTCTCTATCTGAAATGGATAGTCAAACTTACCTATTTTGCTAAGTTCCGCGAATTAATTTGAAAAAACAGTATTGCGTGTTTGCGGAGAACTATATAGGGATTTACAAGTCTAATTTTCTATTTATGTGTTCCACGGATGTCTTCCTAGAGGCTCCTACACCTGAGGATGCCTCGTGTTGAGGCGAAACGCGTTTTGAGTAAAGTACAAAATAGTGATGTATATTTGACGTTATGGGCGTTGGGGACCATGGTACCTGCTAGAAGATTTACTGTCGGCCATTTCTCCGTAAGAATTAGACTTATACGTTACCATACACAAGTAGGCGATAACATCTTCTTGTGGTCGCTAGAGACTTAAAGGTTCGATAAAGGGCCCAAAGAAAAATTAGGGGGGGGGGGGGAGTGTTAAAGTTGTTTACAGGGAGCGATGACTAATTATACTTTAAAAACTAAACCAACATCAAAACCCACCTCTAGAGCTATGAAATAGAATAATACTGATATGACACGCTACAATAAAAATAGAGTTATCATTGCGATAGTGATTTTTAAGATGTGATAAATTAAACATATTTGGGGGGCGCTAGATTTTTTTTATTTTTTATTTTATTGTATTTAAATTGGATGGAGTATAGTAGGTCCGTGCTGCGACCTTCCGTTCTGATACATATATAAATACACATAAATGAGTACATACATACATAGCATATATATTTATATATACATAAATACATATATATACACATACATATGTACGCATATTAAAATAATGTAAGTGCCAGTAAGTGATGCTCCTCCCCTATAAAAAATATGTCCATCTGATTTTTACTAAGTAATTTTATCCATTTTTTTACTTTTCCTTCTTTATTTTTACATGTCTTGTCCAGAGGTGATCTCTGGGATTCATTATGTAATTTTATGGGTCAATAGATTAAAAAAAAAATTAATAGACCTTCAAAGTAGCGGTAGATAAATAAGTTTGAGATACCTCCGCTATAAATTTTTTTATTAATATTCTTAGATCTTAGCAAAGTAAGTTTGAATATCTATCTTTGTAATGGATTTCCGCGAAGTTACGCCCGACTCTATCAATTATATTTATTTAGCAATTGTGCCAATAAAAATTTGAACTTTGACGCCTTTGAACTTTTTTCAGTTCGAACATATTGTGTTTCAAATGTTGTTTTTATATCGAACAGTGATCTATACTGCGACAAAATAACGTATTTATTTATTAACAGAGTATACCCATGGCGATACTAACCACAATCTAATTTTCGCTGACGAGGGTTCACCAAATTACTGGGAATGTGCTCTTCATTTACGTCGAATGATTTTGGCCAGTGTAACGTGAAAGCTCTTGCTGTTGTTTGATCTTATGTATATTATCGGTTATATTTATGAATGTAAATAAAGTAAGTTATACTTTATTTGAATTGGGATTTTGATGTTCCAACGCCGGCGTGATTTTCACTGAAGGCATATTAATTTTATGGCTTGTAAATGTCACATATATGTTATGTATTTGTATTAGTTGTATGCTATAGTAGATTAGTGAAATGATAGCTTTAAATTCTGTTTATTTTTTAGGTATGTTTTAGTGTCTATAAAGTAATATTTACATATAAAAAATATAGATAGATTCTTTATTGTACACCAAAACAAATATTTATATACAAATGGCGGTCTTATCTCTAATAGCAATTTCTTATATATACTAATTAATTATTCGATTTTCGATTCGATTCGGCTCAATATTCGATTAGATATTCTAATTCTTATATTCGATATACTAGTGTCTTCTCTTTTTAGAGTAACACGATTCAGACTTTATTTCAAAATATCAAAGTCAAAGAATATTAGTTAGTTTTTAACATCATCAACCATAGTCTTCGTCAGACATAAAGTGTCACCTAACCCGATCTTCGGTTTACGCTTCCAGTTTACCATTGTACCATTTCACACGTTTGCCGTGACGTGGTCTCCACTCAAGCACTCGTTTTCTTTTGCGGTTGTGGATTCTCCAACAATCTTGATCAGCCCATTGCCACTTCAGTTTGCTAACTTGGAGAACCATGTCGGTGACTTTGGTTCTAAGATCGATTTTTTCAATCAAAATCTACTACCAGACTACCTCTAAGAATAGCTATCTTAGAGCTCTATAAGCGACTCGTGAAGCAGGCACGACGAAGAATTTCGTCTGCAGGCTCTTAGCTATTTGCGGCCTAAAGACTTATCGATCCATATCCACGGAATCAATGGTCGCGGGTTCGATACCCACATCGGAATAAATATATGTGCGGCCTACAGATATTTATTCCGAGTCTGCTAATTCCGCCAATCCGCATTGGACAAGCGTGGTGGGTTAATGACCGTTCCTCCAGAAATGGAGAGGTCCGTGTTCAGCAGTTGGACATATATGTTTAAAAAAAAAGAAAAAACCAAGAGATGTGCTTGCTCCTTTACCTTCTTCTCATTTGTTCTCTCAATTCAGAGGATCGTGATTACCAAAGGTAAGTAGTGCTGTCTTGGTGGGAATTGGTCGAGGCAGGCGTCCTTCTTACGCATTCTTCGCAGAGCTTCATGAACATGTGTTGTGTGTCAAATATTTCATCTCTCCGTCGCCTTAGACTTCGGCACAATGTCTTAAACCATCTACCCTCCTTGGTAGAATGTCGCGTCTAGGTTATCGTGCTCTTTGTCTACCTCTCCATAAAAAAAGGAACTTATGAACCTGAATAAGATGTTTTTATACAGTAATGGTATTAAAAAAAAACGTAGTCTCAAACTGAAAATGCTTGACTTTTGTCTTTTAAACGCCCGGCCAAAGAAAACAGAAAAATTACCATTATTAAATAGCGCAGCACCTGTATTGCACAGTAAAGTTGAATACGAAATTGCACTGCATTTTAGTCTGCAATGTTTATTTTACAAGATGCTGTCTGAAAAATGTTAATTCCATTTTTTATAGATCTAACAAGGGGCTTGTTTGCATGCGACTTATATAATAGTGAGTATAAAAGACTAACTCATTCGATCTTGAAATATTAAAAGATACTTTCATCTGTAGGTACTCAAGTTGAATGCGGCAAAAAATATAAACATAATGGAGGTAGTGCATTACGGCCTTTTAATTTTTTTTAACAGCCCATATATGTCTCACTGCTGAGCACGGACCTCTCCATTTCTGGAGGAACGGACGTTAACCCACCACGCTTGTCCAATACGCATTAGCGGGTTCACCAGACTCAGAATAAATAATATATTTGTAATCCATACATATATTTATATAGATAAGGTTAACTTACATCCGTATAAAGGCCAACTTACATCAGTGACTTCGTTTTTATTTCATTTTCATAATCTTATATTTTTATCAGTTATATTGTTTAATTGTTGTGGCGTATTTTGCAATATAGTTCGATTAAGGTGTATAAGTGATTTAGTATGAAATAAATGCGTGTATCGTAACTTTTTAAGTTGACTGAAAAAATCCATATAAGGTTTTGGTAAAATGGCCGCCATTTTATCAAGACGTAACGCTAAGCTGGCTTGTTATTATACATTTCAAGAGATTGGATATTATCGTATTTTACTTGACACTGGCATGATATTCATAACTAATTGTCATCAAAGAAAATAATAGAATGGTTAAGGAATAAGGAGGAAATATAAGGAGGAATGGTTAACTTTTATAAAATAAATATTTTAAATTAAACTTGGACGTAATAAAGCAATTAAAACATGGCGCGTGCCCGCGTTTAATTAACGGTTCGCCGTGGCAAAACTGCAGCCATCGCCGTATACGGATATAAATTATGTGACTCACTCGCTTTACATTAATCACGATCTGCTGGGTACAACACTGGTCATATATGTACTAACATTTTTTTTTATATAAAGCACCCATACAATTTTTTTTATAAGATAGGACGGGGAAACGTGTTGCTAGTTGGAAAGCAATTACCACTGCCAATATAAGACCAACTGGCTCAGTTGCGAGGTCCTCCGTCCGCGGAGTCAATCGTCGCGGATTCGATCCCCGTATCGGAATAAATATATGTATGGATTACAAATATCAGAAGCGAATAGGGGAGAGCCGTTTCGCTATAATGTTTCGTATGATGTGAAAGGAAGGATGGATGAAAAATGGATGAGTGTGGAGGAAGCAACGAAGGTGTGCCAGAATCGTAGCGGATGGCGATTTGTGGTCTCTGCCTATCCCTACAGGAAACAGGTGTGACGATATATATGTAATCGTATGTAGAGAGTGGTAATGCGTGGAAAGGAGTTTCGAATAAAATGTACCGTACTAGTTTCGCCACTTGTCCAAATGTACAATTTAGGAGGATTTAAGCTGTTTGGTTTTTTATGGGAGATAAATGAGAAAATATGTCACCTGATGGAAAGCAATCAACGTGGCCCATAGACATTTGCAACATAAAAGGCATCACAAATGTGTTGGCAATCTTTCAGATATATCTTTATATATGAAAGATAAACAAAATATCTTTGAAATAGGGTTGTGTTTTAAAGGTTTCAATGTTGTTGTTGGTTATTTAATTATTGGTTCATTTCCATTGTCTCTTGTCATCGCTAAATAAATTATGAGGGCATGCATACATTTAATATTCAGACCATTGTTTGCGGCTGTCTGGCGCGAAGATCCCACGGGCTTTACCGATGATAGTTCGGGTTTAGTTTCATTTATGAACCTATTTGATTTCCTGTTAACAGTTATTTATTTATTTTATTTCGCTCATATACGAATTGGCTCATAGTAGGGCTGCTGGTTACGGAGTTAATGGTCGATACCCGCATCGGGATAAATTTATATATTTAATTTGAGTCTCGTTACCCCACAAATTATGGAATATGGCCTTTCGGATGTCTATGGACGGCGTTGATTGCTTTCCATCAGGTGACACGCCTGCTCGTTTGCCTTCCCATCCCATAAAAATAGAAATCAATGCTACCCAAGGACATCTATAAGATCTATATATAGGAATTGTTAATGCTTTGCCAGCCTTGTGATAAGGGAAAGCTTGTTCTTTTCTTGGCGGTTTGAATGTCGTATCAGTTCAGAAATAACGCTCAAGGTAGCTCATTTTATAGAGTGGTAGTGCGTGGAATGATATTTCGGGATAAACTTAAATTAAATGATAAATGGATCGCCATTCACACAGATGGTGGGGAAAAACTTTCCATCCATCAACTTAAAAATAAATCTAATCATATCCACCATACTTCTAGGGTTATACTCTCTTCTCTTCTATGTCGTCATGTTCTTGGCAGAGCAATCATGATTATTTATAGATGTGGCCTGTTCAACCACGTGCCGCCATTCATCTTCTCCTTCTTCATGCAGGGGGCTATTGAAAGCGGTCTTCATCTGGTCCGTCCACCTGCCACGCGCTATGGTTCCTTCTACTTTTCCCTGCACAACCAGGTGCTAAATGGAGGTGTTATCGCGTCGAGACACGTGCCCAAAGAAGGAAAGTATGCGATATTGTACTATGGAAGATCTCCATCTCGACCTGTCGGAGGCCATACGCTTCTCTTCGCTCCAGGATAGGCCCATCTTCTGCACTTCGGTCGTCTTCGGCCGTCACAGTACGCCGCCAAATTTGTTTTGGGCGCCCACATTTTCTTTTCTCCTGCGGATTCCATTGCCTGCCTGCAGAACAAGCCCTCGTTGTTTGGAGAGTATGCCCTATCCATCTCCATTTTTGTCGACGTATCTGGACATCTATGGAAGATATGTTAGACTTATACTAAATAGCTTTTATTCATAAACGTTGTACGGATTTGGCGTAGAACTCCCACAACTGTCGTCAGAGGACTGCTTTAATTACTGTCTAAAGCTCTAGAGACGTCTGCGAATACATAAGTAATGGAGGCCACTTGTGGATGTCATTAGCGCCGCTTTCAGTTACTGCGGCCGGCTTTCTGTTGCTCAACTGTACAGCTCTAATGAGAATCTGCAGTTACGTCTCTTGTTCACTGTCCCCGGGGACATAATGATTTGTTTGTTTTTTTATCGAAGAAATAGAGAGAGAAGCTTATGCAATCACTACCGCTCGTGAACATCCATGGTACTGTGGCGTTGCTGTTCTTCTTCGTCCGGCGACACCCGGGGTCTTTCTGGAGTTTCTATCATCTAATAAAATTATATTAATTTATCCTTCCATCCCATTGTACATTTATATCTTATTCATATTAATACATTATTATATTTTACACTTTACAATTTACATTTTATATATGTGCCGAACGTGTGACATGTCTATATAAAAGATCTCAATCGAACTAATTTTGTTTTTAATAGAAAACTATTTCTTTTTAATTCCAAATAACGAATTTAAAAAGAAATAATATAAAAAGTTTTATTGTATTAGTGATACATTTATTGATGTATCACTACAGTACTGAGGCAACTGCTAATGAAGTACTAAATATTATAAACATTGTGGAAGATTGGTGGTGTATTTGGTGTCGGTGTTGTTGATGATGGTTGGAAGTGAAGAGCTGACGGCTCTTTTTCGAAAGGATTTAGTTTAAGTTCCCCGTAAATCCATTTCTTCCAGTAAAAGTAGACGTTATTATTTTTATATTTTTGTTTGCTTGTCGCGGATTTTAGTCAAGTAAAAGTTCTGACTGTCCATATGGTTTATGGATAGCTGGGATCCTGCTCAAAAGTTAGATTGGCGGAAAATCTAGACTTGGTTTATTAATGGAGTCAGGCGTTACTTTGCGGAAATCCATCACTATATGGACAGTCAAAATTTTTACTTAGCTAAGATCCGCGACAAGCAAAACAATAACAGAAAATTAATAATGTGTGTTTTTCCGTTGGGTTAAGTGGATTTATTTGGAACTTAAACCAAAAACTTACCGAAAATCGGCCATCAATTCTCCGAACCGAAAAGTGACACTTTTCGGTTGTCTTCCGTAGAGTCTACTATACCTGAAGATGCCTCGTGTTGGGGCGAAACACGTGTCGTTTACAAGATTTAAAAGTGATAATGTGTGTTTGGTGTTGTGTATAGTGGTTGGGGGGTGGAGAATTGATGGCCGATTTTCGGTAAGTTTTTGGTTTAAGTTCCAAATAAATCCACTTAACCCAACGGAAAAACACACATTATTAATTTTCTGTTATTGTTTTGCTTGTCGCGGATCTTAGCTAAGTAAAACTTTTGACTGTCCATCTAGACTTGGAATAAATCCCCGTACTTATATTTATCCCTATGCGGGAATCTATTTGGCGTCTCTTGACCCTAACTTCACCATCGAATAATATTTATGAAAGACGCCGTCATTGAATAAAGTCTATGTCTTCACCAACGGCATTAAAATATATATGTATATATATGTTTGAATGTATGTATTTATGTATTGTATGTATTAAATTAAATTTATATAATTTACGTTTATTAGTTTTTTCTTTAGTGAGCTAAAGTTTTCTTTCTACACCCCCTCCAAATCATTTTTCTCAGTTTCGCTTGCAGTATGACTGGTAGAGAACACCCTAAGTCCGCCTGTTGTGTATTTTGTGCAAAAAAGATTAAATAAAAGCACCTACAGCTCAGCCGGTAATCCTCGGCCTTACGATCTGAACGTCGTGAGTTCGTATCTTCCACTGGACTATTGATGTGGACCATATCCTAGCACAAGCATTTTTAGGTTAGGTGGAATGGTTAACAAGGATTCTAGTAATATTATAAACATTGCCAGTCTTCTTTAAAAAAATTAAATAAATAAAACTGATCAATAGTCTTTAATACTTTAAGACGATTATTCCCAATCTGTTCAACATACTTCATTCATTTATATATTTAATAAAATAGAGCTTACTATTCGGTTATCCCGGATTAAATATTTGAACGGTACTAATAACTTATTCATTTTTCAAGGAAAACTGGTTCAACTAATTTTCTTCACAGTTTATATGTATATGTCTCACTATTGGCCTTGAGTTCTCACAAATTCTGAAGCAATAGATATTAACCCAACACCAACGTCTTTGGCGTTAAGGTACCCTCATCTCTCTTAGCGTTTTATGTCGTTGGTACAATGGGGAGTGTTTCGTGGAATTTTTCGGAATATTTTCTGAATTCTATGTCTATATATTTTATGTAGAGTTGACATTATAAACAAATAAATAAATAATAATGACATTTGTACACTGTAAGTGGCAATGTGATGGAACTTTTAAACATCTTTTTTCATCTTGTTACACCTCACATTATGCAAATATAGAATTATTATTATTACGCCAACCATCTTATTTTCACATACCGTCCATTCAAGCTTGAACCTAGCATGGTTATGTTTAATCTGAATATGGCAACAAAACGACCAATCCACGAGCGGCGATCCTTGCGAACTTCACTTCAAAATTCAACTGACAAGCTCTGTGCAAGGCGTCCTATCAGCCCTTAATAATTTAAATAATTTAATAATATTGTAAACCCGAATATATCTAAAACAATTTGTGGGTGTATAAATTTTAATCGACCATACCATCACTTTGTCTAATTCGCTACTTTAAGCCGTATTTCCGAACTGATACGTCACTGGAACATTAAAAAACAATATTACATATGTATTTATGAATTAACATTTGTTTATTATATGTTTACATGTACGTATATAAATTACCGTATCGTTTTATATTAATATTACACGATTTTAATGTATTTAATTACATAATATATTTGAAAATAAAAATTAGACCACACTGAAAATCAGCGCTGTCTGTTTTTATTAAGTGTGGGTGGGCCTTTTCATAATCCATACAGCAGTATAGGTATAATTATATACTATTATTATGCTTTTTATTTTTGTTTTTTATTATTTTTGTTTGTATAATTTTAGTGTTGCATTTCTGTATTTTCTTTAATACTTAGTATAGTAAGCTTATTCATTTTTTTCTCTATTTTTATTTTATTTTATATGTATTTTCTTTCTTAAGTATTAGATATAATACTGTTATTATATTATAGATATTATAGTTTTTTGTGGATTGCCGAATAAGTGTTTTTTTTTATTTCTTTCTTTTATTTTTCAAAGGCTGGTAAAGTTCTTCAACGCCTGTGGAGTTGCAGATATCTGTGACACTCCAAAAATTGCTAGTCCGAAAGGCACTCTAAGAAGAACACGCCCACTTATTTGCCTTCCAATCCTAAAAAGAAAAATTCTATTTTAAAAATAAAAACATCAGCTTTTGTATTATAATATACATTGCAAAAAAAAAATTCACTGTGCGGAAATATGAATTTTTCTCAAATAAAATTTTGCACCAAAGCCGCGTCTCTCCAAAGTAGCTTTCTCTCTCACCATTCTTTGCAATCAGAGGCTGCAGTTTGTATTCGACATAATTACAGCGGTTGAGTCATTGTTTCCTACCTCATCAGACCGTCAAATGAGAAAATTTTTCCGCTTCAAAAGCGTTATTATGTACACTGTTCTGTTGATAATTCTGTATTCAAACTTCTATTAAAAACATGAGCTACCAACCTACGAACAGAGATTGGTATATTTTCAAATGGAAAGTGAATTTGAAACTAGAAAAAGCTTATTGTGGTAACGTTGGGCTTCTGAAACTTAACCGCTCATCAGACGAAGCGCGGTAGCTAAGCTACCACTCAGACGTCGGTTTTCTGCGGGAGTGTGGTACTTTCCCGGCCGAGTCAGCCCATTCATGCTACAGGTAAATAATACGCCATTCTTGACAAAGTATTTGTCTACAGCGTGCCTCTACCACCATCCTCCCTTCTCAAGAAATGAATACGCAGGGCCCAAAAATATTATTGGGTACAAAAAAGGATTTATTTTATCCCATTTTGTATTAATTAATACGATTGCTTCCTGTACGTACATCTGTAGGTTGTCGGCTATATCGTCAACCTATTGCGTCGGTCTTGTGCCATCTACCCTCACTTGAAGAATGTTGCGTTCTAGGTTCTAAGGTTCCTTCCTAACTTTGGATCAGTTAAAGGAGTTAAGGGTGTTACTACTAATTAAGGTGTGTGTGGCGAGGAAATTGCTCGGTGTCTCTAGAACCGAGTTCAGAACAAACGTCTCTATTCTCCAAGAACTTAATGTTACGCTGCGCCTATCTTCCATAGTACAAGGTCGCATACTTTCCTTCTTTGGGAACGTGTCTCGCCGCGATAATACCTCCATCGAGCGCTTGGTTGTGCAGGGAAAAGTGGAAGGAACCCGAGCGTGAGGCAGATTTCCAATGCGGTGGACAGGCCAGACTACCCCCTGTACGGTAAGCGATCTGAGTTCCGGAGGCCCAACACCCCCTCCCCGTCCCCTCCCCCCTCCCCGCCCCTCCCCTCCCCTCCCCTCCCCTCCCCTCCCCTCCCCTCCCTCCCCTCCCCTCCCCTCCCCTTCCCCTCCCCTTCCCCCTCCCCTCCCCTCCCAATTTTGTCACTTTCCTTAACGGTTGGTAACGCTTCCGCACTACCTATGGCGCTGCGGATGTCTATGGGAGGCGTTGATTGCTTTCCTCGTTTGCCTTCCTATCCCATAAAATAATGAATGGCGGCATCTGGTTGAACAGGCCGCAACTAAAAATAACGACCACGACTGCTCTGCCAAGAGCATGACGATATAGAAGAAGAAGAAGTAATTAAGAAAGACGGTCTTTCAGTGGTATCCTAAAACTTTTATCATATATAATGCTGTCTTTGAACAGAACGATGAAGGATATTTTTATTTTAATTGATTAACACAATGGACCGGGGCAAGTTAACGCTTGATTCTGTTTTATCATAATTGAGCGTCGAAACGGTCGAACAATTTCAACAGTCACGACCTACATTGACTTGAAACTTACCTTCGCCGAAATTAATTTACAACTTTTGATTGTTTTGAGTCGGCGACGGCGCTTTGATGTTTGCTCACCCGATTTATTTGCAAGTTAAAACGGCAGGGGCAAACTTGTGTATTTTGTATACTTAGAAATAGAAATAGAAAAACTTTATTTATGACACCATTTTATTTTACAATTACCAAAATTAAATCCTTAATAATATTCTATATACAAATAAAAACACAAAACAAAAAGAAAATAATTTTAATCTAACGAGTGTCATAAAATGGTTCTTGCTCAGCATATGCTGGGCGCACTATTGGAGCACTCGGCGCTGGTTTTCAGCAAGAACCAACGTGGTCAGATCGCGGACCACAGTGACGACATTCATACTGACACACTCGTACATACAAATACATCCATATATATAACTACTCATACTCATATACACATACACACTTATGTATTTATTATAACATACTTGTGTATTGTTACCCTATCGTTTATTATTAACGGTAACCTATATTTATGTGTTTATATATGTATATGTCCGACAATCGTTGGAGTAGACGAGTGCTGGACTGGATACCGCGACTCGGCAAACGTAGTGTGGGACGCCTTCCTGCTAGATGGAGCGACGATCTGCGCAAGGCGGCTGGCAGAGAGTGGATGCGTGTAGCCGAAGATCGGGCTAGGTGACGCGCCTTGGGTGAGGCCTATGTCCAGCAGTGGACTGCCGCGGGCTGATATTGATATGTATATGTATGTATGTGGACAGTTCAAAGTTTTACTTAGCTAAGATCCGCGACTAGCAAAACAATAACAGAAAATTAACAATATGTGTTTTCCTGCTAGATGAAGTGGATTTATTTGGAACTTAAACCAAAAACTTACCGAAAATCCGCCATCAACTCTCCACCCACCAACCACTATATACAATACCAAACACACACTACCACTTTTTCATCTTGTAATCGACACGAGTTTCGCCCCAACACGAGGCATCTTCAGGTATTGTAGACTCTATGGAAGACCGTACCGTTAAATGACTGACCACATAGTAATGGATTTCCGAAAAGTAACGACTGACTCCATTAATGATCTACGGGATGGACTCTACGGGAGACTTTTCGGTTGTCTTCCGTAGAGTCTACTATACCTGAAGGTGCGCGGATTGTCGCGGATTGTGTGTGTGTATATATATATATATATATATATATATATATATATATATATATATATATATATATATATATATATATATATATATATATATATATATATATATATATATATATATATATATATATTATATATCCGAGTCTGGTTATCCTACTAATCAAGTGTGGTGAGTTTTAATGTCCGTTTTTCAGTATTCAGTAAATGGGGAGGCCCGTGCCCAGTATTGGGACATAAATGGGCTGTAAAAGAATGTGTGCAAAAATAATATACCGTTATCAGACGTCTGTGACTCTATACGGTAGGATTTTTAAGCTTAATTCCTTATTTATCGATAAGGTAGACAGACGTGTAAATTCGTCACACGAAGACAAGCAATCACTACCAACTAATGCACACCAGTAACACCAACTGTAGATAGATTCTCTCATGGATATAATACTATTATTTGTGTCTTGGCAAACGTTGTGGGGGACGGATCCCTGCTAGATGGTGCAACTTACTGGTAGGAACTGGATGCACGCTCTATCTAGCTTTTAATTTGAATTTTTTTACAAATTAATTAATATTGTAATTTGATCTCTCAATATTGTAATTTGATCTCTCACTTAATATTGTAATATGATCTCTTAATTAATATTGTAATATGATCTCCCAATTAATATTGTAACATGATGTCTCAATAAATATTTGAGATTTCTAGTTTATTTTATTTAAATAAAACTCTTTACGTATGTAGCTCCATAAAAAGGACCCTCTCGGGGCCGCCATTAAAATCACATACATTTATGTCAAGGACAATACTATCCCTGGGTCGGAAAGTAAACATTTAACCACTGGGACATTTGCGTCGTTAGGTTGTAATATTGTAACATTTAAAGATAAATATAAAATTCCATTTATATGTGCGGATTGTAAAGTACACATTTAATAAACCTTTTCCGCTCAGCGAGACGCCATTCGCAGCTCGGCATACAACACAATTGGCAGCTGCACTGTGGTAGAGTTTTCTCTTGTTCGATGCTTTCAAATTTTCTCTTTGTAAGTAAATTAAACTATTTATAAAAGTTATTAATGGTTACTAAACTTTAAATATAAGAACTTTATACTTCTTTCTACATAAGAATTTATATATTATTTGATAAATGTTACTTCTACCATTCTTATAATATCTTAAAGGTTATGTGGATAGTCAGAATTTTCACTTATTTAAGATCCGCGACAAGCAAACAAAAACGGAAAAATAATAGTCACGCCCGTCTCCCGTAGGGGTAGGCAGGGACCACAGATCTCCATCCGCTACGATCCCGGCACACCTTCCTTGCTTCCTCCACACTCATCCATATTTTCTACTGGAAGAAGTGGAATTTACGGGGAACTCAAACTAAATCTTACCGAAAAACTGCCGTTAGCGACTCTTCACCTCCCAACCACTATCAACAACACCAAATACAGACTACCACTTTTCCACATTGCATATGAAACGTGTTTCGTCTCAACACGAGCCATCATCAGGTATTGTAGACTCTATGGAAGACAGTCCCGTTAAATGACTGTCCACATAGTAATGGATTTCCGAAAAGTAACGACTGACTCCATTAACCCTTTCAGACCTGGCGCACACAAATGTACACATAAAATATAAAAAAAATTTTGGTATTTATTTCGCTACAAGTGCAATTGAGAACGCTTGTGTTCATATGTCCACAAACCTGACAACCAGGATTTTTTTCATAATGTTTTCCTTAGTCTTTTTACTCTACTCTAGTTTCAAATTTTTTTTAGATTCATTGGACACAAAAAAATAATTCAGGTCTGAAAGGGTTAATGATCTTAAAAGTTATAAAAACGATGGACGTATTGTCTTTAAGCATTTTAGTCTAGTACCGTAGTGATAAATTCATAAATGTATCACTAATACTTTAAAACCTTTTATATTATATTACTTTTTTGACATTTGTAGTATTCAAATTTAAATTAAAAAAGAAATAAATTGTTATAAAACAAAAGGCATTATTTCGACTGACGTCTTTTGGATACACCGTCACCCGTACGGCATAAGTAATTACTTTTCGGTTGTCTTCCGTAGAGTCTACTATACCTGAAGATGCCCCGTGTTGGGGCGAAACACGTGTCGTGTACAAGATGGAAAAGTGATAGTGTGTGTTTGGCGTTGTGTATAGTGGTTGGTGGGTGGAGAGTTGATGGCCGATTTTTCGGTAAGTTTTTGGTTTAAGTTCCAAATAAATCCACTAAACCCAACGGAAAAACACACATTATTAATTTTTTGTTATTGTTTTGCTTGTCGCGGATCTTAGCTAAGTAAAACTTTTGACTGTCCATATAGTGATGGATTTCCGCAAAGTAACGCCTGACTCCATTAATAATCCTAATTTTTTTAATATTTTTTGCGGCCCGCGACACCACCACTAACGCTTGTTTGTGACCCCTATGAAGACAAGGTTGATTACGCCTGGTTTAGACACATACGCCACTTGACACCTAGTAGTATGAAACACGAACCACGTTTGACAAACTGCAAACACGAAGTCGGAACACAGCATTAGTATGTAAAAGACGTTACATTACCATACGGCGTGTGTCAGGAGGCGTAAACATTTTAGCGATATGTAAAACGAACGGGGTTGGATGTTCTTTTTATCAGAGTTTATCCTCATTCTTTTGGGATGACATACATACATGTTTTCACGCCTATTTTCTTCATCCGCTACGATCCCGGCACACCTTCCTTGCTTCCTCCAAACTCATCCATCTTTTCATCCATCCTTCCTCTCACGGCTCTCCGTTAGTCGCTTTTCGCCCTTGTGGGAATCAGGACGTGACGGGTGGCGAACCATGTTGCCGTCATTTTTTAACAAATTTATCTTTTTTTCTATGCGATAGGAAGGAAAACGAGCAGGTGTGTCACCTGATAATCAATCACCGGAAAGCAATCGACGTCGTCCATAGACATCCGCAGCGCCATAGTCAAAGTGTCATTAAGGGAAAGGGAGTAGCAGCCGCTCATCGTACGAAGTGCGGTAGCTAAGCTACCACTCAGAAGTCGGTTTTCTGCGGGAGTGTGGTACTTCCCCGAGCGAGCCGGCCCATTCATGCTACAGACAAATATTATATCATTCTTGACAAAGCGTTCGTCTGCAGTTTGGCTCTACCACTATTCTTAATCTCATTTTTAATCTTATTAAAATTCGTCATAGTGAATCCCACGAGGCAGGGGAAAAAATGGGCTCTCTTAATTTTTCTTATTGGGATAAAATTCAAAATGGTTTTAAATAAAGTAACACTAAAAAGCACGGTGGACCGTAGGTTGGGTTTGGCTGATCTAAATGGTAAGGATGAAACTTTTCTTTAATTTATCTATATTTTATGTATGCATAAGTCAGATATTTTTCGAAACGATTCCTTGAAATACTTTTGAAAGTAAAAACGATAAGAAGCTGAGAAACGAGAATGAATATCGAATCAGCTAAAAGCATTTTATTACGCATTTTATTACATTTTTTAAATAGAAATACATGGACAGTCAAATGTTTTACTTAGCTAAGATCCGCGACAAGCAAAACAATAACAGAAAATTGATAATGTGTGTTTTTTTGCTGGATGAAGTGGATTTATTTGAAACTTAAACCAAAAACTTACCGAAAAGCGGCCATCAATTCTCCACCCACCAACCACTATACACAACACCAAACACACACTACCACTTTTCCAGCTTGTAAACGACACGTGTTTCGCTCTAATACGAGGCATCTTCAGGTATAGTAGACTCTACGGAAGACAACCGAAAAGTCACTTTTCGGCTGTCTGTTATTATTTTGCTTGCCGCGGATCTTAGCTAAGTAAATCTTTTGACTGTCCACATAGTGATGGATTTCCGCAAAGTAACGCCTGACTCCATTAATAATCTTAAGTAGAAATACATCTTGACGTATAATGTCTTGAAAGTAAAGTAAAGCAAAGCAAATAAATATAAATCCTGTACCTATTTAAGGTTGGATATAAATAATGTGCTCAGATGCCACAACCTTGTGGAAGCCTACTGTATTTACAGCTCAATTTGGCAACAGAAGGAGAATTAAATGTAACGTATGTGGTTTAAGCGTTTTACGACTTCTGACCTCAAAACATTCATGTACAATGTTTATGTACCAAAGAGAAAAAGGATGAGTTGTCTGTGGTCATCTATTGTTTTATATATATATATATATATATATATATATATATATATATATATATATATATATATATATATATATATATATATATATATATATATATATACATATATACATAGAATTTGTACAAAATCCAGCATGTCGAAAAGAGTGCTGTATAGTTGTGGGTATCACTTCTTCCCAGCCTTTAGATAAAAAATTTACTGCATACAGCATATTAATAGAGGTTTTACCCTCGTCGTTATTGAGAGTGGGTGTAATGCTATATAGAGCGTATCATTGTATGGGAAACAAGCTAAACCAACCAAAGCCGAGTGATATCGACGCTTTAGGGAGTTTGTTGTTAAATCGAATGACGTTACACTATATATATATATATATATATATATATATATATATATATATATATATATATATATATATATATATATATATATATATATATATATATATATATATATATATATATATATATATATATACATATATATATATAAGACAATAGATGACCACAGACAACTCATCCTTTTTCTCTTTGGTACATAAACATTGTAATATATATATATATATAAAATCCAGTGTCCTGCCTATACTCTCTTACGGTGCTGTACGAGATACTGTCTGTCTGACAAGCTCAGAGCTATGCAGAAAGGTATGGAGAGGGCTATGATTCAAAATCCGCCAGAGATCTAAAGACACCGACATAGTCTTCCTAGTTGGTAAACTGAAGTGTCAAAGGGCTGATCACGATTGTCGGAGATCCGACAACCGCTAGTGTAGACGAGTGCTAGAGTGGAGATCGCGTCTTTGCAAACATAATTTGGAACGTCTTTCGGCTAGATGGTGCGACGATCTGCGCAGGGCGGTTGCTAAAGACTGGGTGCGTGAAGCCAAAGGCTAGGTGGTGTTGCGACGATCTGTGCAGGACAGCTGGTAAAAACTGGAAGCGTGTAGCGGAAGATCGGGTTGGGTGGCGCTTCTTGGGGGAGGTCTATGTCCAGTAGTGGACTGTTGCGGGCTGTGGATTGATTGAAGTAATAATAATACAATTTAAAAGTTGGATCGTATGTATGTAATAAATAAATCAATAATACTTTAATGACAATGTAATAGTTTATTAAAAATATAAGGATTAGTGTATAACCATAAGCGACTTATGTATTTAGATCTCTATGTATGTAATAATTTATGAAAATTGTACGCCATAAGTGGCGATGTGATGGAGCTTTTAAACGTATTTTTTCATCTCGTAATACCTTACATTATGCAAATATAGAATTATCATTATTAATGACTTAATTTTCTCAATAAATATTTTATGGTGACAAATTTTCAACTGTACATAAGTTTAATAGTTTTATTACATTGTTTTTGAACTCTAGGATCATTAATGCACTAAATTAAACAAGGCGAAATATCAAAATGTTATAGTATTTAAATTTTACTGACAAAAGTTTGCTGATAAACAGTACTCCATGTAATGTAATCAAATTTAATTGCTACGAGCTCACGTTTCGTAGATTGTTCATCCATCAAGGGATATTAGAAAGTTGACGAGAAACAGCGTTACACGGGAGTATTATATAGATAAAAAATATATATTAATTTAGTTCTCATTTAAAAGGGCGTATTCATGTATTCAGAGGAAGGCCATCTACAAGATGGGTCGATGAAATAAAGGCTGTAGTAGATGGCATATGAACAAGAGTAGCCAATGACAGTAAAAATGGTTACAGTTGGAGTAAACCTTTATCGATAGAGCACGATAGAGACAGAGATGTTAATAATTATGTAAACATGTTTAACGACCAATTGGCTCAGTGGTGGGGCCCTCCGCCCGCGGAGTCAGTGGTAGCGAATTCGATTTCCGCATCGGAATAAATATATCTATGGATTGCAAATATTTATTTCGAGTCTGATACCCCCCGCAAATCCGCATTGAACAAGCGTGGTGGGTTATTCCGTTCCTCCAGAAATGGAGAGGCCCGTGCTCAGCAGTGGTGCTCAGCTCATATATGAGTCGTTAAAAATATATATGTAAACATGTGAACAAATTCTGCCTAAGGAAAAGCTTTATTAATATATAAGATTTTAATTATTATTCATGTATTTTTGTCAAGTAGATTCTCCTCTTCTTTTACCGCTATGGGCTCGCATAGTCACCTAAGATAACCACTAGAAAATGGGTTGGCTCCACTGTACGCCGGGTACGGTACAGAAGTGGAAATATTTAGTCTGTTTTCATATATAATAGTATAACTTAAATATTATCTTCTGCGCACTAAACTTTACGCAATAAATCTTCTTCTTGTACATCAGTTTTTGAACGTGCTTCTCCTTAACATAAAAAGAGCTCTAATCAACCATTGTTTTGATAGCAATTAAATATTTTTTTTAAATCTCTGCTTTTCACTGTATATAACATGTTCTGGTATAATTGGGTAAGTATATATACATACGTATATGTGTATATATGTATATCCGCATATATGTATGCGTTTTCAACACCGCCCATAGATATCCGCAGTGCCATAGGCAGTGCAGAAGCGTTGCCGGCCTTTAAGAAAAGTGTAGGCTTGTTTTTTGAAGCTTCCAATGTCGTATGGGTTCACAAACACAGCTGGACGTAGCTGGTATTAAATAACTAATCATGTATTATATAATATTAAAATTACTAGTTATCATTGTTATTTGTTTTTATAGCTGTTAAATATTTTTCTTATTAACTTAAAAGTTGACTGGTAGAGAATATCTTCCAGTATAAAGTATCAAATTTGTAGGAAAAATAATAAATACACTTTCAAGTCGTTTTTTAGCATTAGAAAATTAAAAACACTGTGTTTTTTCTTTCAAAAGAAACCAATTATTAACATCAATGTCACACCATCCTCCAGTTTCTTTTTTGCAAGAGGAAAATTAATTTGTCATTTCGGAAGCTGAAACTCGGTCACTTCGATGTTAATTATTATTATTATATATATAACAAACAAAAAAAACCCATTGTTAGCGTGAACATTAATTTTTCGCGTTGTAACAGAAATATAATATGTATAATAGAATATAAAAAGTTATATATAATATGTATAATATATATAAAATGTATATATAAAAATATATATAAAATGTATAATAGAATGTATAAAATATTATATGTATAATAGAACATAAAAAGAATATAAAATACAAGCAAAATATAAAAGTAGAACAGAATAGAATATGTATGAATAATAGTGGTAGAGACACGCTACAGACGAATACTTTCTCAAGAATGGCATAATATTTATCTGTAGCATGAATGGGCCGGCTCGCCCTAGGAAGTACCACACTCCCGCAGAAAACCGGCATCTGAGTGGTAGCTTAGCTACCGCGCTTCATACGGTGAGTGGCTGAGTTCCCGAGGCTCAACACCCTCCCCCCTCCCTTCCCCCTATTCTCACTTCCATAAATGACACTTTCCTTAAAGTTCGGCAACGTTACTGCCTATGACGCTGCGGATGTTTATGGGCTGCGTTGATTACTTTCCATCAGGTGACATGTCTGCTCGTTTGCCTTCCTATCCCAACCAAAAAAATATCTCAAGTTTAATCCATTGTATAATTTCTTATATTTGTGTGTTATGTGTTGAAAGTTCAAGAGGGTACATCAAATGTCTCAACTTAACTTTGCGTAATGTGTCCCGCTTAATCAGAGACGACACTCCGACGATCAACTTGGCTGGACATTTTCAAAATCTAGTAATGGAGTTTTTGGATTATGCAGCTAAATACGCTATAAAACACCGATTTGGATTATCAAAATGCCTAAAAAACTTTACAAAAATGAAAAAAAAAAGAGTATACAATCGTTATGCAGAAAAACGTACTTCCAATGTAAAACCATTTTCACATGGTATATGTCCATATACAAGTCAAAGCATACCCCTCCAGCACTTTACTAAAAATATAAGAAATATAAAACATTCTTTAAACAATGGAAATATGGGAGATTCTTCGAAGTTAGAAGAAACAGTATCAACATGGAACGGTGCACAATGGCCCATTTCTACGTATCGCCTTGGACCACATAGCAAGAGAAGGTTCTAGATACATAGCGCCTCGCGCACCTCACACGTCGGAGGAATTATTTTATATATATTTATTATTTTTAGTGTGATTTAATAAATGTAAAATATAGAAAAAATTTAACTTTATAAATAAATTTATATTTTATTTGAATTACCATTGCGATTATTTTGACTTACATATGTCACATTGCTTGACATGGGCCTCCCCATTTCTAAAGGAAAGAATATTTGTCTCGATGGACTCCGCCACTGAGCCAATTGATTGTCAACCGTTAAACCGGTCTTTGTTTGTTTATAATTGTATGCACGATATAGGGAATAGTTATGTGGGAATATGGTTATGAATAGTTTATCTTTATAAATAGCTTTATAAAGATCTTAATATTATATATCATGAGTCGGTTATAGCATGGACTACTAGGTGGGCATCCGTTCTTCATTAGCGTTGAGCTCTTTCATATATTGCTAAAATTGTATATGTAAAGTCACAATCACACACAGACCCGAACTTTGCTGCTTTTGGTCCTCTAACCCGGATCGGACTAACAAAAAAAAGTTAGAAAAAAGTTATTTTAAATTTAAACTAAATTATTGAAAATAGAAAAACTTCAAATTATTTATATAGATGTGACATAAGAAGAGCGTTAACCAATACTGAAGCAGTAATCAATTGAAAACTAAACATACGGAATAAGCTCTCCATTGAATAAATAATCGTCTTTGAGTGCACGCGATCGCAGGAACTAGTGCGGTTTCATTTACTGCTACTAAAGTGCAATTAATAAATACTCACTCAATTCGGTACAACTTTGCTTATATCTTTGTAGGGAATTAGGATTGCAACGTTCGAATACTTTCAATTATATTTTCTTAAAACATATTTGAAGTGGACCATACAATTATTGCATAGCTTTTTCTGATTTTCTTTGATGGCAATCAGTTACAACTATTATGCCAGTGTCAAGTAAAATATGTTGACATCAAATTTCTTGAACTAAAATAGTCAACTTATCACGTTACTTCTTTATAAAATGATGGTCATTTTATCAAAACCTTCTATGGACTCTTTCAGTCAACTTAAAATACACGCATTTATTTCATATCACTTTACATATACGCCTTATTCGAATTACATTGTATAATACACAACCACAATTAAACAATATAACTGATAAGATTATGAAAATGAATAAAAATCTCAAATTCAGTGATGCAAGTGACGGGAAAAGTCCCGCATAGTTTTTATATGACTTATTAAAAATAATTTTAATATAGTTGTTTAATGGAGTCAGGCATAACTTTGCGGAAATCCATCACTATGTGGACACTCAAAACCCCTACTTAGCTAAGATCCGCGACAAGCAAACAATAACAGAAAATTAATAATGTGTGTTTTCCTGCTGGATGGAGTGAAAAACCGAAAAACACTTTTCGGTTGTCTTCCGTAGAGTCTATTATAACCGAAGATGATGCGTGTTGGGGCGAAACACGTGTTGCTTACAAGGTGGAAAAGTGGTAGTGTGTGTTTGGTGTTGTGTGTAGTGGTTGGTGGGTGGAGAGTTGCTGACGGCCGTTTTCCCGTAAGTTTTTGGTTTGGGTTCCAAATAAATCCACTTCATCCAGCAGGAAACACACATTATTAATTTTTAAATTAAATATATTAATTTCAATATTTAGCATAAATGAACAAAGCCTAAACAAATTCGGTTCAAACCGAGGTGTTTTTTATTTTTTTCAGTCATAGGAGGCAAATGAGCAAGCGTGTTTACTAAAAATAAATGCCACTCGTTGATATTTGCTACACAATAGATATTGCAGAAGAATAACCGGCTTTTGAGTATAGGCTTGTTTTTGAAGGTACAAATGTCATATCGGTTTGAATTGCCGCTGAAGGTAGTTCGTGCGTGAAAAAAGTTTCGAGAAAACTCACTGTACTGGATCGCCAATCATCCAAATGGTGGGAATGAAACTTTTCTTTGTGTGGTAGTAGAACTTTTAGAAATTGCATGAAATGTGTTATAATAACGTTAATAATTAGGAACAAAATGCCTTGGATATTTTAGCACGAGTCGGCTTAGTATAAGAACATTATAATTGGAAAAGTTCATATTAGAGAATGTATATATTTAAATTATATAAAATAATAATAATGTTATGAGCTTTCGGGTTTCGGGTATTGGAAAAATGAAATCGGCCACTAGTCTCACTCTACTTCCACTTCTTCTCTTCTTCCATTTTCTTTCGTTTTAAACTTTTTAAAATCCCCTTTCGACGCACCGTCGCCTCTTCATATTTGTAAAACGATCGAAAGTTCTAGCATTCTCAAAATTCGAAAATATTCCAGCAATATGACGTCTTTTATAGATATCGTCTTGTCTCTTTCCGGCGTGCAGCTATTTTCTATTGACTGTTTTTGTCACGCATTAACGGACGTTTTAACAATTTATTTTTAAATAGTTGTAATTGCTTGCTTGAGCAGTATTTCGAGGATTTATTCGTTTTATAAAAAATAATGATTGTTTTATATATGTTTTTTTATGGAATAAGAAGGCAAACGAGTAGGCGTGTCACCTGATGGAAAGCAATCAACGCCGCCCATAGACATTCGTAGTGACATAAGCAGTGCAGAAGCGTTGCCGGCCTTTAAGTAAAGTATCATTAAGGTAGGGGGGAGGAGGGAGGGAGTCTGTGGTCATTGCCTCGTTGGTTGTGTAACAGGATACACCACGTGCAGGTGATATTGACAGTTGGAGAAGGAGGTTTGAGTATGCTCCCTTAAATACTGCGTAAAGCCGAAGATCGGGCTAGGTGGCTCTTCTTGGGGAGGCCTATGTCCAGCAGTGGACTGCTGCAGGCGGTTGATGTTGATGATGAAGGCAAATCATCTTTCTTTTAATATTTTACTTCACGTTATGTACGCAAAAAAATTCTGCACATTTCCAGGTAAATTCTACCTATTATTATTTTCCTCCTATTTCTAATTGCTAGCAGTACGTCGCTACTTAGTTCTGAGAATGCAGTTTTTCTGTTGCATTGTTTTTCCTTTCTCGTGGGTAGTTACATGCGAGGTATATTGCGCCCTCATTTGTTTTTTATGGACTCCGCAACTCGCAATTAAAACAGAACACTGCAATGAAAGTTCTAATGACTCGGTCCACCTGTACTTATAATTGCGTCTAATTCCGACAATAAGAGCCATATGTTTTATAACTGTTCAAAATCATACAAAAAAATCAAAACGAACGAATTTTGGAAAGAATGTCTTATAAAAAAAGCAGGCCAAAACTCATGTTGCATATTTGTTAACAAGATTCATAACAAGACACCATAGTTACCAAGATCTTAAAACTTTTGGCGTGACCGAACGGAATGGAAACGGAACAGCGAGGAATAAATCGAACTGGACGAATATTCTGGATTAAGCCTGGGCCCACCCGTGGCTGTAGCCCTTTTGATGATGTTGAACTTAGGAAAAAGTAAAAAAAAAGAGAAATATGTGATCTTATAGTATATTGAGAATAAAAGAAGTATGATTGGCATTTGGTTACACACATACATACATATCTTCTGTCTCCTGTAGGGGTAGGCAGAGACCACAGATCTCCATCCGCTACGATCCCGGCACACCTTCCTTGCTTCCTCCACACTCATCCATCTTGTCATCCATCCTTTCATCCATTCATCGCAGCGAAACGGCTCTCCGTTAGTCGCTTCTCGCCCTCGTGGGAATCAGAACGTGACGGGTGGCGAACCACGTCGTCGTGGCGTTTGGTTAGTAACTTCTTTCTTTAAATTTTCTCTCTTCGAAGTTTAAAAACAAAATTGTCGTTACTGGCATTTGGTTAGTAACGGCCATTTTGTTTTTAAACGCCATAGAGAGAAAATTTAAAGGAAGAAGGAAAACAGGAAGACGAAGAAGTAAGTTTACTGACCACTTATAAGAAAAAAATAGGGTGAAGACATACAGCGAAATGAATGTGCTAACTTTGGACCGGGGAAACAGAAATTGCTACATCCGCAACTGCTGAGCAATTTAGTCAGTGGCGAAGTCAGTTTTCAGAGTTAATGGAGGTATTTATTTCGTGTTTGTGTGCCCAGCTAAACTACTCAGACAACCTTTATTTTAATTTAACAAAGTTAATTCCCTTCCTCAAGATATGCTCATCTGTGGGACATATTATAGACTGTGAAGAAATCTAATGATAGATTGGGCAGGTTCGGATTTTTAATGTCTGTATTCCTAGGATACTATGTGTTAAAATGAAAAATACCTTTTTTCATAGGAAGGAAGGAAGAGAAGAAGAAAGTAGATAGGTGAAAATATAAAAAGATCAAATAGAGAGGTAAAGCCAAAATCAGAGGAAGCTGACCACGAAAGCGGCTATCCAAGATCAGAATTTAGTAAGAGACATCTCTATGAAACTGGATTTGTGATTTATGCAGTTAACTATGCCGTATAGCATTGATTTGCGTTGCTGAAATGTCTAGAAAAATACAGATAATTGTAAAAAAACTGACTAGTTTTTTGGGTCTCTTAAAAACTAGTTGGCTTTTAGTCTGACATAAGGCTTTAAAATTGTGCAGCTAAATGGGTAGTAGAAACTTGATTTTATATACGATGTTTTTAATATGAGAAATCGATGACAAAAATTCTTATGTCCAAAAATTAAGTATAAATGTTTTGTGCAAATGCGATATATGTAATTTATAAGTTTAGAATGAAACAAATACATAAACATAGCTAAATGTACTTTCGATGAAGCCCTCGGGATCGTCGCGCCAGACAGCCACGAGCTACGGTTCTGTGAAAATTTAATTTACGTCCTCACAATTCATTTAGCGATGACATGGAAAACAAAATTAAGCCAGAGTAATTAATTAAAGATAAATATATATATATATATATATATATATATATATATATATATATATATATATATATATATATATATATATATATATATATATATATATATATATATATATATATATATATATATATATATATATACATTTATTTTCTTCTGCAGTTAGACATATGAGTAGTATATATTAAATAATAAATTATATGCTACTGAAATTTTATTTATGCACACACATATACATTTATATATGGATTAATGTGTGTGTGTGTGTATGCTGGATATAGGCCTTTCCCAAGAAGCGACACCTAGTCCGATCTTCGGCTTCACGCATCCAGTTTCTGCTAGCCGTCCTGCGCACATCGTATCACCATCTAGCTGATGAGCATCCCACACTAATTTTGCCAAGACTCCTCTCCACTCCAGCACTCATCTGCTCCAGCGATTGCTGGATCTCCGACAAACATGACCAGTCACTTTAAGCCACTTTGCCACTTTAAAATACTTATTCGATATATTATGAAAGAATATATAAAAGACTCAATATATACACATAATACATATATATTGTACTTTATATGTACATACATATATTGAGTAATAAGCTACTAGACTTAAACAATTGACAACCAATAGACTTTGTGGCGGGGTCGATGGTCGCGAGTTCGATCCCCGCATCGAAATAAATATATTATAGGCCTACAAAAGACGACGAGAGTCTGGCTACCCCGCCAATCTGCATTGGACTTACGTAGTGGGTTAATGTCCGTTTCTCTAGAAATGGAGAGGCCCATGCTCAGGAGTGGGACATATATGGGCTGTGAAAAAAAATACATGTGATTATAAAATGAAATAAAAACTCAATTTCAATGAAACGTTTTTTTATATCTTACAGTGACTATTTTTAAGTAATATCAAGTTTAATATATAATAATAATAAAACTTAATTAACTATATTTAATCTGTGTTGTTTTTAATGCGATAAAGATATAATATTAATTTGTATTGTAAGCATGTTTCAAATGAGAACTGTACACTACAAACTTTATTTTGTAACCTCATAACCTTTGTGACATAACAATTTTTCAAGCAACATCATTAAAAAAAGTAATAAAACCTAATTCATATCGAGAATGTTTTTATTGATTACGATTTCTTTTTGTTCCTGTTAAGGTTTGGCCACTTTTTTTACTAAAGATGAAACATTCTGCAATTATCGCTCAGCTTTTTTATTTATTGATTCTGAGACGGTACGAAGTTTGCCGGGTCAGCTAGTAGTATTTTTATAAAATTCACTGCACTTAAAAGTTAGTTCAGTAACATGTTAGCGATCACCGATAAGAAATGTATGAACACTCCAGATAAACCACACACGAGTACTGAACGTGTGCCGAGTTGGAGCTTTTAGTTTCCGGCAGTAATTAAACCACACGTCATTACTTACGTACTCTGGCCTAAATGCTTCGAAAAGAGTATAAAATAGAAGGATTTATTTGTAACTACAAAAATGAACCAAGTGAACTTGGCTTGGAAACATTAGCCATACTCTCCGAACGAACCCTGATCAAATTCTTAGACAGGCGCTGGAATGGACTTTTCAAAAGAAATGGAAGCGCCGACCCAAATACACCTGGAAGCGCTCCGTAGCGGCTGAGATGAAATCCATCGGGTTGACGTGGCTTGAAGTGAAGCGCGTCGCCCTCTGCCCCACCTCGGGGACATAAGACCATAAGAAAAAGAAGAAGACAAAAATGAACGGCAGTGATGGTGGCATTGTTAATGATATTTTCGAGTTGCTCCACAGACGCACGCTTCTTTTTCTATTGGCACTACAACCCAAGATAAGTTTAAACCTCCTCCACAGTTCTTTCCCGTATATTCTTCGCAGCATGGCTCCAAAGCCTAGGCATTACCACCATCTCCTATTCTATGTAGTAGTTCCACTTCTTGTTTTTATGTTCCGCGTGGCCTTTTCAGCACTGGCGACGTCCATTCGCTACACGTGATGTACACACATCTACAAACACACAAGCGCGCATATACAGATTTTTCCTGTCATTTGTGTGTATATTTCTATAGACTTTCTATGGCCAATCATTTTCACGAACGTGAAAGCGACTCAATCACTTCTGCTACTAAAAACACGATGACCTAGAAACGGGGAGATTCAAAATCTGGATACATTTTGTGAGTCAGTGAGCCTAGAGCAGCTGTTGGAAGCGGTAATGGACAGTACACGAGAGTTGAAGAATAAGAGCTCTTTGCTTGTCCTAACCAAGGAGATAAAGTTTTAGCGACAGTAGTAGCTGAAGGCACTGATACATTACATTACATTATAGATACTACGTTTATTAATGGAGTCAGGCGTTACTTTGCGGAAATCCATCACTATGTGGTCAGTCAAAAGTTTTACATAGCTAAGATCCGCGACAAGCAAAACAATAACAGAAAACTAATAATGTGTGTTTTCCTGCTGGATGAAGTGAATTTATTTGGAACTCGGTCGGAAAAATGATCGGATCTTTTTGGTTGTCTGGCGTAGAGTCTACTATACCTGAAGATGCCTCGTGCTAGGGCGACACGTGTCGTTTACAAGGTGTGAAAAGTGGTAGTGTGTGTTTGGTGTTGTATATAGTGGTTGGTGGGTGGAGAATTGATGGCCGTTTTTCGGTAAGTTTTTGGTTTAAGTTCCAAATAAATCCACTTCATCCCGCAGGAAAACACACATTATTAATTTTCTGTTATTGTTTGCTTGTTGCGGATCTTAGCTACGTAAAACTTTTGACTGTCTACATCTTACTATGTTTTTAATGTGGTCTCTCAAATCTCGAAATACTTCTTTACTGGTAGGTGATATTGTATTTATTAATTATCAAATTCATAGTGCGTCTCATCCACGCTTATTCAATTATATCGAAATACAATCTTGAATCCAACCATAGTAGCCTTTACTCGCTAAGCCAATTGTTACTTGAAATGCAAATAGTTTGAATTTGAATTCGAAATAAACTTTATCAAGCTCTCTGTTCAGTTAAACAAATTTATTCCTTTAACTCTAGAATCAATGTCAATTATTGATCATATTAATTATAATAAAAATTGCTGAACATTATGCATACATCAAAAGAATTTGATTAGGGAAATTTTCATAATTAAAATTATTGGTTTTAAAAATTATTGATGATTATTGAGTAGGACATTTTATATATATCATTTTATTTTTTTGAATAATTGAGTTAGACACAATTGAAATTTTTTATATGGGATAGAAAGGTAAACGAGCAGGCGTGTCACCTGATGTAAAGCAATCAACGCTGCCATAGACATCTGCAGCGCCATAGGTAGTTCGGAAGCGTTGTCGACCTTTAAGGAAAGTGTCATTATGGAAAATGGGAGGGGGAGAGGATAGAGGGAGGGGCAGGGTGTTGGGCTTTCTGGAACTCGGCCGTTCACCGTACGAAACGCAGTAACTAAGCTACCACTAAAACGCCGGTTTTCTGCGGGGGTGTGGTACTTCCCCGGGCGAGCCGACTCATTCATGCTACAGACAAATATTATGCCATTCTTGACAAAGTATTCGTCTGCAACGTGGCTATACCACTATAAAATTAAATATCTAAACTCATGTATACTTTAATTAAAGATTTTGCTTACAAACATTTTCATTTCAAAAAAAAAATATCCAGCAATAAAGTAGTGGGGTTTTACTACCTGAAGATGTAGTAAATACAAATTTAAATTGCCCGATTTTTCTCTTTAGGTGTTAATAAAAGTAAAAACCTCTATCTCAGTGTTTTTCAACCTGTGGCTCGTGATTCTTGGTGGGGTTGCGATGCCTTATGCGGGCGTCGCAGGCAAAACAGAAAAAGTTTTACACTACAACAGAAACAATTTCAGTGACAACGATAGACATTGATAACTTATCTCGTATTTATGCTATTTCAAATTTTCGCGGCTTCTTGGAGAGTGTAGGTCTTAATAATGATTATAATTACCAAAATAGAGAAAAAATATGAATTTAGTCTTTTAAATTACTAACTTTTTGTCTGTCCATGGAGGATCGCGAGAATTTTTTACCCTGTAAAGGAGACTGAGCGTGCTGAGCTGAGCGCCTTCGATAGGCTGGGCACGTAATACGGATGGACGAAGCTAGAGTACTGTAGTGATACATTAATAAATGTATTTTTTTTATATATATTTTTGCCTATCCCCCGCAGGGGTTGGCAAAGACCACAGAGCTCCATCCGCTGCCATTCAATGCAGCGAAACGGCTCGTCATTGGTCGCTTTTCGCCCTAATGAGATTTCACAATAAATGTATCACTAATGCAATACAACGTTTTGTTTTATTTTTTTTTTTAAATTCGGTTTTTGATATTAAAAAGAAATAGTATTCTATTAAATCAAAATGATTAATTTGTTTGACATCTTTTATATATAGACATGTCACCCGTTCGGCACATATATAAAATGTAAATTAAAAAGGGTAAAATATAATAAAGTAATAATAATGAATATGATATAAATGTAAAAAGAAATAAAAAGAATAAAATAATAGAATTTTGAAGAATTTTATTAGATGATAAAAACCCTCTAAAGATCCCGGGTGTCGCCGTAAGAAGAACGGCCGGCACGCCATAGTACCCAAACGTCTACTCGACGCAAACCAGATGGTCGTAGAAGCCGTGGAAGGCCTAAGCTTAGATGACTAGATGGAGTCGAGGACGACTTAAAGGCAATCGGTGTGAGGGGCTGGAGAGAAAGAGCTTAACTAAGATCCGACTGGAAAAATTTACTGAATCAAGCTAAGGCCCACCCGCAGCTGTAATGCCTTGATGATGATGAAAGGAGTCGCGTATTCAAAAGGATTGAAAAATACTGCTCTATCTTACGAAGTGCCCAGACAAAGCGGTTGACCTGCCTGCGTTGTAAAACGAAAGCGAAAGAAGAAAGAAGTGGCCATTATTAAATAGAGCGGCAACTTCAGTGCAGACAATGCTGAATACAAAATCGACTTACATTTTTACAAGAATGAATTTATTCAGCGTCTCGCAAAGAAAAGAAGCTTTGATAACGTGAAACTTAAATATTGATACATATTTCTTGGGTATATTTTATTTTTTTAGCGGTTTGAGGACTTCGTACATACTATAGGAGTTTTTAAATCAAAACATAATTTTTTTTAAATCAAAACATAAGACGACCGATTGGCTCAGTGGCGGGGCCTTCCGCCCGCGGAGTCAATGGTCGCGGGTTCGATTCCCGCATCGGAATAAATATTTATATGGATTTTTAAATGTTTATTCCGAGTCTGGTAACCCCCCCAATCCACATTTCCTTTCCTGCCCCTTCCATTCTTCTCTATCCTTTCCCTTCCTCTCCGCCAATCCTTACCTCAGCATGCAGGGCTCTGCTGGGGCTGACCTCCATCCTTCCTTGCGGCTCGTGGGATTCACTAAAGACGAAATTAATATACCTAATTTGTCGAAAATGACGGCGACGTGGTTCGCCACCCGTCACGTCCTGATTCTCACGAAAGGCGAAAAGCGACCAATGACGAGCCGTTTCGCTGCGATGAACGGCAGCGGATGGAGCTCTGTGGTCTCTGCCAACCCCTGCGGGGGATAGGCGTGAATATATAAAATAAAAAAAAAAAAACATAATTTTTAGGTGGCAGATTCAGATTCGGCGGGAAGACGGCTTCGCTCAGAGTTTATCTGGTAGGTATAAATCTAAATGAAGAAAGTCACCAACATTTTTCGAGTCGTGCGCTAGTCACGTTTGTCGAAGAGCCGTCCAAGTAGACGAGTGCTGGAGAGGAGATCGCGCCACGGCAAATGTTGTTTCAGAATCACCTGCACAGATGGAACGATTTATCACCTGCGGTGTTCCTACGTGAATACGACTTAGGGGTTTTTCATGGGATAGGAAGGCAAACGAGCAGGCGTGTCATTTGATGGAAAGCAATGAACGCCGCCCATAGACATCCGCAGCGTCATAGGCAGTGCGGATGCGTCGCCGACCTTAAAGGAAAGTGTCATTATGGGAGGGGGAATGGGAGGGGGAGGGGATATAGGGAGGGGAGTTGGGCCTACGGAACTCGGCTGCTCACCGTACGAAGCGCAGTAGGTAAGCTATCGCTCAGACGCTGGTTTTCTGCGGGATTTGCGGGAGGGGTATTCAAGAGACCAGCATATTTGTTCACAAAAGACTGGCACCACATCTGAGACGTCTCTGATGTTGCGGATGTCTATGAGCGGCGGAGATTATTTACCAACAGGTAAGCTGCATGTTCGTTTGCCTGCTCTGCTATAAGAAAAATGGAATGACAACCTGCGCAGGGAAACTAATAGAACATAAATGGGCGAAGGTGAGGGCTACAGTTTTAAATTTATAATACAATTGTTACTTAGTTTTTTTGATGTGAAACATCTTACTGCTGCGTATGAGTGTGAAATTATAGATCGAGATGTCGTCTCGATTGAGGCTACGCTCTCCTCCACTCGATTCTATACAGGGTCACTTACACGTGGCCGTGAGCTTACAGTAGAGATCGAGCCGTTGTCAATCTTTCTCATCTACCAAGTGTCCTATGACGCTTCTCTTTTTTTAAATTCGTTTTTTCCTTTTATTTGTATCCCAAGACTACCTGCAAAACCATCTGAAGAAAGAGAAATGAATTATCTCTAAGTCACAGTAAATACTTAAAGCGTATTTATTTTGTGAGCAAGATATATGTATAATATTTCAAAAACAGTTATGTAGAACATAAAGTAGGTCATAGATCTCATAAGCATTACACAAGTCTCTCGTAGATGTCAAACGCACTGTTCAGAGAGCTCTCTGAAAATGTCAATGCAGGGAACGGTCAAAATACTGTCAAATTTTTGCAGTAAGAAACAATAATGCTATTAGGTTTGTTAAATAGAGCTCTTTTGTACAATAGAACTCTATGTTCTAGATAATTCCTATTTTGTTAGTATAACAGAAGGTTGAATGCAAATCGTATTCACTAGAGAAACGACAGACACCGTTCTATCTATGTTGGCTGAGTCGCTATCCTTATGGAATACATTTACTGTTATAGCTAAGGGGCTACTTATAAATTACGTCCCTGTGGGACTAGTGGTGTTTTCACACCGATACGACATTGGGATCTTCAAGAAATAGGGCTACACATTTCTTCAAGGCCGGTAACGCTTTGACAATACCTATGGCATAGCAGATGTCTATGGGCGGCGTTGATTGCTTTCTATCAGATGACAGGCCTACTTGTTTGCCTTCCAATTCCATAAAAAATACGTCACATGTTAAGGGTAGGGAGGAGGTCAACAACGTGTGACTTTGTGTGATCAAGAAACCAATGAACAAAAGACCAAGGAACACAAGAACAAAGTGCCAAGGAACAGAGGGGAATGAATTATAAGCTTCGTGACGTCAAATGTATAAATCTAAAACTCTAAATTTCAACTCCAATAAAAATCTTTAAAATATTACCAATTCTGTCAATATGATTTAAGAAAATATCTATATAAATAATTTTGGAAATCCTACTTTAATTCATTAATCTGTGAATGTATGATTGCAATTTGCTGAAAATGAATTTTAATATACCTAATTTGTTTATAAATTACAACGACGTGGTTCGCCACCCGTCACGTCCTGATTCCCATGCGGGCGAGAAGCGACTAACGGAGAGCTGTTTCGTTACGATGAATGTGAGAGGAAAGATGGATGAAAAGATGGATGAGTGTGGAGGAAGCAAGGAGGGTATGCCGGGATCGTGGCGAATGGAGATCTGTGGTCTCTGCCAACCCCTACGGGAGATAGGCGTGTAGATATGTATGTATGATTGCAAAATATGCGCGGACACATCAGGGTCAAATAAGTGAGAACACCTGTAACAAGTAGGGGATTTCAGAAAAACGTGTGCTGTAATGTATGGATGATCCCTTAACTAAAACTTAGTCTTCATAACTAAACTATTCGCAAGTTTGTGTCCCTTAAATTGTATTTTATTAAATAATTGCGAAGTGCAAAGCCATGTTAAGCTTACGCTAAGCATAGAGTATTTTATTTCATTTTTTTTTCTCGTCATTTGTGATGTTAATGATGTTGCAGATGTCTATACGCGGCGTTGATGGCTTTATATCAGATGACACGCTTGCTCGTTTGCCTCTTTATCCGATCAAAAGACAATGCTTCACTCTATTAACATTATTGTTCAATTTTAAAACTTCATAATAAAAAAAAGGGTGTGGACAGTCAAAAGTTTGTACTTAGCTAAGATCCGCGACAAGCAAAACAATAACAATAAATTAATATGTGTGTTTTTCTGCTGGATGAAGTGGATTTATTTGGAACTTAAACCAAAAACTTACCGAAAATCGGCCATCAACCTTCCACCCACCAACCACTATACGCAACACCAAACACGCAATACCACTTTTCCACCTTGTAAATGACACGTGTTTCGCCCCAACACGAGGCATCCTCAGGTATAGTAAACTCTACGGAAGACAACCGAAAAATGATTTTCGGTTCTTAGCTAAGTAAAAACTTTTGACTGTCCACATAGTAATGGACTTCCGCAAAGTGACCTTTGGAAAGATTTAGGTTAAGTTCCCCGTAAATCCACTTCTTCCAGTATAAAACACACACTATTATTTTTCTATTCTCGTTTGCTAGTCGCAGATCTAAGCTTGGTAAGAATTCTGACTGTCCACATAGTAATGGATTTTCGCAAAGTAACGCTTAACTCCGTTCATCACCGAAAAATAAAATAAACATTCATCCAAACTATATCCACTTTCGCAAATAAATATTAGATTTGAGAACGAGCCAAGATCACGGTCTTGTGTGATTCCTCGTTTGTTTGGTTGTTTGATGCTTGTTCAAGACTTGATCACCGCTGATTTTTTTATGGGATAGGAAGGCAAATGAGCTGTGTCACCTGATGGAAAGCAATCTACGCCGCCCATAGACATGCGCAGCGCCATAAGCAGTGCGGAAGCGTTGCCGACATTTAAGGAAACGTCATTATGGGAGTGGGAGTGGGAGGGGGAGGGGGGAGGAGGTAGGGTAGGCCTCCGGGACTCAGCCGCTCATTGCACGAAGCGCGGTAGCTACGCTAATACTCAGACGCCGGTTTACTGCGGGAGTGTGGTACTTCTCCGAGCGAGCCGACCCATTCATGCTACATATAAATATAACGCCATTTTTGACAAAGTATTCGTCTGCAGCGTTGCTCTACCACTATCATCACACATTATAAATTTCACATATTAATATGTTTTATTTCATTCAATAAGATTAACTATTGCAAGTATTGTAATGCATTTCTCTTGTAACACGTTTCATGCTATTTATTTCTCAACACTCTGTTCTGTATTCGATTAAGTCTAAAGAGTTACAAAATATTTACTTACTAAGAAATCCATTTGTTTACAACATACTGTTTTTTTTTTTAGTTTTAAGCTATATTTAAACTTAAACATAATTGTAATCTGTCAACTTGTGAAGCTATGCTCGGAGTTTCTCTATAAGATACGATTCGGAATGAAAAAAAAATTCTGAGACCAAAGTCACCGACATAATATTTCGAAGCGGCAATGTGCTGGTCGCGTTTGTCGGAGATCTGACGACCGCTGGAGTGAACAAGTGCTGGAGTGGAGACCACGTCTTGGGAAGCGTATTGTAGGACGTCCCCCGGCTAGATGGTGCGACGGTCTAAGTGGAGCGGCTGTCAAATATTGGATGTATGAAGCGGAAAATCGGACTAGGACTTTTTGGGGGCGGCTTGTGTCCAGCAGTGGACTGCGGCAGGTGGTTGATGATCATGAACTTGTGAATAAGTTAATTCCCACTGTCTATCCGGACGAGTGGTACTTAAATAAAGTTTGTTTTCGCCCATCTTCTTTTAAAATATGTATAAATCGAACTTGCACCGTCGGCTCAGAAAGCAAACATTTCGCCGCTACGCCCTCTGAAACGTCGAAGTTATTTGAATATTAAATGTAAGCATATTAATTTAACTCGTACAATCAATTCTCTTTTAACTCGAAATGAAGCGTATTCCCCGAGATAATTAAAAGTAAATAGCGTAAAATTATCATTGCCGTTGTCTAAAGCTCTCTCTAAAATGCCAACTGTGATTCGCTTTTTATTATAAATATTATTGAAATACTAATATTGAGATATAATAATTAAAGAAAAATATTATGTGGTTAATGGAGTCAAAAATTTTGATACTGCTTTTTTCTGAAGTGAAAGAGCCACGCTGCAGACGAATACTTTGTCGATAATGGCACATTATTTGTCGGTAGCATGAATGGGCCGGCTCGCCCGGGGAAGTACCACAATCCCGCAGAAAACCGGCGTCTGAGTGGCAACTTAGCTATCGCGTTTCGTCCGGTGAGCGGCTGAGTACCGGACGTATAACCTCCACCCCCTTTACCCCTCCCCCTCCCGCATTGAAACTTTCCTTAAAGGCCGGCAACGCTTCTGCACTGCCTATGTCACTGCAAATGTTTATAGGCGGCGTTGATTGCTTTCCATCAAGAGACACGCCTGCTCGTTTGCCTTCCTATCCCATAAAAAAATCAGCGGTGATCGAGTCCTGAACAAGATTCAAACAACCAAACAAACGAGAAATCGCACAAGACCGTGATCTTGGCGTGTTCTCAAATCAAATATTTATTTGCGAAAGTGGATACAGCCTTCCTATACTATAAGAAATAAGACAAGAAAGGTGTGTCGCGATCGTAGCGGATGGAGATCTGTGGTTTCTGCCTAACCCTACAGGGAGACAGGCGTGACTATATGTACGTATTAAAGGATGACAGCTGTCATGTATCAAAATTGTTTTTAAGATTATTAATGGAGTCAGGCGTTACTTTGCGGAAATCCATCACTATATGGACAGTCAAAAGTTTTACTTAGCTAAGATCCGCGACAAGCAAAACAATAACAGAAAATTAATAATGTGTGTTTTTTCCGTTGGGTTAAGTGGATTTATTTGGAACTTAAACCAAAAACTTACCGAAAATCGGCCATCAACTCTCCACCCACAAACCACTATACACAACACCAAACACACGTTATGACGATTTTAGACGACATTATGATGATTTGAGATGGAAAACATCTCAAAATCGTTTTTATTCATTAATGTGTTGTGGCAATGGTACCTAAAAAAGGTTTACAGAAACTTATATTTTTGCTGTTAATTCTTGAATATTATTTTTCATAGTACAGCAAATTAACCCACCGTGTGTAAACATTATTAACATACCAATGTAAATGTAGTTTGCAAACAATAGGCTTGCGGTAAGCCGCCAAATTGGAGCGGTAATATCAAACGGTATTTATCTATTTAATCTTTGTTATGGCTGCATCTCATTAAGTACGTAATTAAAATTAAAATGGTTTTTAAATTAGGAAGTCTTTATTATAAATATATTTGTTTTAAAATGTAAAAGGGCTGGCTGGTTACGCTTGTCGGAGAAGCGATAATCATTCCAGAGGACGAGTGCTGGAATTGATACCGCTTCTAGGCAAATGTAATGTATCGAACCTTGGCTAGAAATAATACGTGTACAGGAAGATTGGGTTAAGTAGCTGACGATTGGATTAAGGGGCGCCTCTTGGCGGAAGCCTGTGTCCAGCAATAAAATGCAGAAGGCTGATGGTCAAGATGATGTATGATTTTATCTCTATCAATTTTTTTATAGGAATGTAAATGTCATCTGGATATGTACTGTGGATGTCTTTGGGCGGCGTTTGTTGCTTTTCATCGAGTGAATGCCTGCTCATTTGGCTTCCTATCCCATATGAGTGAGGTCATAAAAAACTGGTATGTTCCTAAGTCATTTATTTTATACCAGTTGTTCAGTTTAGTACAGTCCAGCCGTTTAGTAAAATGGCGACGAAAAGACTTCCAAAATGATATCCATTTCAAATTAATTTTTCTATCGGCTCTTTTCCCCAAGTTGTTTTCACCTAATCTATGAATTTGCTCTAGGTAGATATATTTTTGGACAATTCTGAGAACTTTACCATCGACTATTTTGGACTCAAACATGGTGTACAAATAATTGAAGTAATTAATAAAGCCTTTGTCTCTCACTATATAGCTTCAATTAAGTTTATGTTCCACTGCGCATACAAAGAAGGCTTGGTATGCCTCAAAAGGCTTGATTAAATCTTGATAATTTGGATCTGTTAAGAGAATATTAAAGGAAACGTGCGCAGATATTTAATTGAATTGCAGAGTTACCTTCTATTTGCTATGTATTCCTATTTATTTTATTTGTGATAATTTACGGGTGAAATTGGATGGAGCATAGTAGGTCTCACTAGGCAGGCCCGTGCTGAGACCTTCCGATTGGGTTATTGGTTTGAATACATATAACTAAACATAAATAAGTACATATATACATACATACATATATACACATAATAAAATAAATAAAAAAACATAAGTGCCAGCAAATGAAATAGCATCATGCCCTGTAAAATACATGTCGTTTATTTTACTTTTTATTTATGAATGAATGAATAATAAAATTGGTTCAGTGGCGGGTATTCAGTGGTCCACCCACGGAGTCAGTGGTCGCGTGTTCCATCCCCGTATCGCAATAAATATATGAAGGACCTAGAAATATTTATTTCGAGTCTGTTAATCCCGCGAATCCGCACTGGACAAGCGTGGTGGGTTAACGTCCTTTCCTCCAGAAATAGGGAGGCCCGTGCTCAGCAGTGGGACATATGTGGGCTGTGGAAAAAAATATGTAGTGGCATTGACTTTCCTCCTGTATGTATTTGAGCAGATATTTGGTTATTTCATCTTTAAATACCTTTATTTTATCTTGCCAACAATGCAAAGTTATTGTTAAGTCTGCAACAGTGAATTCACAGAGAGGTAAAACAAAAAGCAAAATTCACCGGGAGGCCATAAGAATGGAGTGTAGCATAAATTATTCATAAAAATACATCCCCGCGGAGCAGGTGTTGCCAGTCGAATGTACCTGCTATTGGACTTATATTGAATGAAAATAGCTTTTTACGAATGCTGTTGAGGATACTACATGGTTTTTTGTTATGCAGATGATGTGAAAACTTTCAAAGGATAGAAATATTAGATAATATATGTATGTATATATACATATATATTATATATTCGATTGGCTCAGAGGCGGGGCCCTCCGCCCGCGCAGTCAATGGTCGCAGGTTCGATCCCCGCATCGGAATTAATATATGTATTGATTATAAAATATTTATTCCGAGTCTGGTAACCCCGCCAATCCGCATTTCCTTTCCTACCCTTTCCTTTCTTCTCTATCCTTTTGCCTTCCTCTCCGCCAATCTACGGTCTATCGTGGCAATGGATGCGTGGCTAGGGGCGAACTTAGTCGCAAGCGTGCCGACCGTCTCAGGATCGGGCTCGTGTACTATGGTGCTTTACCTCAGTATGCAGGGCTCTGCTGGGGCTGACCTTCATCCTCACTTGCGGCTCGTGGGATTCCCTAAGACGAATTTTAATATACCTAATTTGTTGAAAAATGACGGTGACGTGATTCGCCACCCGTCACGTCCTGATTTCCACGAGGGCAAAAAGCGACTAATGAAGAGCCGTTTCGCTGCGATGAATGTGAGAGGAAAAATGAATGAAAAGAAAAGAGTGTGGAGGAAGTAAGAAAATTGTACCGATATTGTAAGAGATGGAGGTCTAAGGTTTCTGCATCGGGAAACGGGAGTCTTCGTATGTACTCATCTCGCATGTATTTCATTTTTCATGATTGCCAAGTAAAATAATAACAAATATATTCAAATGTAAATTCAACTTGTTATGATACGTTTTGATAAAATGGTAGCCATTCTACCAAAACTTGCTTGGACTTTTGCAGTCAAGTTAAAAAGACGCAATACACGCATTCATTTCATTTCACTTCACTTGTACGCCTTAAGTTAAACTATATTGAATAATAAGAATTAAAATATAAATGATAATTGTATGTGATTATAAAAATGACGACCAATTACCTCAGTGGCGGGGCCCTATGCACGTGGAGTCAATGGTTGCGGGTTCGATTAAGCGGAGTCAGAGGTAACCCCGCAAATCCGCATTGGACAAGCGAGATGGGTTAACGTCTGTTCTTCTAGAAATGGAGAAGCCCGTGCTCAGCAGTGGGACATATATGGACTAAAATTAAAATCAAGACTAGGCATAAAATGTCACAGTTCATTGCGGCTGGAAGCGCTAAGAGTACTGATGATGCCAGATTCATCCGATGTCGTTACAATCTATTTACATGGTGATTCCGGGCAAATAAACCCTTGGGAAAGGCCTACTAAGGCTTTATACATCCAGGACAGCGTACCTGTTTAAGCTATTTTAATGATAATGATGATGATGGATTAGATTGAATAAAATTACACATACAAGCATACTGCAGTAGAATGTTTTTAGTATTCGTTTTGTTTATATAGTTTTCTATTGCTTTTCTTTTAACAAGTAATTTTCAAGGACATAACAAATATCTCTATATCTTCTGTAAAAATAAATTTCCGTTATAAATTCAAAAATTGCAATAAGCTTCGCACCGACAAAGTTAAACTAGATTTCTTGGTAAGTTAAATAAGGTTTCTTACTTCTGTTCAGTCTCATTTATCGATATTACTTTTGTTACATTTTTTTTTTATTAATTAATAGAAATTACAATGAAATATAAAGTACGTGTGAACCCATCAAACCTTATTGGTTTTTGCTGGGCCAAGATGGTTCTTATTTAAACCTAATAATTTAATTAGCTTGTAAATCTATAAATAACATAAAATTATCACAATTTGCCTTAGGCATAAATTTATAAAACTCAGTATACTGTTTACTTTCTTAAATATACAATTTTAAATTGTTGTATAAACAAGATTTTTTAAAATATTTTTTTTTAATATATATTATTTTTTTATAGGATAGGAAGGCATATGACCTGATCATTCGTCATCATTCATCCTGTCACCTGATGGAAAGCAATCAACGCCGTAATTATCCGCGGTGCCATAGGCAGTGCAGAAGCGTCTTTTAGACTATTTTTTTAAGATTTGTAAAAAAATTGCATCTGATCACTGAAACAGTCAATTTTAACGTTATACAAGATTATTTAATGTTTGTAGAGTTTTGAGACTCAGACCCTTCAATGCAATATTTTTTTCTGATTCATACACACATCCATATCGTCACGCCTGTCTCCCGTAGGGGTACTGTGGCGGTCCTGCCGTACTTCTTACGGCGACACCCGGGATCTTTAGGGTGTTTTTATCTTCTAATAAAATTCTTCAAAATTATATTAATTTATTCTTCCATATATCCGCCAATCCACGGTCTGCCGTGCCAATGGATGCGTGGCTAGGGGCGAGCCTAGTCGCAAGCGTGCTGATCGTCCCGGGGTCGGGCTCCGCAGGGGACTATGGTGCCTTACCTCATCATGCAGGGCTCTGCTGGGGCTGACCTCCATCCTCCCTTGCGGCTCGTGGGATTCACTAAGACGAATTTAATATACCTAATTTGTCGAAAGAATATATATATATATATATATATATATACATATATATATATATATATATATATATATATATATATATATATATATATATATATATATATATATATATATATATATATAGTTCCATGTTATTGCATACACTTTTCAATTTACAATTTATATATGTGCCGAACGGGTGACATGTCTATGTATAAAGACATCAATCGAACTAAATTTTGTTTTAAAAGAAAACTAAATATTTCTTTTTAATTTCAAATAACGAACAACAAAGAAATAATATTATATAAAAAGTTTCATTGCATTAGTGATACATTTATTAATGTATCACTACAGTAGACAGAGACCATAGATCTCATCTCGGCATACTTTTCTTGCATCCTCCACACTCATTACTCTCATGCAAGCCCGCCGGTTATGGCTACTTTGATTCCTGGCCTGTAACATTTTGACATCTGTCATTTACAGCGATTTCGCTTTCGCGTCGATACGTGTAAGAGGACCTATGTTTTTATTTTTTAGTGGACAATATAAAATTATATTTCCCTTTCCAATTTATAGATGGTAATAAATGAAGAGAATAGTCAATATGTATGGTTCAATTTTGGCAACAAATAGAAAATTATTTCGAACTGAGGAAAATTCACCCGCATTGGCAACTGCCAATTCCGCTATATGGCAAGCTTGCGGTTAGGAATTTAAAATACTTATTGCATTTGACTCGCCCCAATGCATCTTATAAGCCGGCTAACTTATTTGGCTTTGACCAACTACTTAATTAACTTTAAAATGTTGTGAAGTCGTTAAATATTTTAAGACAAAACTTAACATACTAAGCTAATAAAATAAATAAAATTTTATTATTTTTTGTGATGTGTATATATGTGTTTCTCCTCTTCACGTTCGAGGGCGAGAAGCGACGAACGGAGCGCCGTTTCGCTACGATGAATATGAGAGGATGGATGGATGAAAAGATGGATGAGTGTGAAGGAAGCAAAAAAGATGTAGTGGAATCTTCATGATTTGTGATCCCTGGCTAACCCTACAGGGAGACAGGCGTGACTATATGTATGTATATGTGTGTATATATTCTAATCAATTTCATTGCTGTGGTCCACGATCTGATTACTTGAAATGCTGAAATAGAGCGCCAGGCTTACGCCGAACAAGAACCATTCTGTGTGCACATTTCAAGATTTAAATTTTTTGCTCTTTATCTTCTCTCTCTTTATATATTATGTTTAAGTTAATATTTATTTCGGTTTTAATTTTAACATTAATTTTATGTAAAAAATTAGTGTCAAATAAACATTTCTATATCTAAATATACACATAAAGACTTTTTAGAATTGCGCTTGTCATTAAACAGAAATAGATAATGCGTTACTGAGCTATTTAGGAAGGCAGTCGATCGGTGGAGATAGCCCTCCGCTAAGCTACAAAATCAAGCCTCTTCTTTGACATCCAGTTTCTACCAGCCCTCCGCATATCATATTTGCACTGGTGATCTCCATTTATAACTTATAACGCTTGTCTATGGTGGATAGGTGGGTTACCGAAACTCGGAAAACCCTTATTTATTTATTTATTGTATTTGTGACAATTTACAGGTGAGGTGTCAGGTGCTGAGACCTTCCGATTCGGTCATTATTCAAATTTGGAGTACATATATAAATACACATAAATAAGTACATACATAAATAAACATAAAAATTTATATACACATACATACACAATATATATACACACATACATATATATACATAATAAAATAACATAAGTGCCAACAAGTGATGCTATTGCCCTATCAAAAACATTTCGCTTTGGTTCTTACTAAGTAATTTCATCCATTTTTTTACTTTTGATTTTTTATTTCTATATCTCTTGCCCAGGGATGATCTCGGGAATTCATTATATATTTTTCGGTCAATGTTATAAAAAAGCGGCTACCTAATCTCGTCCTTATATAGTAGACTACAAATATGTGTGTCGATTGGCTGAAAGCGGTAACCAATTAGATTGTGCATTTGTTAAGACAAAATCATGGTGGTCGGTTCTCGGGCAAAGCGTAAAAATGTCATTGTATCTTCAAAACATTGACTCAAAGAGACGTGTCTGTGACAATGGTACCTTCGGAGAGGCTTTGTATCCAGAGCATTGGGACTTAGAAGTCTACCCCTCATTGCCCCTTCATTTACCTTTATTTTCCTCCTCTCTTAACTTTTTGTTTCTTCTCAAGTCCTTACTCTAATGTAGTAGCATCAACAATATCTTTAGTAATGTACATTTACCCTATATAGTGAATATTATAATAATTCATCATCTTCATCATACTTCAGCATCAATCGACTGGTTTCCGAACCTCAATCATAAAAAATCGACTATAACATATAATATAATATAATAAAAAAATATTGTAATAAAATATAATATAAAAAAGGGTCTACAAAACATAATATTGTATATTTAAGTATATGTACTAAACAAGGCGAGGTTATTTAAGTAGAAGAAACATATTTCTTCATTTATATATACAAACAACATTTTCAGACTCCTGGTGGATGTTTTGAAAACACCGAAGCGGTATAACATCGTTAACCTCTTAAAATAATTTAAAGTTACGAGATATCTCAACGTTCAATGTTTGCTTATGTTTTGCGAAAAGCTCTGCTATTTCATATTCTTAATATACACAATCAGAACAGAGCTTAATTATACAAAGGCCGGTCTTATCGCTAAGACCGTTGGAGGGACACGCTGTTAACAACTATAATTTAATTATACACACACATATATAATTATATATATATAATAACATACATACATACATATCGGCACGCCTGTCTCCCGTAGGGGTTAAGGATACTCTGGTACCTGGCCTTTCTAAAAAACTTCAGCAATTTTGTCAACAATTTGGTTACATATAAAATATATAAATAAGTAAACAAAAATTAAAACTTTAAAGAAGGGAAACTTGTATATCGTCCACTCGGATATTAAGCGAACTTTAAAAAATTAGTTCAACGCTGACTCGACTCTATACAGCTTTGCCGAGTGCAGCTGCACAAAAGCGGATAAAGAAAAAAGCAGATGAAAGCTTAGAGCTGCGAGCAGTTAGACTTTTTAAACGAAACTCTTTTTGGTAAGCCAAACAGGACGAGCGCGAGCCCTTTATTTTCGACACAGTTTATTTAACTATTGTTGTTTTAAAACTTGTATTGTTATCAATTGTTTCTGAAACATAAAAAAATAAGTTGTTTATGGAATACATACTTACCTGACGACCGATTGGCTCAGTGGCGCGGCCCTCCGCCCGCGGAGTCAATGGTCGCGCGTTCGATTCCCGCATCAGAATAAATATTTCTATGGTTTATAAATGTTTATTTCGAGTTTAGTAACCTCCCCAATCCGCATTTCTTTTCCTGTCTCTTCCTTTCTTCTCTATCCTTTCCCTTCCTCTCCGCCAATCCACGGTATGCCGTGCCTATGGATGCGTGGCTAGGGGCGAGCTTAGTCGCAAGCGTGCCGATCGTCCCGGGATCGGGCTCCCCCGGGTACTATGGTGCCTTACTTCAGCATGCAGGGCTATGCTGGGGCTGACCTCCATCCACCCTTGTGGCTCGTGGGATCCACTAAGACGAATTTAATAAACCTAATTTGTTGAAAATGACGGCGACGTGGTTCGCCACCCGTCACGTCCTGATTCTCACGAGGGCGAAAAGCGACTAATGAAGAGCCGTTTTGCTGCAATAAATGGTAGCGGATGGAGCTCTGTGGTCTCTGCCAACCCTTGCGGGGGATAGGCATGAATATTTAAATAAATAAAATACCTGGGTCATATCATGAGACATGACAGGTACAAATTGCTGCAACTGATCATGATGGGAATAATCGCGGGCAAAAGACAAGAAGGTTCTTGATATTACGTAGTCTTGGCTACGTATTATCAGAGAGTGGACCGGGATAGCGAGTGCTCCAGAACTGCTGCACCTCGCGAAGGAGGAGGAAAGTTGTGCTGAATTGACTGCCAACCTTCGCAAGCTGGAGAGGCAGTCTTAGAAGGAAGAATGGAAGACGTAGTCAAACGAGTAAGCGGAACAACTTGAACTAAACAATCGACGCCGACGATGGACATCCACAATACAAAGGAAGGACCTGAACTCAAAAACTGTTTGATAGTAGTTTCTGACTGTTTCCTGGAAATAACATTTTTCCCATCCAAAAAATTAGCCAAATCTCGAAAAAATGGTAATCGGTTAAGGACAGGTCCTGCGAGTACAGAGGATAACGGACGATTTCTATCTGCAACTCTTTTAGTGTTAGCGGTTTCTCGAGTAAAATGAGAATTTGCATTATCATGGCGCAATAACATTATGATGGAGTAAAAGGTGTCGTGACAAAAGTTGAGAAAGGGATGCTTAGATGGTTTAAGAATATGGAGCAGCCTCTCGCTCTCGTCCAGTTTGGCCTGCATGTCTGCATTTCTGTGACTAAGAAGGCACAGGTCGTCAGCGTAGTCTAGGTCTTTCAGTTGGTTGGTTAACCCTCAATCTATGCCACGACGCGTCCCATCATTCACTATATGCACGATGCCGTCGGGAACGACCAGAAACAATAAGGGTGAGAGTAGACAGCACTACCTGACTTCTGCTTGCACTTCGATATCCTCAGAGATCAAACCTGAAATCTGACATCATGCAGGTTTAATTCGGATTCAAAGTGGCCAGTACGCTAAAACGGAAATTTCATATTTAAACCCCTATTACTAGAATAAAATTGCTAATTCAATATTATTTAAATTCAACTCAATTTTGAAAGTGTTAATAGTTAAAGAACTCATCCCCACAGAGCTTTGTCGATAACACATTCTGTAGCTATTTTTGTGTCTCAACTTCACCGTTTTATTTTAATCATCTCTCCGGTCGGTGCTCGCATACAAATCGTAAATTTCAAACTTTACTTCCCGGTGTAAAGCATAAGAAAAAATTAGGATTAGCAGATATATCGTCCACTAAAACTGTGGGTGAAATATTTTTAAAAATAAAGGATTTGATGAAATATGTGCATTTTATGTATGGTATTGAGAGGCATACAAGCAAGCGTGGCTCCTGATGGAAATTATGTGAAAAAGTTAGAATTTTTACTTGGCTAAGATACGCAACAAGCAAACAAAAGCCAAAAAATATAATGTGTGTTTTTTTATATATATGTGGACAGTCAAAAGTTTTAGTTAGCTAAGATCCGCGACAAGAAAACAATAACAGAAAATTAATAATGTGTGCTTTCCTGCGGGATGAAGTGGATTTATTTGGAACTTAAACAAAAAACTTACCGAAAAACGACCATTAACTCTCCACCCACCAACCACTATATTGTAGTGATACATTAATAAATGTATCACTAATGCAATAAAACTCTTTGTTTTATTTCTTTTTAAATTCCGTTTTTAAAATTAAAAAGAAATAATGATCTATTAAAACAAAATGATTAGTTCAATTGACGTTTTTATAAAAATAGACATGTCACCAGTTCGATATACATATTAAATGTAAATTAAAGAGTATAAAAAGTGTAAAATATAATAATGAATATGATATAAATGTAAAAAAAATAAGGAGATTAAAATAATATAATTTTAAAGAATTTTATTTAGAAGATAAAGTCCCCCTAAAGATCCCGGGTGTCGCCGTAAGACGTACGGTTGGCACGCCACAATACACAACACCAAACACACACTACCACTTTTCCACCTTGTTAACGACATGTGTTTCGCTCCAACACGAGGCATCTTCAGGTAAAGTAGACTCTACGGAAGACAACCGAAAAGTCGGTTTTCTTCCGTAGTCACTTTTCAGGAAAACACACATAATTAATTTTCTGTTATTATTTGCTTGTCGCGGATCTTAGCTAAGTAAAACTTTTGACTGTCCACATAGTGATGGATTTCCGCAAAGTAACGCCTGACTCCATTAATAGTATATACGTATAAAAAACACATTAATAGGGAGTTTGCACTACTCTAGAATGCAGAGCTTTTTTCATTATAGTTGTTCTTATTAGAGCTATAAGTAGCTTTAGTGACGAGAAAAGGCGTCCTTAATCCATGTTTTATATTTTTAAATGTGTTCCGAAATAGAGAGGCATTTTATTTTCATTAAGAACTAAATGAACATCCGCTTTTCGTTACGTATAAAATATCCGTTCACTATTCCAAAACAAAGCTCCATACCTGTCGCGGTACAGGCAGGCGGCTGTTATTGAAACTGTCGAAAAAAGGCCCCTGACTGAATTTTGATGCAGTTTCGTACGCTCTTTTGTCTCCCGCGTTATCACGTTCCGTTACATTTTGTGCAGCGTTTTTGACAAAAACGCTCAAATACTCCGGCAAGTCTATTCAAATGCTATTTATTTCGCAAAAAACACAAAACAATTCGGGATTTTTATTTAAAAAGTTTTGGGTTAACCGCATACGATAAATTGTGACAGGAGTAGAAATTACATCATTAAATCAGACTTGGTAGAGCAAGATATATATTTTTTGAAGTGGTAGTGCCACGCTGCAGACGAATACTTTTTCAAGAATGGCATATTATTTGTCTGTAGCATGAATGGACCGGCTCGTCCGGGGAAGTACCACACTCTTGCGGAAAACCGGTGTCTGAGTGGTAGCTTAGCTACCGTGCTTCGTCCGGTGAGCGGATGAGTTCCAGAGGCCCAACCCCACTCTTCCCTCCTATAATGACACGTTCATCAAAGGTCGGCAATGCTTCCACACTGCCTATGGCATTGCAGATGTCTTTGGGCAGCGTTGATTGCTTTCCATCAGATGACACGCCTGCTCGTTTGCCTTCCTATCCCATAAAAATATATAAAATGGCCCATATATGTCTAACAAATAGGCACGAGACCTCCCAGTTTATGAAGGAATGGACTACGCTTGTTCAAGGCAGATTGGCCGAACACTCAGATTCGGATTAAATATCTGTGGACTATACATACTATGTAGTATGTTATATAGTAGCGTGGACTATATGTCTCCAAAAGTGGTAACTTCTTTTCTGAACCAATAAAGTTTTCAAATACCGAACGATATCAAAATATTAGTAGTATTTTTTTTACGGGATAGGAAGGCAAACGAGCAGGCGTATCACTTGATGGAAAGCAATCAACGTCGCCCATAGACTTCCGCAGCACCATAGGCAGTACGGAAGCGATGCTGACCTTTAAGGAAAGTGTCATTATGGGAGTGGGAATGGGAGGGGCAGCGGTAGAGGGAAGGGGGAGGACAGTGGGTCTCTGAAACTCTCGAAAGGCCGCTCGCCGTACAAAGCGCAGTAGGTAAGCTAAAATGTATTATATATTTAATTTTAAAAATTAAATATATAATAAATTAAATATTTTTTTTTAGTTTATTTTGTAAAATGTAAAACTAAGTTTCCTTTTTAAAACATCTCTTTGATATCTCTCTTCTTATTTTCCACTATCAATACTAACAAAAGTATTATTTCTCTTGAAGTCACTATCACTTGGAGTGGTGAATCAAAATTGTCAATAGGATTGCCTGTCAATTGGTACTATGTTTAAATTATGAATGAAAAATTTAAAATTTTACCATTCAATTTAGCATAAACCAACCAGAGGGTTTTTGGGCTTAATGAAAATAAAGTGCCTCTCTATCTCGGGACGCATTTAAAAATATAAAACATGGATTAAGGACGCCTTTTCTCGTTACTAAAAGCTACTTATAGCACTAATAGGGACAACTGTAATGAAAAAAGCTCTGTATTCTAGAGTACTGCAAGCTCGCTATTAATGTTTATTCACGCTATTAATATTTTACAACAAGTATTTTTATTACATTTAAACTGAAATATGTTAATTTTAAATTGAAATAAATTTTATCAATGGAGTCAGGCGTTACTTTGCGGAAATCCATCACTATATGGATAGTCAAAAGTTTTACTTAGGTAAGATCCGCGACAAGCAAAACAATAACAGAAAATTAATAATGTGTGTTTTTCCGTTGGTGTTCCGTGTTTGGTGTTGTGTATAGTGGTTGGTGGGTGGAGAATTTATGGTCGATTTACGGTAAGTTTTTAGTTTAAGTTCCAAATAAATCCACTAAACCCAACGGAAAAACACACATTATTAATTTTCTGTTATTGTTTTGCTTGTCGCGGATCTTAGCTAAGTAAAACTTTTGACTGTCCATATAATGAAATAAATTTTGCAAAGACTCGATTAGTTTCGTCTGAATGCATATGGTTCAAGGTATAAATTGTAAGAATGCAGAATGCGTGTAGGCTTATAGGCAGTGTGGAAAGTGTTGGCTGATGTGATGAAATGATTTAAAAAATGTATAATGATGTAGAGATGTAAATGATATATACAGGACGGCAGAAACAGCGTCCACTAAGAATTCCTAAGAATTTTGAAAAGTAAGAATGTTTGTAAAAGTAATGCCGATTTAAAAGGAAATTTAAAAGCGACAGTCTTGATCAAGTTCTTATTCAATCTGTCAATCAATCAACAGCCCATATCAATCCACTTCTGGACATAGACCTCCCCTAAGAAGCGCGAGCTACCCCGGATCAGATCGAATCTTCGGATGCACGGGTGTGGGGGAGGGGTTTGAGGTGCTAATTCGGAAGACTATGTCGATGACATTGGTAAATTCTTCTTAAGGAATTATAAATTGTATTAAAAATGCAAAAAAAACAAATCCTGATAGTGTACCGAGTGAAGAGAAGTCAACCTATCTCTTTCGTCATCTTCCTTTTTTCTCTTTACAAAGATATATATAATATATATATATATATATATATATATATATATATATATATATATATATATATATATATATATATATATATATATATATATATATATATATATATATATATATATATATATATATATATATATATATATATATATATATATATATATATATATATATATATATATATATATATATATATATACTCGGTACACGATCAGAATTTGTTGATTTTTTTAATGAATTTTTAATGCAATTTATAATTCCTTAAGAAGAATGTATCGTCTGCTCTGTATTACTAAATCGGCAATCAAGCCCCTTATAAGAGAAGGAATAAGAGGGCTTTGATTTTTCTTGATTGGAGGAATAGACAAATGTAATTCTAAAAAGAAACTTTCAAAATAGCATATTCACTTTTACATAATAAAACTTTTAATGAGTACTACAGAAAACAGAACAACGTTTCACCAAATCATATTTTACCTAGAGCTATATATGATACGTTCTAAATAAAATATTATATTCTAAACAAATCGTAATAAAGTTTAAGGAACAAAGTATTGTGCTTGACACAAAGTTTCTTAACAATTTCCTCCCATATATTTCTTAAGTAGAACGTCTTCGGAGGCCATGTATTGTGTATATTTTATATTCTTTTTGATATATATATTTTTATTTTCATTTAGATTCTTTTCACAGTTCAGGAATTTCATTGAATACTTTAATTAATGAAGTTTGTCCCAGTCACGTGTTAAAAAGGTTACGCTCTTTCCTTGATTATTATGATTTTTTCACAGCCCATATATGTCCCACTGCTAAGCACGGGCTCTCCATTTCTGGAGGAACGGACATTAACCCATCACGCTTGTTCAATGCGGATTGACGGTTTACCAGACTCGGAATATATATCTGTAGGCCATACATATATTTATTCCGATGCGAGAATCGACCCGCTACCATTGATTCCGTAAGCGGCACTCCCACCAATGAGCCAAGTGACGACGAAGTGGTCGTGTTTCTATGGTTTATCTTGATTAACAAGTTTTTGTTTAACATGTCACCTGGCCAGGCCGCGTGTTGGGAGATATTCCGTTCAGTTCGCGCGTTTCAAGATATTCCGATCAGGCCGCGTATTTGGAGATAATCCAATTAGGCCGCGTGTTTGGAGATATTCCGATCAGGCCGCGGGTTTGGAGATATTCTGATCAGGCCGTGCGTTTGAAGATATTCCAATTAGGCCGCGCGTTTGGAGATATTCCGATCAGGCCGCGGGTTTGGAGATATTCTGATCAGGCCGCGGGTTTGGAGATATTCTGATCAGGCCGCGCGTTTGAAGATATTCCGTTCAGGGCGCGTGTTTGTGAACAGAATGCCTAGAAAAATAAATGTATTGCTTTTTTTTGCATTACACAACAATACAGTTGTACAGCTTGGAGCTTTTGTCACGCCCCACGTGACAAGTGAACGTATGAATAAATAAATATTAACCAAATGACAGAGATATGCAACAAGTAAAATTATGTATGTAGGTGGTAAAGTTTTTAAAAAGGGTATGTGGGTTATGTTATATAATACACTTTAAAGCATTACTATGCGGTCGCCAGTGTCTATCCCAACGTGCAATAAATCGTCACGTCAGCAACTGCATAGCTTGCAACGCCACTACGTCGGAAGCTGTTAAAATAGCGACCCGCTATGGCTCGTAATATTCTCGGTGTTGCCAAATTGAGCTGTAAATATTCTAGATCACTTCTCTTGCGTGTTTTATGTGCTTCATCAAAATCTCATTTGCGGTACATATAGTTTTTTTGGGCGTGTAACACCCAAAAAGCATTTTGGGTCTAGAGCCTTTACAACTGAGTCCGCAAGTTGGCCCAGAACTGTGGTAAAAGACGAAAATGGAGGTCCCCTAAGAACACTGCATATCAGTCTTCGAATACTGCTGAAACGATTGATGACAGAACTCCCCTTCTGTCATCAATCGTTTCAGCAGTATTAGGCTGTTAGATCCAAGGATTTTAACCTTAGACCGCTATCTATTAGATCACACTACACTAAAACCGGCTTATGGATTGCTGCAATTTATTAGAGAATGTATTTAGATTTGTGGTCCACGCTGTAGTTGAGCAACATAAATATTTGCATGTTTGCTATTGTTATTCATTGTGATCCAAGGATTTTAACCTTAGACCGCTATCTATTAGATCACACTACACTAAAACCGGCTTATGGATTGCTGCAATTTATTAGAGAATGTATTTAGATTTGTGGTCCACGCTGTAGTTGAGCAACATAAATATTTGCATGTTTGCTATTGTTATTCATTGTGATCCAAGGATTTTAACCTTAGACCGCTATCTATTAGATCACACTACACTAAAACCGGCTTATGGATTGCTGCAATTTATTAGAGAATGTATTTAGATTTGTGGTCCACGCTGTAGTTGAGCAACATAAATATTTGCATGTTTGCTATTGTTATTCATTGTGATCCAAGGATTTTAACCTTAGACCGCTATCTATTAGATCACACTACACTAAAACCGGCTTATGGATTGCTGCAATTTATTAGAGAATGTATTTAGATTTGTGGTCCACGCTGTAGTTAAGCAACATAAATATTTGCATGTTTGCTATTGTTATTTTTCTTGGTTTTGAGCTAAAAGGTCAGAGCAGTCTCATTATTCAGATCAGAGAGCTGAGGATTAGAACGACAGCAATAGAGTCGGAGGAAGATTCGGGCTGTATCGAGCACCACCATCTTGATTATTAATAATGTATTGTGTTAATTTTAATCTTTTCCTTATTTTCTGTTCAATTTTTTATTTCTATGCTTTTATTTTCCATAATTTAATTTTTTTCATATCTGTTGTTTATGCTGTCCGTTCTATTCAAGGATTCTCAATTTAATATTTTCTTCTTCTTTTTTTGTTGGCAAATTTTAATACTATTAATATATCCTCTCACTTTCTCACATGCAGTTATAAATACAAAGTTGTTGGTGTTTTTACATGGTCCCGTTTTGTATTATGTTTTACGGTAATATTTAGTTTAGGTTCCCCGTAAATCCACTTCTTCCAGTGAAAAAAAACACACATTATTAATTTTCTAACTCTGTTTGCTTCTCGCGGATCTCAGGCTAAGTAAAAATTTTAACTCTTTTAAATTTCAAAATAAATTTCACACTACAGGAACGATTTAGAATCGCAATGCCTTCAGTGTAAAAGTTATAAGAATAATTTACTAAATTACAAACTAGATGGCGACACTGGCTAAGCCAACACGCACAAGCGTTTGCTTTTGGATTTGTAGTATGTCACGGTGACATGAATGTGTTTTTAATTGTCTTCGGTACGGCTCGGAATAAATTATTATTAACCGTACACTAATTCTTGTATTTATGTATGTGTACCCTAGTGTACATTTAGATTGACAAATTATACTTCTTTTACTATTCCCCAGGTCAAAGTTTTATTTGGGGTCCATTCACAATTTAAACAACAATGAATGTATCCCCAAATAGTGTTCCTAGCTTAGGCCTCGTTGGTAGTAAAATTTACGATGTTTCGCCCCAATGGTGACATACGAGATCTGACATGTTTTAGAATGGTCCAGTTCAATCGGGCAGGTTAGTTTATATTTTATATTAGTTATATACGCTCAAATATAAAAACAGAAAAACCAGGCTCTCTGTGTTTGAGAAAGAAAAAAGTATTTGAGGTAATAAATAGTAGATACTGAGTTTGATACTTTATGAGCCATAAAACAGAATATTATTATTAAGTGCCTTAAATTTCAATGCAAACACAACACTCTGCCTTTTGCTTTCTATTGAAATATAGCTAGGTAAGTCGGCAATATTTAAAATATAATAAAGGATAAAATACTTAAGTTTTCACAAAATATAGTAAAATGTTACTCTGATCTCCATCCTCCCTTGCGGCTCGTGGGATTCACTATAATGAATTTAAAAACACCTAATTTGTTGAAAAATGACGGTGACGTGGTGCGCTACCGCGTGATACGTGCGTGATTCGCCAATCGTCACGTCCTGATTCCCACGAGGGCGAAAAGCGAGTAACGGAGAGCGTTTCGTTACGAGAGGAAGGGTAGAGGATAAGATGGAGTGTGAAGAAAGCAATAAAGGTGTGCCAGGATCATACCGAATGGAGATCTGTGCTCTCTGCCTACTCCTACGATATGTATGTATGTGTAAATAAAAGGGTAAGCTCGTCAGGGAGAACCACTCTCACATAACATTAAAGTTTTGTAGCATTAGTTTACTTGTAGCATTTGTTTATGGTACCACGTTTCGTACGGTAATACGGATCTAGAGGCCCAACTCCCTTCCTCTTCTTTTGCTTCCTTCTTCCACTCCTATCAAATCCTTTTTCCTCTTGTATTGATTTTTGAACTCTAATAATAAAATTGAATTATAAATTTTTACAAATGAAAGTTACTTTTCAAAAAGTAATGAAATAAATTCACAATTAAAATTAAGTTTATTATATACGTCTTTATAACGATATTTATGTATTATATATGTGTATATATATTTATATTATATTCTCATATAATTGTATAGTATCTTTCCAATTAATCCAAATATTGATTGGTAAAGAACTACCAATTAATAATTGGAAAGAATTTCATTATTAAGTTCATCTTCGTACCATATACGTACATATATGTATGGTATTCTTAATCATGACATATATATATATATATATATATATATATATATATATATATATATATATATATATATATATATATATATATATATATATATATATATATATATATATATATATATATATATATATATATATATATATATATATATATATATATATTACTTCCATTATTTTGCTAGTGAATACATTTTACTTTGACATACTATCCACATTATCGCTCCATTCAAGACAATGTAACACGTATGTATACACATCGTTAATTACTTTGGGTTGACGTTGGTACGCGAAGCCTCTTCCTGGTTTGACGGGCCATTTGTTACACCCTCGAATTGCTGTCAGAAGCTAGTTTGCCGGTAATTGCTACAAATATACTGTAACCAACTCCTACGACGCACGCTTGAGAAAGTATTTGATAATTTAAACTTTCTGACGGTCTTTTATCACCAACTTATATTAGTGACATTGTGTTTTTATTTCATTTTCATTATCTTGTATTATTATCAGTTATATTGTTTCATTTTGGTGGCGTATAATATAGTTCGATTAAGACTTATAAGTGAAGTGATATGAAATAAATGCGTGTATCGTGACTTTTTAAGTTGACTGAAAAAGTCCATAGAAGATTTTGGTAGGATAGCCACCATTTTATCAAGACGTAACGTGACAAGCTGAATAGACATTTCAAGAGATTTGATATTATTCCACTTACTTGACAATAATAGTTTTAACTTATTGCCATCAAAGAAAAGAAAAAAAAACTTATTATTATATGACGACCTTACTGATACCGCTTTATCAGTTAAGTTACTAGTTTTGCAGACGGTGATAAGAGGAGTTCACACGCAGTAAATATATCTATTGCCTATACGTACTTATTTTGAATCCAATCCATATTAAATATGAGCGGGTTAATATCCATTTACCCAGAAATGTGGAGGGCTCGTACCCAACAATTCAAATTCAAATTTCAATTCCATTTCATTGACGCGTTGCCATACGTCAGATAGCCAACAGTCACAGTTCTGCCACCAATTCGTAACGGTTTCGTATATATGGAGAAGTAGAGATACAAGAAACTCCTCTTCTCTTATTTTGTATTTTGTCCTTCTTTTTATACTGGAATTATTGTGTATGAATTAAACGTTATAGTCTCACAGATAAATAGGAAAGAATTTAATTATATAATAACTATATAATATAATTATTATATTACAATGTCATTAATGTGGGACATGTATGTGCCTACTGGCTTAAAATAAAACCCGGGTAATAACTGTTTCTGAGTACCCACTGAAATAAAGAGGAAAATTCCTGTTCTATTAAATAACAAAACGGCATATCTTGGCAAAGCTGCCGGGGGTTTAAATTTGTATTGCAGTGTAAACACACTGCGCGCATAATTACTTTAATTAAAACGAACATCTGGGCATGCAGTTCAGTATTTTAATATTCACTTTTTAGATGTATAAATATTCTAGATTTTTAAATATTCGCATACGAATAGGATATACGATTTTTGTATGTCAACGCGTTGTTCGCCCTAAGGCTCGCAAGTTCTAAGCTGACGATAATGCAGATGATGAAAATCGGTGACAAAAGCTACTGCTCAATTGTAAAATTTTGCTAGATCGATGGAAGATACATTACAACAGCAAGGAAGGTACATATAGAAATCTATGAGTAAAAGAATCATCATTGTATATGGAGAACCTTTGACACGCGTATCAGTGCAAGATAAAAGTTTGTCTCTCACAATGGCCAGAGTTGGTTATTAATTGTAATATTATTACTTAGTTAATAATAACTAATAATTTAACTCTGAAACCAGACGTGTATGTATGTATATATATATATATATATATATATATATATATATATATATATATATATATATATATATATATATATATATATATATATATATATATATATATATATATATATATATATATATATATATATATATATATATATATATATATATATATATATATATATATTTCACGCTTATCTCCCGCAGGGGTTGGCAGAGACCACAGAGCTCCATCCGCTGCCATTCATTGCAGCGAAACGGCTCGTCATTGGTCGCTTTTCGCCCTCATGAGAATCAGGACGTGACGGGTGGGTGAACCACGTCGCCGTCATTTTTCGACAAATTAGGTATATTAAATTCGTCTTAGTGAATCCCACGAGCCGCAAGGGAGGATAAAGGTCAGCCGCAGCAGAGCCCTGCATGCTGAGGTAAGGCACCATAGTCCCCGGGGGAGCCCGACCCCGGGACGATTGGCACGCTTTCGACTAGGCTCGCCCCTAGCCACGCATCCATTGGCACGGCAAACCGTGGATTGGCGGAGATGAAGGGAAAGGATAGAGATGAAAGGAAATGCGGATTGGGTGGGTTACCAGACGCGGAATAAACATTTATAAATCCATATAAATATTTATTCCGATTCGGGAATCGAACCCGCGACCATTGACTCCGCGGGAGGGCCCCGCCACTGAGCCAATCGGTCGGTCGGTCGGTGTATGTACATGTATAATAATATTGCGTAAAAATATAGATTTTTATAAAAAACGTCGTGATTTATATTGATTTATTATTGCAGTCTTGTGATGGAGAAACAAAAAATAAAAACGAAAAATTTCTATATTATATATCAAGTATATAAGTATCAATGAAGTATGTAAAACAAGACTCTAAATGTAAATAATTGGTTTCATAGTTTTTGTTTTTGTATATAAATATTTCTATTTTTTTGTGATGATGACGACGCCACGAAAATTAAATTTCGATTTTTCAAAAATATGACACATCGTCCTTAAAAGGTTCGCCACCACTGTATTAGAATCATCATTGCCATGATCAGCTCAAGATAGATTCACTGGTGGCTGCCTTAGAATTTAAATAGAATTAAGAAAAAAGCGAAAATGGAATTATACCCCAGTATATATACCGTATAAATTGAGAAATAGATAAAATACTGTGCTGAATTTTGAAGCATCCTCTAGCGTGATTTTAATTTATATTATTCACATGATATACATGTATTGCGACCATGAAATATCAGTGAACAATGTACTCAACATACTTGTCGTACATATTTAAAAAGAAAGCGCATTTTATGAATTCAAATTAATAAGAGAGACTGTACCCGTTGTATTATTTACTTTGCAGAACGTACACATTTAAACGGCTGCTTAAAACGTTGATTCCCCGTTGTCTCTGATTGCAACGTATTAGAATATAAATTAACTCGTGCGTTCAGCGTAATGTACACAGACACTGCTCTGTGGTGTTGTTATCGTTATATTAGGTAGCTAAATATATTAGACTGCTATTTAAAAATAGCTATTATGCTTTTTATTTTCAAATTAATTATCTGCGCTCTCATATTTTATTTCACATTCACTACTGTAATATTTCAAATTAAGGACTCGTGGTTGCTTTTCATTAGGTGATAACTCTTATTTGCCTTCTTATCTCATAAAAATCGAAAGCCCCATTTTTAAATTCAATTCAGTCAGACAGTCCTAGAGTAAAGTGTGAAGGAAAGTTCATTTAATACTAATACTATAAAATAAGTCCTACATAAGTATATTTTATTCAATAAATCTGGTGTTTAAGTCACAGATATCATATAAGTAGCACATATATACACAAATATACACAAAGTTCTGTTATATATTACAAACCAATATACGAGTGCATAAAAAATAACCTATTATTTATAAATAGCAGATCGTTATAATTAATGCGAAGAAAACATTTCTACTGTTGTTAACTTTGATGCGGTGGCTTTAATTACAATATTGTACTTAGACAAAGCTATGTTCGAGAAATGATTAAAACTCTATAATGTAATAAATAAATACTTTTCGAAAAGTTTATTGTCATAAATTTAAACTAAAAAATATATATATTTAATGTTTCATCTTCACTATTCTCTTTTTAATGAATAACTCGCTTTTGGCATTTCTATTTAATGGATAACGCGACTATTTTAATTTTTGGTAACCACGGTTGCCAAGAATCGACAAGTTCTATTTTTCTCGGTATCTTTCATTTTAATTAATTAATTTTAGATTTATTTAGGAGAAAAAAAATGATATTTAACAGGATATAAATTTAGGAATAAATACTGTCAGTGTGTATACTTTAATTTTTTTTAAAATGAAAATGAGCGATGGCGTACACTTTACAACCACGAGCTTTATGAGCTGTACAATGAGCTAAACGTCATCAAAACCATCAAAATTGGACGCCTTCGTTGGGCTGGGCACGTAATACGGATGGACGAGGCTAGAGTACCCAAACACCTACTCGACGGCAAACCAGATGGTCGTAGAAGCCGCGGCAGGCCTAAGCTCAGATGGCTAGATGAACTCGAGGACGACTTAAAGGCAATCGGTGTGAGGGGCTGGAGAGAAAAAGTCAAACTAAGATCCGACTGGAAAAATTTACTGAACCAGGCTAAGGCCCACCCTCGGCTGTAATGCCTTGATGATCGTAATCACGTAAAGCACATAACAATTTAATCGGTAGGTAACGTGAAATCTGTTGTAAAATATGTAGGTATATCAATGTTTTTGAATTTAATGTTTCGTTTAAACAACAAAGATTACAAGAGAAACGGGAGATTTGCTGAGCGCGTGCTCGTAAGTCTAGATGAATATTGCATCTCCCGGCTGTAGCACACACTATCCGAGCGGCAGACGCCGTAAGCCAACGACAGATTGCAAAGTTACTAAGCAACAGACGACGGAAGTAATACCACGCTTTTCAAGATATATATGTATTTTTTACTATAACACAACTTTGCACACATACATTTGTACACACACAATTTTTTTTACACACACACACAAAAATACGTTTTTTACATACATTTGTACACGCACAAAAAAATAGCAAGTAAATTTTCATCCTCACCATCTTGATGAAGAGCTATTCAGTACGGTACGGTTATCCTGAAACTTCTTTCCACGCACCACTACCCTGTGGAACCGGCTAACTCCAGTGATCTTTCCGAACCGATAAGATATTGGAACCTAAGAAAAACAAGCCTACAATATGCCTTAAAGGCCGGTAACACTTCTGCAAAGCCTATGGCAGTACGTATGTCTATGGGCAAGTTTCATTGCTTTCCATCAGGTGACACGCCTGCTCGTTTGCTTTCCTATTGCATAAAAAAGCTATAATTTCCGCTAATAAGACTCGGAATAAGTATTTGTAATCCATACATATATTTATTTCGATGCGGGGATCGAATCCACGACCATTGAGTCCGCGGGCGGAGGGCCCCGCCACTGAGCCAATTAGTTTTATGTTTTTTTATATATTCACAACTATCCCCCACAGGGGTTGGCAGAGACCACAGAGCTCCATCCGCTACCATTCATCGCAGCGAAACGGCTCTTCATTAGTCGCTTTTCGCCTTCGTGAGAATCAGGACGTGACGGGTGGCAAACCACGTCGCCGTCATTTTTCAACGCATTAGGTATATTAAATTCGTCTTAGTGAATCCCACGAGCCGCAAGGGAGGATGGAGGTCAACCCCAGCAGAGCCCTGCATGCTGAGGTAAGGCACCATAGTACCCGGGTGAGCCCGATCCCGGGACGGTCGGCACGCTTTCGACTAGGCTCGCCCCTAGCCACGCATCCATTGGCACGGCACACCGTGGATTGGCAGAGAGGAAGGGAAAGGATAGAGAAGAAAGGAAAGGGCAGGAAAGAAAATGCGGATTGAGGGGTTACCAGACTCGAAATAAATATTTATAAATCCATATAAATATTTATTCCGATGCGGTAATCGAACCCGCGACCATTGACTCCGTGGACGGAGGGCCGCGCCACTGAGCCAATTGGTCGTCAATATATATATACACATTATATATATTATTGATTCTGTAGATAGCAGCCCTGCTACTATGCCAATTGGTATTCTCCGACCCAGTTTATATTTTTAGCCCACGGATTCTCAATAATTTATATTTCTAATGAAAGTAAAATTCTCTGAGCTCATTTAAAAAAAGAATTCAGAAGAGAGAATTTCTATTTCGCTTTTGAAGCTACTTAAAACTCCAATGGGGATGTAGCAACCTAATATAAAAGTTCTCTCGAGAGCTGCTATCTTTGAGTCTACGTTTTTTCGTAGCGCTTTCGCTACGAGCAGATCATATTTTCACCTATACATCTTTTGACTGCGCGTATATATGAATTGAAAGAGCTCTTTTTTCATAGTTATGTAAAGAATTTTTTATGGAACAGGAAAGTATGAAACAAGTTGGTTATATGATGATAATTATTAAACACCACCCGTGGACATTCACAATACTAAGTACTACCTTGTCTACTGTAGCGTATAAATGTGATAACTATATAAGGGTAAGAAAAAAGTTCAAAAGAAAATTTTTACCATTTTTCTCGGCCATAGGCTAGTCCTTTCACTTCTCTAAGATGTCTCAACTCTTGTTTGTTTTTCTATAGGACAGTAAACTTTTTTCTTGGTCTTTCTCTTTCTCTCCTCATTTCAATTTTTCCCTCTACGATGCTCAAAATATAGTTGTAATGACGCACCAAATATCCATTCACATTTCTTCTTCTATTCTCAATGTGATGTAAGATTTGCCGTTTCAGTGTGTCTAATACATTTTTATAGTATATGCGTTTTTAAATAAAGTATATACTTTTTTATATAATACTTTTTTATATGCATGATATATACTGTAAATGATGTAGATGTCGAAAAGTTTTTATTGTATATTTGGATCAGAAAAAATACTATGTCGAATGGTCTGAGTCTCACAGATAGATTTACGTACGTTACCCAATCATACATTTTGTACAGCATTGAAACTTTTTGGTTCTAGTGGTAAGTTCTCATTTTGCACTTTACTACGTTTTCGCTTTTTGGGTCGATATATGTCTTATATTGGGTCACTGATATTTGTATTTGGGGACAGTGAGAGTAGCCTTTAAATATATATAAACTGTTAATTTTTTTGTTTATCTTAAATTTTCTATAATTAAATAAAATAAAAATAATAAAATGATTTTAAGTTCCAGATGTATAACGTACATACATCTGGGACTTTTTTCATACTCCTTCGCTTATTTTTGTATTGATAGCTCTTTAACACTCTCTCTAAGTCTTAAGACCCTCTGGTGAGGTATAGGGCAGACATAACGCTTCTCCATCTCGATTTGTTGATTGAGGCCATACGCTTCACTTTGCTCCAGGATAGGCCCAGTTACTACGCTTCTGCCGGCATAGTACGCATCCAAGCATATTTTGGGCGCCAACAAAGCCAAAGAAAATCTTGCCTCCTTGATTCTGTTCGCGGACTTGTCTGGAGATATGACTGGCGAGGCGCCTGGAGTATGCCCTATCCACCTCTATTTTCTTCGGCGTATCTGGACTTGCATTGGGTCCTCTTTGCTGATTCTCCACAGATCATCGTTGGCGACCGTGTTATCCGACCAATATATTTTTAAGATTCGGCGTAGGTAGAGTTTGATCTAGAGTTTATGTACTAATTCTCTCGTATTACCTCTTTAATGCAAAAAATTCAAATTTCTTCTCTATTGGAAATGAAAAATATAAACTCCCCTAAGCATTAACTGAATTGAGCTGCAGACCGTGCGGTCGTGAGTTTAATCTGCAATGGTTAGTTAAGTTGTGTTGACTTTATACAGCGGGAAATTACACAGCTAACCGACGTGGCTGCATGCTGATTGGATTGACTTATTGCGTGCATTTGTATACATACGAGATAAACAAACTTCTCAAGCACGTATATATATATATATATATATATATATATATATATACATATATATATATATATATATATATATTCTAAATCTTTGTTTGTTACATTTATGTAATACTAATAATGATGGGACTTTTTTTTATGGGATAGGGAGGCAAACAACAAGTGTGTCACTTCAATATCAATCAATATCAGCCCGCGGCAGTCCACTGCTGGACATAGGCCTCACTCAAGGCGCGCCACCTAGACCGATCTTCGGCTACATGCATCCAGTCTCTGCCAGTCGCCTTGCGCAGATCTAGCAGGGGGGCGTCCCACACTACGCTTGCCGAGTCGCGGTCTCCACTCCAGCACTCGTCTACTCCAACGATTGTCGGTTCTTCGACAAACGTGTCCAGCCCATTGCCATTTCAGTCTGCTAACTTGAAGAGCTATGTATGGCAGTTTCGACCCAGCTGTGTGTCACTTGCTGGGTCGAAACTGCCCTTAGATGTCTGCAGCCCCATAGGCATCACAAACGTTGACGACTTTTATATATAAATTTAAAAAAAAATAAATTTTTATCCCCAGCATTCGGATGAGTGGCGATCCAATACGGTGCGGTTTTCTAGAAACTTATTTCCACGCACCACTACCTTGAGGAACCAGCTACTTCTACCGGTGTTTCTGAACCGACACGACATTGGAACCTTCAAAACACAAGCTTACACCTTTATAAAAGGCCACGCTGCTTATAGCACTGTGGATGTCTATGAGTGACGTTGACTGCTTTCCATCGGCTGACACGTCTACTCGTTTGCCTTCCTAATCCATAAAAAGCTAGCTTGTTTTTTAAAGGTTTCAGTGTTTTACCTGATACGGCTACAGTGACCTCTTTTGATATACTTTTCCGAGCTAACATTCTGAATTATAAAGACCCCTGATAAAATACTGAAACATTTGAAATTCTTTAGGAAATGACGTCACAGATAAATCAATTTTAAGTCCACATTATTCTATGCTGAACCAAGAAAGGCAACGTTGAAATTTATCAGATCTTTCGACTTCATATTAAGATAAACCCGTACAAGGACACAAACAAGGAAATAAAAGACTTCCAAATTTATATTATGTTTGCATTGTTATCATCCGAACTAATAAACTCTACCTGCCATATATCCGCAACAATAACTTTATTTGTAGTGGGGACAATATATTTTTACGACATGAAAGTTTTTGTATTTAGAGTCGAATACGGAAACGAGTGAACTTATTTTATAGTACACCAGACAAACGAACGTGCTGGTCACCTGTTGTCGTAAGTGATCACCACCGAAATAGACATCCGCATCGTTGGAGGCGTCACTAATGCATTTTCAACCTTTAGTGGAAACATACGCACGTCTGTTGAATATTATTAAAAGAAAAGTTTCATCCCCAACATCTGGATGAGCGGCGATCTACTACGGTGCGCTTCTCTCGAAACTTCTCTCCACGCACCACCACTCTGTGGAACCAGCTACCTTCTACGGTCTTTCCGAACCGATACGACATTGGTACCTTCAAAAAACAAGCCTACATATAACCTAAAAGACCAGCAACGCTGCCGTGACTCCTGCGGTGTTGCGGTTGTGTATGGGCGACGTTGATTGCTTTCCATCAGGCGGCACGCTTGCTCGTTTGCCCTCGTATCCAATAAAAAATATATGTCGTATTTGTTTGGGAACGACGCAGATGGTACATCGTGTCCACAGTTGTGACGTCCATACAAAGCTGCATTGTTGTTTATCTGATGATAAATACATAACACAACCCATGGATATGGGAATTGTACGGAATGATTTCGGTCGCTGCATTCCACTATCACACAACTCACCATAAAGGAAAGTTTTGAAACTTCCTTCCAAAACATCTCAAACATAAACGATAAATGCTTTGTCTGCCTTTAGAAAAAAATGAATAATTGGAAAGAGAGGATGATGAAGGAGTTGGGGTTTAAATATTTTCTTTCAAGGGCTAGCTAATTATGTAACTTAAAAACTGTGACATTAAAATGTGACTGGGCGCAAGGCTGGGAAATTAGTTTTTGGTACTCATCTCATCCCAGCCGTCCCGGGATCGGGCTTCCCACGGTACTATAGTCCGTTACCTCAGCATACGAGGCTCTGCTGAGGCTGACCTTCATCCTCCTTTGCGGCTCGTGGGGTTAATTATGACGAATTTTAATAAACCTTATTTGTTAAAAAAATGACGGCGACCTGATTCAACACCCGTCACGTCCTGTTTCCCAAGAGGGCGAGAAGTGACTAACGAGGAGCCGTTTCGCTACGATGAATGTGAGAGGAACGATGGATGAGGGTGGAGGAAGCAAGGTGGAGGAAGGAAGGTGTGCCAGCATCCTAGCGGATTGAAATCTGTGGTGTCTGCCTACCCTACAGGACACATGCATAACGATATGTTCCAGTGATCAGTACGTGCCACCCCATTAAGCGAATTTACAGATATTAACCCACAACTTCGTCTCTTGTGGATTGACGGGTTTACCACTCTCGCAATAAATATTTGTAAAGTTGACTCCCACCATTGATTCGTAGATGACATCCTCGCCACAGAGCAAAACGATCGTCACGATTTGTCCACAAGGTTTATTAATTTAGGATGAAAATTTTGTATTTAAATACATGGAATACAGATTCCGCCAACCGTCTTGTGCAGATCGTAACTCCATCTGACATGGGAGGATATGAAACTTTTTTTTTCTATAAAACTGTCTCCACTCCATTACTATTTAAGTTGAATGCACATTATTTAGTAAACATCGTATTGCGTCATTGGACTTTAATTAGCCGAAGATCAAGCTATGTCTCTCCTGTATTCAGCAGTGGACTGCCCTAAACTGCTAATAATGATACATAATATTTTTAGTTCGTGGTAGAGCCACGCTGCAGACGAATGCTTTGTCAAGAATGGCATAATATTTGTCTGTAGCATGAATGGGCCGGCTCGCCCGGGGAAGTACCACACTCCCGCAGAACACCGGCGTATGAGTGGTAGCTTAGATACCGCACTTCGTGCGGTGAGCGGCTAAGTTCCGGAGGCCCAACATCCTCCCCTCCTCCTCCCCCTCCTCCTCCCCTCCTCCTCCCCCTCCCTCCCCCTCACCTCTCTCCCCCTCCCCTCCTCCCCTCCCCTCTCCCCCTCTCTCCCCACTCTCCCCCTCTCTCCCACTCCCTTTTCCATAATGACACTTTCCTTAAAGGACGGCAACGCTTCCGCACTGTTTATGGCGCTGCGGGTGTCTATGGGCGGCATTGATTGATTTCCATAAGGTGACACGCCTGCTCGTTTGCCTTCCTATCATATAAAACAAAAATGATATCGCACAGTTATATTAAGAATATAGAAGATTATCCAACTTGAAACGTACACTGCGATTTGAAGTTCATTATGTTACTTCTAAGTAATGGATTCCGTGCGCAAGGCTGCAGCTGTCAGTGTTTCGCGAGCTTATGTTACTAGAAAATGCAACTACTGGTAGGAATATGGTTATCTGTGCATAAGTGAAGTGTTTCTGATTTGTGGAACTAAGCTGATTATTCAAATCTGACAAATGGTACGTTTAAAATTGATCTTTGTTTTTGAATATCCCAGAACATACATTCAAACAATGATTTAAGGCTCTATATAAATGTTGATTGGAATGTTCTCGCTAACTTAAATCAGTGACGTTGTGTTATTGTTTCATATATATAATTTATTTATTTATTTAAACTTTTTGCACAATATGTACGTCAGGCAGACATGCCATTGGGCCATATTTTCTACCAATAAACTTGACACAGAGATGGTTGGTTTGAAGGTGATGCAGCTAGTACAAAAGAAAAATCAAAACTAATTTTATAAATTTAAATACATACTTTATGTTTACATATATTCAATTGTTATTAAATATATATTATTAATATAATATTTCTATGTTATTATCAGTCATATTGTTTACTTTTGGTGGCGTATTACATAATATAGTTCGATTAAGGCGTATAAGTGGAGTGACATGAAATAAATGCTTGTATCGTGACTTTTTAGGTTGACTGAAAAAGTCCATCAAATGTTTTGGTAAAATAGCCACCATTTTATCGAGATGTAACGGGACAAGCTGACTAGACATTTCAAGAGATTTGATATTATTCCACTTTACTTGACACTGGCATAATAGTTATAACTAGTTGCCATCAATGAAAAGAGAAGAAACAAACAACAAAAAAATTTTAGGTTTTAATCCCAACATTATCTTAAAAGTTATCGCCAGGCCATAACCGATTCTATCGTATATTTTTAAGTGGAGCACGAACACATGGCACAAGAGAAGTTTAAATTGAGAAATACGCTAAAGTAAATTGTTGGGAAACTTTGTAACTTCAGTTATATAATATAAAATGAGTTATTGATATTTCATTTATGTACAGTGTTCCCACTAAGTTGAGCGCGTGGGCGCGCGCACGTAAATACACATAAAAAGTATTGGCGCGCATATAAATGCAAATAAAAATAATGGCGCGCACATAAATGCACATAAAAAATATTGGCGTGCACATATTTTTTTCCTGCAGATAATAAAATGGTACTTGCATATGAAATTTATATAAAAAAAGAAAATGAAAAATTAATAAAATGATTTTTTAGATTCATATAAACCGCAAATGTTGTGTATATGTAGGTATAGATGGCACCACTTATAGCTGATGAGAAACGAGCTGGGAATTACTGTGAACGTATATGTGGTATACTGTAAGATTGAGTCAAAGTGTATAAGTAGGTACCAAATTTGGCTGAATATTAATACTACTCTTGTATTGTTTTTTTTTTAAATTTATTTGTTTTTTAAATTGCTGCACATTTTTTTTAAAAAACACTGCACACATTTAAAAACGTGCGCATACAGGAAATTAGACGGGACACTGATCACGTAAAGTATTATTTACGCGTTAAAATAAAATAGTTTTAAAATTGTATAGGTATATTTCACTTTATATAATGTACATATAGTTCATTTTATATAATTTATAATAAAGATTTAAATTAGTTATTTCTAATTACCCCATACCGTTTTTATTCCCCCCGTAGGACGATCTCAATTACTCTATATGGTATCGAGTAAATAGAAACTAAAAGGTTTTTTGTTTTTCTATTTCATATTTCTAATAAAATGTTGCTATTTATTAACCTTTTTGTCATTAATTAGTAGATAGAGCAGTAATGTTTAAGTAATACTCAAAGTTGATTATGAATTTTTCTTTTATTTTTGCAGTTGAATGGAAAATATATGATACTCCTTCGTGTCTTCTCCGTACTTACCTCGACTGCACAGATTAATCTCCTACGTGTCTTCTCCCTTCTATTCTTTTCTTATCTCAATGGCACAGATTAATCTATGTAACTTCTCCGTTCTACGTGACATTGGCGAAGTCATCTGTACTATTTTAGCACTATAGAAAACCATTAATTTAAATGAATGTATGATAAGTATTTTTGAGCGATTGAAGTTAAATGTTCCCAATTCCCCCACTTTCCCTTTTATATGTTTAAGTGTGCTTTATGATTACTAGAATGGAATATGGCCACTATCATAAGATACATGGGAGCAAATACCCACAGCAGTGATTAAGGAAAAAAAGCAATCAGCGTTCCCCAATACGCCTGCTAAGCGTAAGTATTATGGCAACACGTATTTGTGGGGAAGGCCAATGTCTAGTACCCTCTAGTTGGCGTATTCTTTTGGTTTGGGGAGGGGGGGGGGGAAATTCAGGGCCTAATTTTTTTTACTCAGCTGTACGCTGGTGCTGATCTATTTTTTACTATAGTAGCTTTGTACGATATCCACGGGAAGATTTGAAGCTTATGATGATAGACTTATTTGATTTTTCTTACGTTTTTGTTTACGTTAAAATTATAAAATTAATACGAAGGCCTAATTTGATCTACTCCATTTTCTGAATTAACTAATTAGAAAGCAGAATTTACGCAGTTTTAAGGACAAGTTTATTTGGCAATTTCAGCTTAATCGTTGAGATGAAACAGGATATTACAGGATCAACTGAGATTAAATGAATTTAAGAGTTTCTATGTAATAAGTGTTTTAGTTAAATTATAAATTAAAATGAAAATTTTGATAAGTAACGCGTTTCGTGGTAGCTTCAAATACACTGCAGCAACTAAGTGTTGGAATGTAGACTTGCACTCACCTTTTCGTGACTTGCATGCTATAAATATGTTTAAAAAAACACATCTAATTTTAAGTATGCAAACAGGAACTTGTTCTTTTGGTTGCGGTGAATTTATTAAATGATTTAGATGTTTATAATTTCATCATATTATGTGTGTTTGTGTATATGAGTATGAGTAGTAGTATATATATGTATGTGTGTGTGTGTCCCTATCAATGTCGTCACTATGGTCCGCGATCTGACCACGTTAGTTCTTGCTGAAACTAGCGCCAGGTGCTCCAATAGAACGCCTGGCATATGCTGAGCAAGAACCATTTTATGACGCTTGTTAGATTAAAATTATTTTCTTTTTGTTTTGTTTATTTGTATATTATAAGATATTAATATTATTAAGATTTTTATTTTAGCTATTATAAAAATAGGTGCCATGAATAAAGTTTTTTCTATTTTTATAAGTATTTTATTAGTAGCAATTTTTTCACAAGCCATATATGTATAATATGTTCTATTGCTGAACAAGAGCCTCTTTATGTCTAAAGGTCACCACATTTATCCAAGGTTTGGCGGGGAGTACACAGGAAAAATCCTGCAGGCCATCTAATAGTTATATTGCAACCATAACCTTCAAAAGCGGTAGCCCTATCACTGATCCAATTCGGTCAGAATTCTGTGTATCGAAATAATAAACAATTTTAGAAGTAATATCAGTAAATTGTATAAAATTGAAACATTCTTTGTACCTTATTTAACTTACAAAGAAATCTTGTTTAACTTTTTCAGTACAAAGTTTACCGTAATTTTGTACCCATGACGAAAAACTGCTCACCACAGAAGCGTAGAAAAGGTTTTATGTGAATAATTGTTTCTTTTGAATTTGAAAAAATATAACTCGTAAACATATAAAACTGTGTAAATAACACAAAAACATAGTGTCTTACCCTTAACACAAGAAAAGTGTTAATGGGACTTTTCCCGTCAACTTACATCAGTGACGTTGTGTGTTTGTTTCATTTTCATAATCTTATATTATCATCAGTAATATTGTTTAATTGTGATGGCATATTAAACAATGTAGTTGAATTAAGGCGTATAAATGAAGTGATAAGAAATAAATGCATGCGTAAAATTAAGTAGGCCGATAAAGGTAGGTTGGGCCTTCGGAACTCAACCGCTCACCGGACGAAGCGCGGTAACTATGCTACCACTTAGATGCCGGTTTTCTGCGGGAGTGTGGTACTTTCCGAGCCGGCCCCGTTCATGCTACAGACAAATAATATACCATTCTTGACAAAGTATTCGTCTGCAGTGTCGCTCCACCACGTATTCTTTGAGAGAGAAGTTGGAATCGTTCGTTTTCTTATTAATTCAGTTTCCCAGCTTCAATTTTACAAGTTGAGGCGATAAAGTAAATGGCACCCACACAGCGTTCCGAGATGTTCCTGAATGGGAATTTCTTGTTGCAGCTCTCTAACTAACGGGCTATTTAATTGCCAATACTTGCTCACGGCTGACGAATCACAATTATTTTGAATTAATTGGCAACCAATTATTATATTTTATATCATTATTTTGTATAATTTCATTAATAATAATATTTGTTAATTTTATAGATAAACCAATTGTAATTTTAATTAAAATGTAACAGTTTATTAATAATTTAATGCTTTGTAATATGGTTACAAAGCAAGTTATGTGTTTAGATCTCTATGTATGTAATAATTAATGAAAATTTTACGCCATAAGTGATAATGAGATGGAGCTTATAAACGTTTTTACATCTTGTATAATATAATATTAATAATTCTTTATTTGCATAATGTAAGGTATACCTTACATTATGCAAATAAAGAATTATTCTTATCATTAATCACAATACTTCATTTATAATTTAATAAACTCCCGTTTATCCGAAATGCTCAGTGGCGGGACCCACCGCCCGCGGAGTCAATGGTCGCGGGTTCGATTCCCGAATTGGAATCAATATTTATATGGATTTATAAATGTTTATTCCGAGTCTGGTAACCCCCCAATCCGCATTTCCTTTGCTGCCCCTTCCTTTCTTCTCTATCCTTTCCCTTCCTCTCCGCCAATCCACGGTCTGCCGTGCCAATGGATGGTGGCTAGGGGCGAGCCTAGTCGCAAGCGTGCCGACCGTCCCGAGGTCGGGCTCCCCCGGGGACTATTGTGCTTTACCTCAGCATGCAGGGCTCTGCTGGGGCTGACCTACATCCTCCCTTGCGGCTCGTGGGATTCACTAAGATGAATTTAATATACTTAATTTGTCGAAAATGACGGCGACGTGGTTCGCCACCCATCACGTCCTGATTCTCACGAGGGCGAAAAGCGACCAATGATGAGCCGTTTCGCTGCGATGAATGGCAGCGGATGGAGCTCTGTGGTCTCTGCCAACCCCTGCGGGGGATAGGCGTGAATATATAAAAAAAATAAAAAAAAAATTATCCGAAATGACTGGGACTGCGGCTGGTTCGGATAACAAAAAATTCGGATAAACCGAAGTCTCCCCTTTTTTTAGAGTGAAACACCCCAAATTGTCAATAACGCGAAATATGATAGTAAAACGTGCATACATAGAATGCTATTGATATGATTATGAATATAAGTTAGTTGCATACGTTTTTACCAATTTATAATTACGTACATGGTTTTAAAGTTGTGAACAAAAATAAAAATGATAAATTTCGAAAGGCGATTCGGATAAACGGAGTTTGACTACATTCATATTTACGAAATTTTTCAAATATATTTTTTTCACAGCACGGGCTTCCCAATTTCATGATTGTCTAAGCCTTAGATTCTACCAATTTGCCTTAGACTCTAAGGCAAATTGGCGAAACATCCAAATTCGTAATAAATACTTGCCATTCTTGACAAAGTATTCGTGTGCAGCGTGGCTTTATCACTACCACAAACTGTGGAATAGTTTACCACTTACGGTATTTCCATGTCATTATGACATAGAGGCATTCAAGAAAGGAGCGTATGTATGTGTTCGCTAAAGACGGGCAATACATCTGCGACGCCTCCGGCGTTGTGAATGTAGAAATAGAAATAGAAAAAACTTTATTCATGACACTTTTTTTTTAAAATAGCTAAAAATAAAACCTTAATAATATTATTATCTTCTTCTTTATGATCCTATGTCCCCAAGGTGGGGCAAAGGGCGTCCACAGTGCTTCTCTATTGCGATCGGTCTTGAGCGACGCGCTACGATCTGCTGCTACGAGCGCTTCCAGGTATGTTTGGGTCAGTCTCGCTTCCTTTTTCTTTGAGAAGTCCAATCCAGCGCGGATTGGATAATATTATTATAATATACAAAAAACAAAAAAAAAATTAATTAAAGCATGTATAAAAATACTGAACCAAGAAATTTCTCAAAGGCCGACAACGTTTCTGAAATGACTATGGATGGAAAGTATTCACTCTCACACTCATAGACCCATTGCTACACCTACCTGGGTTTTGCAAATAAAACCACGGTGTTATCAGTATAAAAAAATGTTTATTACATTAAAAATAAAAAGATTCAATCAAGTAGGTGAGCAACAAATTTGTAGGTCGTGGGTATACGGCCGATCTGATTTTGCCACGTAAGCGGACTAACACTCCCCTGAGCTAGCTTGCGCTCAAAGAAGAAAACCGCAGCTAGAACCCTGCAAGTTGACAGCGATATGCCCTCAGCGATTGTAAAGGATGCGCTGAGACACCTAAATGTCGATCCCTGAGCTAGCTAGCACTCAAAGAAGAAAACCGCAGGTAGAACCAACTCCGCAGGTAAAAGCTGGCAGGTAAAAAATCTGGCAGGTAGAACTCTTCGGTTACATTTGTACCGCAGGTAACATGTGCAGGTAGAACCCCTAAAACGGGGTTTAATTCCTGCACTTTTTAAAATAAATACTGAGCGAGGGCACTCTTAAGAGACGTGACGGTTCTCGTTGATATTTCCATATCGGACGAACCATCACTGAGGTGGTGTCGATCCTCGGCACCCGTCAGTAACTTCCATAAAAAAACCCGAGCGGTACACGAATATGGTCGAAATAGCACGAAGGCGCGAGCGCCGCACCTACACCTACTTGAGTTTACAAATTCCATCAATCTGTCACCGCGTTGCTTTGAACACTTAACGTATGACAAGCAAAAAATGTTCGATGGCAGATCGTGTTTACGTTATAATAAATCATTACTTATTATATTAGAATAAGTTATTAAATTTGAATAATGTTTAGTGTACTAATACTAATATTTTAACTTATTTTAAAATTAACTAAAATTACATAATTAAAACATGTAACCGTCCGGTTACAACATTTTCTCGTTCGTTTTCTTATCCCTTAAAAAATAGTTAAAAATAAAATACTTTACTGTACAACCTATAAAAAATATGGCCCATAAAAAAAGATCTATAGATAATAAGATATTCTATAAAAAGAGTTTTATGTGAAGCCTTTCCAGCACTACTTCAGAATTTGTTCTTTATATTTTCCACGCGAAACACGTATAGACGAGTACGCAAGTTCCATCTGTATTTGGAAAGTGTTATATGAAAATCTCAAATTTCAACATCCATTTTTACCTCTGGCAATCTATAAAGATTATTACATTGTTCATTATAATGTTTTCTTTCGCCACCCGTGACGGCCTGATTCCCACGAAGGGCGAGAAGCGACTAATGGAGAGCCGTTTCACCGCGATGAATGAGAGAGGAAGAATGGGTGAAAGGATGGATGAGTGTGGAGGAGGCGGGGAGGGTGTGCCGGGATCGTAGCGGATGGAGCTTTGTGGTCTCTGTCAACCCCTGCAGGGGATAGGCATGAATATATATATAAAAAAAAATAAAAATATATTTCTAAAAAAAACTATTACGACCTACAAAGATTAGTGACGAAGTTACCGACCTCGGAGTTAACAATAGCGCGTTTGATTCCTGTATCGTAATTATTACATGATTAGTTTATAGACTTTTATGGAATAGGAGGTAAAGCGAGCAAGCGCGTCGCCTGACGGAAAGCGATCATCGCCACCAATAAATATCCGCAACAACATAGGTATTACAGAAGCGTTGCTGGCCTTTAATGTACATATGTATGGGCTTATTTTTTTAAAGTTCCAATGTCGTTTTGGTTCGGGAATACCGGTTCGATGGGGTGGTGGTTCGTGGAAAGAAGTTTCGACAAAAGTGCACCGTACTGGATCGCTACACATCCAGATGGTGAGTATGAAACTTTTCTTTGTGGCAAGTTGTGCAGAAAAATTATTCCAAAGGATTTCTCGGAGCACTCTTCATGATAAAAAATGCTTAGAGATGAGATATCCCTCCGCAATACTAGAGAATCAAGCCGTTCGATGAGATATTGGTCATCGACAATTCAAATCACCCGACAGTGTATGCGGTCAAGTGGAAACTGTCAAGTTGATACTGGGCTGCCTCGGCCTAGAGATGAGAACAGTATTCCATGTACGAGCTGACTCTTGCCTTATGTTCTATCTGAAGTATTTTTATTCCTACAGATTTTCATGGATGGTAATGGTCCTTTATCACCAGGTGATCCAGTTGCTCAAATGCTATCGCTTGAAATAAAATTTAAAAAAACTCTGTAATATCTCGGGACATTACATTTTATATTCCACTTCAGATATCCAAGAAAATTTCATTTTATGAGACGTATTATACTAGACCGACCTGTACAAAGTACTGTGGATGCGGGAACTATGTCGGTTAAGGAAGGATTTTTAAAAAGCGGAGATCTACGCCGAGTACGTGAGGCGATTTTAAATTTGAAATATTATCTTCTCATACAGTCTCATTTGAAATTTGAATAAAAAGGTCAATGATTTCTTTGGTAATAATTTTAGGTTAATTAATGGTTCAAAAAATTTATACCAGATAAGTGCACCTTCTTTTGTTCAATAGAGAAATTCCTGCTCTTTTGCCTTCATGGTCTATGAAAAGGTTGTAAATGAAAAATCGGCTAAATGGACTTCATTGATATAAAACATATCGAATGATAAATTAAATCTCTCTTATTAAATTATCATCATCATCATCAACATCGTACAGTACTCCACTGCTGGATGACGACCATTTTCTTTCAAATTCTCCAACCATCCTCTAGTTAAGTCTATAATCGCCTATTCAAATACATTACAATACAAATCATTACTCTATTTCAGTGCTTCCCAACCTTTTCTCGTTTCCGTACCCCTCAATAAAACTTTTCATTTAGGAGTACTCCTCCCCTGATAACTCGATACTTCCTCTTAAAAATGTGTCTCGTTTCTCTGAAGATCTATCTTTTGGCAATCTTTACGTTTAAATATATCTAGTACTGTCTCTATAGACTTCTGTAGAGTTGCCTTACTTACCTTACCTTAGAGTTAGTTACTGTAGGAGTACCTTTATGTACATTAACAGGTTCATTTTAAAGTATATATTGTAGACATATCCTATCCTATTCTATCTTACTTCTACTAAAATTATAAATGCGAAAGTTTGTGAGTATGGATGTATGTTTGTTAATCTTTCACGATAAGAACTTTACAGTAATATAGGTTAGACATCGGAATAATATATAGGCTACAATTTGTAATGATTTTATGTAACTGACATGTATTGTTATATTACAACCAACGTAATATAAACGATACATGTCAATTAAGTCGGAAAAAATCTGGCCTCTGAGAGCTATCTTGGCTTACGCTGCCTAAATCATTGGAGTTACACAAATATGATGTACCGTAGGATTGTTTGTCTTGAATAGTTCTAAATAAAAGTCCGCGACATGATCTATCTACCTTTTATGTGGAAGCCACTATGACCAAAATTGTGAAACATAAATTTAATTAAATTAGATACTATTTTATAATGCACATTTAAAATGATCTGTCACGAAACTTAACGTGGCAGACCAAATTCCACGCGAGCGAAGCCACAGGCAAAAGCTAGTTACATTATAATAATGTTTATATAAGTTAACTTTTTTAACTTCTCAGTATTTCCGCCATTACCAATACAATTTTTACGTACCTCCAACGAGACCTCGCGTACCCCCAGGGATACGGGTATCACAGGTTGGGAATCACTGCTCTATCTGATGGAATGCACCCACCATTGTTTACTACGACTTAGTATATATCCTCTGCATTTGTTAACTTCACCGTTCTCAAATAAACGTGACTAGCTTAGTCAACTCTAGTTTGCTGACTCGAAAAGATATGTCGCGGTAACTTAACTTAGTATTCTGACGGATTTAAATTATTATCTAGTAGAGTCACTCCGAGCTCCTCCATAGACTTATGAGCCTGTTTAAACTTTTAGAGCTAAGCTTATTTAATTATTATTACAGCATTATTGTTATAATTTAATTATTATTATTATTAAATTCTTGCATTGGCATAAGTATTCATATGTATGTCTAACAAGTATTTCTTCTAACTACATAGACTTAACTGCCCCGGTAGTCCGCCTTGAATTCGTGTTTTTTTATGGGATAGGAAGGCAAACGAGCAGACGTGTAACCTGACGGAAAGCAATCAACGCTACCCATAGACATCCGCAGTGTCATAGGCAGTGCGGAGGAGTTGTCGGCCTTTGAGGAAAGTGTCATTATGGGAGCGGGGACGGGAGGGGAGGGCAGGGGTTGAAGGGGAGGGGGAGGGAGAGGTGTTGACCCTTCGGAACTCAGGCCGCTCACCGTACGAAGCGCGGTAACTAAGCTACCACTCAGACGCCGGTTTCCTGCGGGAGTGTTGTACTTCCCCGGGCAAGCCGGCCCATTAATGCTACTGACAAATATTATGCCATTCTTGACAAAGTATTCGTCTGCAGCGTGGCTCTACCACTGCAATTATATGTAGTGAGTTAGGGTCCGTTCCTCTAGAGATGCGGAAAAATGTTAAAATAAGTGGTTTGAAATAGAAAGAAACAATCCTTATACTTACAAAGGTTTTATGTAAAGATATCCCACCCTGCCATTTTAATCAAACTTAACAGCGTCATAACGATAAAAGTACAGATATATCATGGTTATTTTACATGAGCACACTGTGAGGTTGGCGTAGATTCTTATTATATTGAACGTAGCACAAGTGAGTCCAGTGAGAAGCATTTTTTTTTACTTCTATTCTATAGTTTTGAAACAGATTTAAAAAAATTAAATATAAACATTGGATATCTAAATAGGCTAACTTAGCTTTCCTAACCGATTCGGTTAAAGGGTGGGTTATTGGGATCAGAAGTATCAATTGGGCATTGTGACATGGGTAACCCCAAAGATTTACTCACTAGCTCAGTGTTCATTTGGACCTCCGGAACTCAACCGCTTACCGGATGAAGTGCGGTAGCTGAGCTACCACTCAGACACCGGGACAGACACTTTTCTGCGGGAGTGAGCTATTTACCTGGCGTGCTGGTTCATACATGCTTCAGACAACTAATATGCCTGTCTTGAAATATTATTAAAAGGATTCGTCGCAGCGTGGCTCTGCCACTTTTAAACCACCACATCTCTACAACTATGCTACCAACCCTATTGTCCACATATTATTTATATACATCATAAGGTGAAGGTGACATTCCATTGTTATGATAGTATTTATTGAGTGATTTTAACATTTGTCTTGAAAGTTATTTGTAGGTCACTAAGTTGAGATCCGGCTCGAAGGTCTCATTTAGTTTTAAAATTTAACCTTTCGTATTCTGGTAAGTCTCACTCATCACGCTATTCCTTGCATCAACTACAACAAAGTAATGTTATATCGATATTAAAACAAGTCAACCGATGAAAGAAAAGACGACCGATTGGCTCAGTGGCGGGGCCCTCCGCCCGTGGAGTCAATGGTCGCGGGTTCGATTCCCGCATCGGAATAAATATTTATATGGATTTATAAATGTTTATTCCGAGTCTGGTAACCCCCTAATCCGCATTTCCTTTCCTTTCCTCTCTATCCTTTCCCTTCATCTCCGCCAATCCACGGTCTGCCGTGCCAATGGATGCGTGGCTAGGGGCGAGCCTAGTCGTAATCGTGCCGATCGTCCCGGGGTCGGGCTCCCCCGGGGACTATGGTGCCTTACCTCAGCATGCAGGGCTCTGCTGGGGCTGACCACCACCTTCCCTTGCGGTTCGTGGGATTCAATAAGACGAATTTAATATACCTAATTTGTCGAAAATGACGGCGACGTGGTTCGCTATCCGTCACGTCCTGATTCTCACGAGGGCGAAAAGCGACCAATGACGAGCCGTTTCGCTGCGATGAAATGGCAGCGGATGGAGCTCTGTGGTCTCTGCCAACCCCTGCGGGGGATAGGCGTGAATATATATAAAAAAAGTGAAACTATTGATTGAAAACTTTCATATATTCCCCATAATCTGGATGAGGGGCGATCAATTACGGTGCATTTTTCTAGAAACTTCGTCCCACGCACCACTACCCTGTGGAACCAGCTACCTCCAGCGGTGTTTCCAAACCGACATGGGAATCTTCAAAAAACAAATCTTCACTTTTCTTAGAACTTTCTAAGACCAACAACTGTTTTGCAATGCCTATGGCACTGGGAATGTGCTATGGACGGTGTTGATTTATTTCTATCAAGTGACACCCTAGCTCGTTTACATTCCTATCCCATAAAAAAGATTGAGAGTTTTTTAATAATGAATGATAAAAGGCTTCGATTGCAAAGCGTGCCAAATGTCTTGGGATCGGGCTCCCCCGGGTACTATAGTTCTTGAACTCAGCATGTGGGGCTCTGCTGGGGCTGACCTTCAAGGAGGTTTCTCCTGAATCCTACGGCTCGTGAGATTCACTATGAAGAATTTTAATATACCTAATTTGTTAAAAAAGGACGGCGACGAGGTTCGCCACTCCTCAAGTCCTGATTCCCACGAGTGGGAAAACGAATAACGGAGAGCCGTTTCGCTACGCTGAATGTGAGAGGAGGAATGGATGAAAAGATCGATTAGTGTGGAGGAAGGCAGGAAGATGTGCTAGGATAGTAGCGGATGGAGATCTGTTGTCTCTGCCTACCCCTACGGGAATGCATGACGCTATGTATGTATGAGTGCAAAGGGTTTATAAGGGTATAAATAGTATTCGGACTGTAATTTAGTGTTGACTGCGAAGTGACGAGTCCTGCCGCGCTTCATCTGCGGTGCGTCGCTTGCCTACAAAACGGATCCCCAATATTACTACGAAATGTTTGTATTATATATTGTAAATATAAATTATAGTTAAAGAAGGTCTATATTAATTAGCGACCAATCGCAATGTATTCACCAGCTATCTCCAGTGCTACAATATCTCACACCTAACGCTCCGCGTCACACCATTCTCAACTTAAGTAATCACCAGACTTGCCCACGTACAATGCGCAACGAGATCAGTACGTTTATGAACTTATTTTTTCATTGCTAATCTACCACTATTACATACAATATCATACAGAAGTTTGTATTATTTAATTCGTTTGTATGGATGAATTGATAGATACCATACATTTTCCATCTCTAATCACTTTAATTAATTTTAAAAATTATCCCAATTTACGATTCAATACTATTTCTTTGTAACTTGTATGTAATTAAGTATACGTAACTGAATATTTTTCTGGTTATCTGTAAGACTATCTTTAAAGTTTGATTCGCACACATTGCAGAAATACGAAAAAAAAATACAAAAAAGAGTATACTCTTTTTTGTATTTTTTTCCAATCCCAGCGGGATTTCTTTCGCCGTTTCTTCTTGGCCCGAACCTCATTATAAAATGGTGGTAAGCTTGACTGTTGGCGGATTGACATTTGACGATATGTTATTTCTTACGTTGAAGAGATAATTTTTTTCATGGGATAGGAGGGCAAACAAGCAAGTGTTTCGCCTGATGGAAAGCAATCAACGGCGACCATGGACAACAATGACACCGCAGGAGTCACAGAAGCGTTACCGGCCTTTTGTATATATGTAGGTCTGTTTATTGAAGGTTTCAACGTCGTATCTGTTCGAGAAGACCTAAATAAAATATAAATAATTTGAATTTGAATTCTATCTGTATTAAAGGCGCTTATCGTAATAGTAATCGAATACAAATTATTTTTACGAAATAAAACAAAAGATTTATTTAATTTATTAAACGTCAGGCTGTCAGTTTCGTTTATGCTATGTTCATATAAAAGAGAAATAAAGTGGAAATAAATTTTACAAATATCCTTTTAGTCTCAGTATACAGTTACAATGTAGCAATTGATATTTTTGTGCCCATACAGCACTAGATTTCTGGTAGAATGGACACTAAACTAACACACTCGTATACGGCAGATTAGCGAGATACATAGACACAGAATAATACTTGTATGCTATATATACATTTATCGCGATGCAGGAATCGAACTCGCGACCATTGTCTCCGAAAGCGGCAACTTTGACACAGAACCATTTATATTGTTACTTACAACAATTGATAGAAGTATATATGTACATATAGACGACAGAAAACGTATTTGCTGTACGATGAAAATGACGTGTTTTTTATACACCATTTGTATCAGAAAAAAAATCTCCGTCGAATGGTTTCAGTCGTTTGTAAAATTTTTAATTCTTTCAAAAATCGACCGAGACCAGTTTATTCAGTTTTTTTCTGATTCAAATGGTGTATAAAATCAAAATACGTCAGTTTCTACTCCGAACCGATACGTCATGCGCCGGTAACGCTTTCGCCATGCTTATAGCACTACGAATGTCTGTGGGTGGCGTTGATTGCTTTCTATCAAGTTAAACGCCTGCTCGTTTGCCTCCTTTTCACATAATGAAAAACTATATTTTCATGTCGATAAATTCAACATATAACATTTAATTTCAGACTCGTAGAAAATAAGCGGTAATAATAAACTGAACGGTTAAATGAATGAATAAAGTAAATGGTTTCCAAAGAGCTCCGGTAGCGGAAGATCGTTAAGAGTCGATAGGAATCGAAGGAAGAAAAGCTCTTATCGAGCGGCCGTAAAGTTGTTGCGAGTAAAAAATGTTAAACGTACCTTTGTACGTACACTTTACTACTCTCTGATATGGGAGGTGAGAAATTGCGAAGATTAAAATTGTTTTAATATTGCAATGTGGATAATTGTAATGAATTAATCACGATCGTCATGACTTGATTGATAGAAAGTCATTACTTTATATTAACCACACAAGGCATTGAAAACAATATAGTACTTATAAAACCATACTCAATTTTTTATGATTCATCTACATATCTATATATATACATACTACATTTTGTAATGTCGTGAGCGAATGAGTGATGTTACACTACAAAGTAAATAATGCAATCTCTAGTTAAAAAAAAGTAGAAGCTTAAAAGTAGGGGACACTCGGATTTGAACCAAGGACCTATCGATCTGCAGTCGATTGCTCTACCACTGAGCTATATCCCCTATATATTTGGTTACTTAAATAAGGATAGTTTGTTCATTTTAGAACTAAGAAAATAAAATATGATAATTCATTTTATCTTTGATGGCAATTAGTTTCAACTTTTATGCCAGAGTGAAGTAAATTGCAATAATATCAAGTATCTTGAAATGTACTAGTCATCTTGTCACGTTACGTCTTGATAAAATGGTGGCTATTCTACCAAAACTTTTTATGGACTTTCTATGGACTTTTTCAGTCAACTTAAAATGTCACGATACACGCATTTATTTCATATCACTTCACTTACAAGCCTTAATCGAACTATATTATATAATACGCCACCATAATTAAACAATTTAACTGATGCTAATATAAGATTATAAAAATGAAATAAAAATACTACGTGACTGATGTAAGTTAATTGGAAAACAAAAATATAATAATATATTTTTCGACATTTAAATACTAAGAGTTTTAAAATTAATTTCAAAATAGGATTTTATTTACTATCAATACAAAAATTTAGACCCACATTCTCTTCATCACTAATTAAATTTATGTACTTCGATCGTTTTGTTTATAACTACGTTTCGCCAACCTACAAACATGATGCACTGATTAAGATTCCACCTTTAAACCCAGAACTACGAGAAATCCTGAACTTCGTCAGGTCTAAAGCCGCAACTTTAATAGAATGCTTTTATCTTTGAGTACACTGCATCTATTTCCTGACACCTGATTGACGTAAATCCATTAAGTCATGTGGCTTTTAAAAGTGGTAGAGCCACGCTGCACACGAATACTTAGTCAAGAATATCATAATATTTGTCTGTAGCATGAACGGGCCGGCTCGCCCGGGGAAGTACCACACTCCCGCAGAAAACCGGCGTCTGGGTGGTAGCTTAGCTACCGCGTTTCGTACGGTGAGCTGCTGAGTTCCGGAGGCCCAACCTCTTTCTCCTCATCCCCCTCACCTCTGCTCCCCTCCCCTCCCTCTAGCATAATAAAACTTTCCTTAAATGTAGGCAACGCTTCCGCACTGCATATGACGCTGCGGATGTCTAGAGTCAGCGTTGATTGCTTTCCATCAGGTGATACGCCTGCTCCTTTGCCTTTCTATCCCATAAAAAAAGACCGTGACGATCTATATGGATAAATCGTCAGGAGCTGATTTTCTTAAGTATTAAGCTTAGACAAATTATAATTTAGATGTTGTAAATCGATTACGAAAACAATTTTGTTTTCAAGGCCTATATTTGGGTTAGGTAGAGAAAACTAAGTACCCGCACTGTACGGCAAGGTTATCAATAGCTATACGCTATTTCACACCTCATACCCACGTCATACCCTCATCAAGCGTAAACAGAATACTCTGCAGGTTAAGCGTGCCATATATCAGAGTTTTTAGATGCCGAAATAGAAGTTCGTATCTATAGGTTACAATGGAATAAAATATTCCCACCCGAGCATATTCAAAGCGAAGCTTCGAGTAAGTTTCTATGCAGAAAACGGGGAAATATCAAAACTTTAATGCTACACCGGACTCAGTAAGAGGTACACGGATATCTCTTCGCATCATACCGTATTCCATCATTGGTCTTTCTACTATAAGAATTCGAAAAATGCACCATACACTCTGGTTGAAACCCGTACAAAGCAATAGTACAAAGCTGGAAAGAATGAGTGTATGACAAACGAAAACTAACTTTTTTTATGGGATAGGTAGGCAAACGAGTAGGCGTGTCACCTGATGGAAAGCAATCAACGCCACCCATAAATATCCGCAGTGCCATACGCAGTACAGAAGCGTCATTATGGGATGAGTAGGGGGGGGGGGTTGGGCCTCCGGAACTTAACCACTCATCAGACGAAGCGCGGTAGCTAACTATACATACGCCGGTTTTTTGCGGATGTGTTATACTTCCCCGGGCGAGCCGGCCCATTCATGCTACAGACAAATATTATGCCATTCGTGACAAAGTATTCGTCTGCAGCGTGGCTTTACTGATTCATTAAGCGCTTAAACTTCTCTAGTTTGTAACTCCCGTGTAATTTGTAATGGATATAATAAATTATAAATTATAATGCATATAATACTTTTGTTAGTAACTGTACATGTCGTACAGTTATGTACAGAAGTGTTATAAGTGATAAGTAATTTCTACTTATCACTTATAACACTTGCTTAAGTCATCTGGCAAAGATGAAAGGCCTGATTATTATAATATTTATTTTCTCGAATTCAGTAAAAGCGCTTTTTCTCCCGAAAACGGAATACGCCATACCGCTGGAAAGCAATCTGCAACACATGCGGCGGGCACATGCAAATTAGCTGTTTGCGAGTAAATAATACAGAGGTGGCATCATAAAGCGAGACGAGATGAAACTGAAATGAAATTTTTGGACATCACTTTAAAAGTGGTGGCTTTAAATTCTCTTACTATTTTCTATGAAACTAATATAATATATTCGTAAAGTGTCATTTGGAATTTGTAAATTGGTAATAGACTAACAAATGGAGGGTACGACCTGGAAAGTTCAGTGGGGAATGGGAGTAGGCGTATTTATAGTACTCCTTCAGGGTATTCATCCTGTAATATAACTTCATAATGAACAGGAAATTTGGCTGTTCATTATGAAGTAATATTACAGAAAAAAGCCTTAGAAATTTGTTTAATTTATTTAAAAAGTAATGGATTTATTTAAAAATTTATAATAAGTAATGGATATATTTATTTAAAAAGAATGATTTCATTTATTGTTTCAAATTATTTTATGATAATTATGATACTTGCTCTGTTTGTAATTAACAAGTATATGTAATATAAATTTGAATCATAATAAAATTATAGAATTTAAATATTTTACTTACTACAAGTATAAATAAGCGTGATAATTAAAACCATCAGTAATTTTAAAATAAGATAATAAATATAATTAATATATATATATATATATATATATATATATATATATATATATATATATATATATATATATATATATATATATATATATATATATATTAATTATATTTATTATCTTATTTTAAAATTACTGATGGTTTTAATTATCACGCTTATTTATACTTGTAGTAAGTAAAATATTTAAATTCTATAATTTTATTATGATTCAAATTTATATTACATATACTTGTTAATTACAAACAGAGCAAGTATCATAATTATCATAAAATAATTTGAAACAATAAATGAAATCATTCTTTTTAAATAAATATATCCATTACTTATTATAAATTTTTAAATAAATCCATTACTTTTTAAATAAATTAAACAAATTTCTAAGGCTTTTTTCTGTAATATTACTTCATAATGAACAGCCAAATTTCCTGTTCATTATGAAGTTATATTACAGGATGAATACCCTGAAGGAGTACTATAAATACGCCTACTCCCATTCCCCACTGAACTTTCCAGGTCGTACCCTCCATTTGTTAGTCTATTACCAATTTACAAATTCCAAATGACACTTTACGAATATATTATATTAGTTTCATAGAAAATAGTAAGAGAATTTAAAGCCACCACTTTTAAAGTGATGTCCAAAAATTTCATTTCAGTTTCATCTCGTCTCGCTTTATGATGCCACCTCTGTATTATTTACTCGCAAACAGCTAATTTGCATGTGCCCGCCGCATGTGTTGCAGATTGCTTTCCAGCGGTATGGCGTATTCCGTTTTCGGGAGAAAAAGCGCTTTTACTGAATTCGAGAAAATAAATATTATAATAATCAGGCCTTTCATCTTTGCCAGATGACTTAAGCAAGTGTTATAAGTGATAAGTAGAAATTACTTATCACTTATAACACTTCTGTACATAACTGTACGACATGTACAGTTACTAACAAAAGTATTATATGCATTATAATTTATAATTTATTATATCCATTACAAATTACACGGGAGTTACAAACTAGAGAAGTTTAAGCGCTTAATGAATCAGTAAAGCCACGCTGCAGACGAATACTTTGTCACGAATGGCATAATATTTGTCTGTAGCATGAATGGGCCGGCTCGCCCGGGGAAGTATAACACATCCGCAAAAAACCGGCGTATGTATAGTTAGCTACCGCGCTTCGTCTGATGAGTGGTTAAGTTCCGGAGGCCCAACCCCCCCCCCCTACTCATCCCATAATGACGCTTCTGTACTGCGTATGGCACTGCGGATATTTATGGGTGGCGTTGATTGCTTTCCATCAGGTGACACGCCTACTCGTTTGCCTTCCTATCCCATAAAAAAAGTTAGATTTTCGTTCGTCATACACTCATTCTTTCCATCTTTGTACTAGGGTTTCAACCAGAGTGTATGGTGCATTTCGAATTCTTATAGTAGAAAGACTTATGATGGAATACGGTATGATGCGAAGAGATATCCGTGTACCTCTTACTGAGTCCGGTGTAGCATTAAAGTTTTGATATTTCCCCGTTTTCTGCATAGAAACTTACTCGAAGCTTCGCTTTGAATATGCTCGGGTGGGAATATTTTATTCCATTGTAACCTATAGATACGAACTTCTATTTCGGCATCTAAAAACTCTGATATATGGCACGCTTAACCTGCAGAGTATTCTGTTTACGCTTGATGAGGGTATGACGTGGGTATGAGGTGTGAAATAGCGTATAGCTATTGATAACCTTGCCGTACAGTGCGGGTACTTAGTTTTCTCTACCTAACCCAAATATAGGCCTTGAAAACAAAATTGTTTTCGTAATCGATTTACAACATCTAAATTATAATTTGTCTAAGCTTAATACTTAAGAAAATCAGCTCCTGACGATTTATCCATATAGATCGTCACGGTCTTTTTTTATGGGATAGAAAGGCAAAGGAGCAGGCGTATCACCTGATGGAAAGCAATCAACGCTGACTCTAGACATCCGCAGCGTCATATGCAGTGCGGAAGCGTTGCCTACATTTAAGGAAAGTTTTATTATGCTAGAGGGAGGGGAGGGGAGCAGAGGTGAGGGGGATGAGGAGAAAGAGGTTGGGCCTCCGGAACTCAGCAGCTCACCGTACGAAACGCGGTAGCTAAGCTACCACCCAGACGCCGGTTTTCTGCGGGAGTGTGGTACTTCCCCGGGCGAGCCGGCCCGTTCATGCTACAGACAAATATTATGATATTCTTGACTAAGTATTCGTGTGCAGCGTGGCTCTACCACTTTTAAAAGCCACATGACTTAATGGATTTACGTCAATCAGGTGTCAGGAAATAGATGCAGTGTACTCAAAGATAAAAGCATTCTATTAAAGTTGCGGCTTTAGACCTGACGAAGTTCAGGATTTCTCGTAGTTCTGGGTTTAAAGGTGGAATCTTGATCAGTGCATCATGTTTGTAGGTTGGCGAAACGTAGTTATAAACAAAACGATCGAAGTACATAAATTTAATTAGTGATGAAGAGAATGTGGGTCTAAATTTTTGTATTGATAGTAAATAAAATCCTATTTTGAAATTAATTTTAAAACTCTTAGTATTTAAATGTCGAAAAATATATTATTATATTTTTGTTTTCCAATTAACTTACATCAGTCACGTAGTATTTTTATTTCATTTTTATAATCTTATATTAGCATCAGTTAAATTGTTTAATTATGGTGGCGTATTATATAATATAGTTCGATTAAGGCTTGTAAGTGAAGTGATATGAAATAAATGCGTGTATCGTGACATTTTAAGTTGACTGAAAAAGTCCATAGAAAGTCCATAAAAAGTTTTGGTAGAATAGCCACCATTTTATCAAGACGTAACGTGACAAGATGACTAGTACATTTCAAGATACTTGATATTATTGCAATTTACTTCACTCTGGCATAAAAGTTGAAACTAATTGCCATCAAAGATAAAATGAATTATCATATTTTATTTTCTTAGTTCTAAAATGAACAAACTATCCTTATTTAAGTAACCAAATATATAGGGGATATAGCTCAGTGGTAGAGCAATCGACTGCAGATCGATAGGTCCTTGGTTCAAATCCGAGTGTCCCCTACTTTTAAGCTTCTACTTTTTTTTAACTAGAGATTGCATTATTTACTTTGTAGTGTAACATCACTCATTCGCTCACGACATTACAAAATGTAGTATGTATATATATAGATATGTAGATGAATCATAAAAAATTGAGTATGGTTTTATAAGTACTATATTGTTTTCAATGCCTTGTGTGGTTAATATAAAGTAATGACTTTCTATCAATCAAGTCATGACGATCGTGATTAATTCATTACAATTATCCACATTGCAATATTAAAACAATTTTAATCCTCGCAATTTCTCACCTCCCATATCAGAGAGTAGTAAAGTTCACGTACAAAGGTACGTTTAACATTTTTTACTCGCAACAACTTTACGGCCGCTCGATAAGAGCTTTTCTTCCTTCGATTCCTATCGACTCTTAACGATCTTCCGCTACCGGAGCTCTTTGGAAACCATTTACTTTATTCATTCATTTAACCGTTCAGTTTATTATTACCGCTTATTTTCTACGAGTCTGAAATTAAATGTTATATGTTGAATTTATCGACATGATATGAATATAGTTTTTCATTATGTGAAAAGGAGGCAAACGAGCAGGCGTTTAACTTGATAGAAAGCAATCAACGCCACCCACAGACATTCGTAGTGCTATAAGCATGGCGAAAGCGTTACCGGCGCATGACGTATCGGTTCGGAGTAGAAACTGACGTATTTTGATTTTATACACCATTTGAATCAGAAAAAAACTGAATAAACTGGTCTCGGTCGATTTTTGAAAGAATTAAAAATTTTACAAAATTATAGAATTTAAATATTTTACTTACTACAAGTATAAATAAGCGTGATAATTAAAACCATCAGTAATTTTAAAATAAGATAATAAATATAATTAATATATATATATATATATATATATATATATATATATATATATATATATATATATATATATATATATATATATATATATATATATATATATATATATATATATATATATATATATATATATATCTATATATATATATATATTCACGCCTATGCCCCGCAGGGGTTGGCAGTGACCACAGAGCTCCATCCGCTGTCATTCATCGCAGCGAAACAGCTCGTCATTGGTCGCTTTTCGCCCTCGTGAGAATCAGGACGTGACGGGTGGCGAACCACGTCACCGTCATTTTTCGACAAGTTATACTTGTCGAAAAATGACGGTGATAAATTACTTAATATATAATTAAAATACCCCGACCCGATAAATTACTTAATATATAATTAAAATACCATTTAATATATATATTAAGTAATTTATCGGGATAAATTAATTTAATTTTAAATAGAAAAATTTATAAAATTGGTTTTTAGTTGTCGACTATGAATATTTTTAATATCCAGCAATGCTTCTGGATTACACTTTTCTGTAAGACGGACAACAGTAAAGTTGGTTTACTTGTCTTGTTTTTACTTTTGTTCCTCCCCATTTCACTATTTGTATTCATTCCTCCCGTTATTCCCACCTTACTCTAAAGTAGACAACGCAATAATGAGTCGGCTCATGAGTCTTAAATGAAAGAACAGAAAAACAAAATGGGAGTCCACAACAAACAAATAACATCTATACCATGTATATAATTATATAAATTACGTATATTAAATGAAACAAATTAGATTATGGGACAAAAGCACAAAGAAGAAGAAAAGCAGAAACTAACCACACAGAAAAAATAATAACAATAAACTAATAATGGCGACGTGTTTCGCCATTTGTCACGTCCTGATTCCCACGAGGGTGAGAAGCGACTAACGCAGAGTCGTTTCACTGCGATAAATGCGAGCAAAAGGATGGATTTAAAAGATAGATGAGTTTGGAGGAATCAAGGAAGGAGTGCCAGGATCGTAGCAGATAGTATCTGTGTTCTCTGCCTACCCCCGTGAGAGACAAGCGTGACGATGTATAAAATACTAATGATAAGCCATTTTTATATACAAATATGTATTTCATATATCTACTACAGTATAAACTATTAGAAGGTGCTACATGCAGCAACAAGCTGCCAGAATGCTGATTTTTAGTATAGCCTGGTTTTAACTGAAACTTAAACACAAAAAAATGCGTATTTTGTAGTTTGACTATTCAAATCAAGTTGAAAAAAAAATCGCGCAAATCATATTAAAGAGGCGTTTTTTGCGAAAATAAAGGAAAAGTCCATTCTCACGATTCTTGTCAAAAATGTTTGTCCCTGTTTAAATTTACATTATACTTTTGTTTCCAAATAAACGCTTAATTATGGCCTTTGGTAACATAGCCCGCGGTGTTGGATAACTGTAGGGAATTAAATGCTGTGGTTAAAAATACCTCTTTGAAATTTGAAATGACACGCGATGAGACTGCGAGCGGCTCATTGAGAGCAAAACATCTGTACATGATACAAAAGATGACATTTGTTGAAATGCGGGGCTACAAAGGCCTGTTGCAATTCATTTGGATAATAAATTTATTTGTGTTTGAATTTCATGTTAATTAGCTGATAAGTAAAACTTGAAGCAGATATTTTTTTTATAGGATAGGAAGGCAAACGAGCAGGCCTGTCACCTGATGGAAAGAAATTAACGCCGCCCATAGACTTCCGCAGCGCCAAGCGTTCAGTCAGTTCCATCGGCAGTGCGGAAGGGTGGGAATGGGAGGGGTAGGGGTAGAGGGAGGGGTGAGGGGTGTTGGGCCTCCGGAACTCGACCGCTCACGGTACGAAGCGCGGTAGGTAAGCTACCACTCAGACGCCGGTTTTCTGCGGGAGTTTGGTACTTCCCCGGGCGAGCCAGCCGTTTCATGTTACAGACAAATAATATGCCATTCTTGACAAAGTATTCGTCTGCAGTGTGGCTCTACCACTGTGAAAGCAGATATTTTTATGTACAATATCTTATCGCGGGGTATGGGAGTGAAATAGTAGACAGAAACGTCGCCTCAATTCAGGCTACGCTCCACTCAACTCGAATGTACACAGGGTCACTTACACGTGGCCGTGAGCATTACGGTAGAGATCGAACCGTCGTCAATGTTTCACATCTACCAAGCGTCCTATGACGCTTCTCTTTTTTTGTTTTTATAGCAACGTATCGAGAAATTAACCATTTTATTTCTTTTTTCTAAAAAAATGTCTTAATATAACTCTACGATTTTCCGTAAATCAAACAGTACATCTGCCTTCTCCGGTGTAATGCAGTTGCATAGTAATTACCTACTTATCCTCAGGTAACACGCTTCCTCACATGGCTTGGCAAATGGAAGTGAATAATCAATGCATCCGAATGCTTCTCTATCATATTGGAAAAGTTTCACGAGTCAAGTTTTGTAGTGGTAGAGATACTGCTGCAGAAGAATTCATTCTACTGACAAATAATATGCCATTCTTGATAAAGTATCAAGAATGGCATATTATTTGTCTGTAGATCGAATGAGCCGGCTCGCTCGAGGAAGTACCACACTCCCGCAGAAAACCGGCATCTGTGTGGCACTTTAGCTACCGCGCTTCGTTCAGCGAGCGGTTGAGTTCCTGAGGCCCAACATACCCCCTCCCCCCCCCTTTCAATTATCTGATGGCAAGTGATTACCGCCGCCTATAGACATCCGCAACGCCGGAAACGTCTCAGATGCGTTCCCGCCTTTATTTGAACACGAGCTCGTCTCTTGAATCTCCCTATGTCGTATTTACGCGGAAACACTGCGGGTCGTTTCTCATTTGCATAATTTCTGGTAGAAATACTGCAACTAAATGCATGCACACACGTACGCCTACCACTTACCTAATTTATAACTCCCACGCAACTCCAGGAACTTGCGGGAAGGGAGTGGTTGAAAATCCCTTCCCCTAATGTTAAGTTATTATTTTAGTATTTTTATATACTTTATTATTATTATAATACAAAACTTGCAAATCCCAAATCGCCCCATTTATTTGTTCGTTCTCCGGATTAGTTATAATTTGGGAATCGTGAATGTGGGTAATACCGGCTTATAGTTCGCTTTATGGATTCGAATATTTATGGACGCGATTCACTCTAATCATCTCTTTGTGTAATCAAACGGATGTATACTGAAATATTGATATTTAAATATAGAATGTCTGTCAGAATCAGGTTTTCAAATGTAAATAATAAAAAAAAAACACAAAGGATATAAATAAAATTCTATAATACGTGGCTTACACTACGTCGGGCACACTCCTGGAATTTAGCCACAGCATTCTGTGCCACTCAATTAAGTAGTGACGTCGGGATGCTCTAAACCTCGCAGACGATATTTTATTTTAGTGCTAAAATGGTTGTCGGGTTATTTTCGTACACTTCGTTATTGAGGTATCTCCATAGAAAAAAGTGCATAAGGGTGAGAACCGGCGACCTGGATTGCCAGAGAATAAAACTGAATCCAGAAGAAGCTCCATGGTCTCTTCACCAGTATGGGGCGTGGCGATATCTTGTTGAAATCTAGTGAAGGCAGGACAGTCTTTCAATATTTGTAGAAAATAATCAGTAAGCAGGCGTATCACCTGATGTAAAGCAATCAACGCTGCTCATAAACATCCGCAGTATCATAGGCAGTGCAGAAGTGCTGCTGGCCTTAAAGGCAACTGTCATTATAGAAGGGAGGAAGGGTAGGGAGATAAGGAGGGGGAAGGAGGTTTTCGGAACTAAGCCACTCATCGGACGAAGCGCGGTAGCAAAGCTACCCCTCAGACCTCAGTTCTGCGGGAGTGTGGTACTTCCCCGGGCGAGCCGGCCCATTCATGCTACCGACAAATAATATGCCATTCTTGACAAACTATTCGTTTGTATAAAACATTACACTGACGAAAAAAAGAAACAAACAAGAAAATATAAATAGGTAAAAAAGGTTTTGTAACACACTAAAATAAAAATGTAGAGCACATCAGGTCTGTCGATCATGTATAACGACTGTATAATTTATTTTTATTTATTTTATAATAAGAATACAATACGCTTAATTTACAAAAAATATTCTAACATTCAAAAAATCATAGAGGTTTGTCGAGAATAATTCGAATTTTTCATAATAAAAAATATTTAAGGCCATTATGGATTATGTTGTGTTTCAATAAGAAAAATGCGATAAATATAAAACCGGCAAAATCAACGACGACAGTTTCTCCACAAGTAGGATAGATAAGAAGACGCATCATTAATATTACGGCAACGTAGAGAGATGCTGAGGTACGCCGAGCGCCGCAAACCGAGGGCTTACGTTCTAAAATTTCAAATAACCCTCTTATCGCAGCCGGTATATCGTACTGAGGTTTTCTATTTAGTGAGTTAGCCACTCAGAAAATGTTTATATACCATTAATAATTACTTTATATTATTTCCTTTTTTTTAAGACAATTAGTGACAGCTATTATGCCAGTGTCAAGTAAAATACAATAATATACAATCTCTTAAAATATAACTAGTCAGCTTATCACATTACGTCTTGATAAAATGGTGGCTATTCTACCAAAACTTTCTATGGACTTTTTCAGTCAACTTAAAAAGTCATGATACATTTATTTCATATCACTTCTCTTATAAGTCTTAAACGAACTATATTGTATATATACGCCACCACATATAAACAATATAACTGATAATATCAATATAAGATTATTAATATTTATTTTATTAATAATGTTATATATTAAATATTTTATTTTATCTTATATTATATATCAACATGTATGATCATCCTCAAGGCAATTAGCCGAGGACCTTAGCCAGGTTCATTAAATTTTTCCAGTTGGATCTCAGTTTGACTTCTTCTCGTCAGCCTCTCACATCGATTGCCTTTAAGTGGTCCTCCATATAGCCATCTGGGCTTTGGCCTTCCGCGGCTTCTACGACCATTTGGTTTGCCGTCAAGTAGGCGTTTGGGTAGTCTAGCCTTGTACATTCGTATTACGTGCCCAGCCCAACAAAGGCGCCCAATTTTGATGGTTTTGATGACGTTCGGCTCATTGTACAGCTCATAAAGTCCGTGATGGTAAAGTGTACGCTTTCGCTCATTTTACAACACAGGACAAAATATATGCCTTAAAGTTTTTCTCTCAGTTATCAAGTATCACACGTGATCAATTGGCTCAGTGGCGGTGCACCCACGTATGAAGTCCGTGGTTGCGGATTCGATCCTCGCATCGGAATAAATAAATGTCGGAATAAAGTCTGGTTATCTCGCCAATCCGCATTGGACAATCGTGATAGGTTAATGTCCGTTCCTCCAGAAATTGGGAGGCCTGTGCCCGGTTGTCAGATATATATGGGCTGTGAAAAAAGATCCTAGTAGGTAAAAGTAGACGGTGCAGAAGGCCAATGATAGACTCAGAGTAGTCTTCCGTAGAGTCCTGAAGTCGTTTACCTTCCTACCCGATAAGAAAAAGCTTTTGAAGGTGGTATAACATGCGTTCTTTTCCTGCCCTTTCCTTTCTTCTCTATCCTTTCCTTTCCTCTCCGCCAATCCACGGTCTGCCGAGCCAATGGATGCGTGGCTAAAGGCGAGCCTAGTTGTAAGCGTACCGATCGTCCCGGGATCGGGCTCCCCCGGGTACTATGGTGCCTTACCTTAGCATGCAGGCATGCGACTCGTGGGATTCACCAAGACGAATTTAATATACCTAATTTGTTGAAAATGACGGCGACGTGGTTCGCCACCCGTCACGTCCTGATTCTCACGAGGGCGAAAACCGACTAATGGAGCGTTTCGCTGCGATGAATGGTAGCGAATGGAGTTGTGTGGTCTCTGCCAACCCCTGCGGGGGATAGGCGTGAATATATATAAAAAAATATATAACATGAGTTAAACAAATCATAAAAATACATTTCAAAGTGTATTTCGTACGCGCTGACTGTCAACTTTCTAAGAGTGCATCTTATTCGCGAGTACAACCATTGCAAGAGATTTACTTTCCTGTCTACAAAGTGCTTTTAAATTGAAAAGTTGGCTGCTTATGCACAACTCACAAGCGCTATTTCTAAATGTTAACATTGTTTTTCTTAGCGCTTCTCTAACAGTAAACAAAAAATATTACTTACGAGTGTGGTTATTAATGGAGTCAGGCGTTACTTTGCGGAAATCCATCACTATGTGGACAGTCAAAAGTTTTATTTAGCTAAGATCCACGACAAGCAAAACAATAACAGAAAATTAATAATGTGTGTTTTCCTGCTGGATGAAGTGGATTTATTTGGAATCTTAACCAAAAACTTACCGAAAATCGGCCAAAAGTCAAGACTGTTCCGTTGTCTTTCGTAGTGTTTATCTGAAGATGCCTCGTGTTGGGGCGAAATATGTGTCGTTTAAAAGGTGGAAAAGTGGTTGGTGGGTGGAGAGTTGATGGCCGATTTTCGGTAAGTTTTTGGTTACGAGTGTGCAACTGATGCAATCATCTGCTTTTTGCGTTTTTTTATTTTTGCCGCTACAGTGAAATAATTGATATTTCCTAGAATCGCTACAGGATTGCAATGTCACTGAACTGCATTACAATTGTAATGAATACAGATTTTTTTGTGACACGTACGTTCACATGTATGTATATTTATTGGTGAAGTCACTGACCAATTAAAAGAGAAATCAAGGGTGAATTATTGTAGTTTAGCTTTCTAAGTTTAATGAATTAGAGAAAAAAATGGAGTGACATTTAGGAGGAGGAAGTTGTTATAATATATTTTTTCAAGTGTGCACCTAAGTTATCGGTGGATGTAGTAGTTGATAACATGTATAAGTAATGTAACAATGTTTGTCCATTTTTCAGTTAAGATTTGATTTTTGGAAGTTGTAGAGCCATGCTGAGTGGTAGAGCATATTATTTGTCTGTAGCATGAATGGGCTGGCTCGCCCGCCTCCAACAGAAAACCGGCGTCTGAGTGGTAGCTTAGCTACCGCGCTTCATCCGGTGAGCGGTTGAGTTCCGAAGAACTCCCCTCTCCCTCTCCCTCCCATAATGACACTTTCCTTAAAGGCCGGTAACGCTGCTGCACTGCCTACAGCACTGCGGCGTTGATTGCTTTCCATCAGTGACACACTTGCTCGTTTGCCTCTCTACCACATTAAAAAATGATATTAATAATGGGAAGAAAGAAGTTATGGGGGAAAGAAATTAAAGAATTTAACTTTCCTCATCGAAAGGGATCCATTAGTTATTACAAGGGCTTTAGCTTGACATAATAAGTAGAACTCTTATTTTACTCATATTTATTATTAAATCTACTCTTACTTACTCCACTGGCTCAGTGATCCGAAGTGGATCTTGGTCTCCCAAACGAGAGTCCTGCATCTTTCTCTGTCCTGCGCTAATTTTTGCCAACTGCTGTCTTGAAGTTTGCGCAGGTCAGCATCCACCCGATCTCTCCAGCGATATCTGGATTGACCAACTAGGCTTCGATTACTTGGTCGACACAAATACGCTCTCTTCACACTGCGATCCTCGCCTATTCACTCAAGGTGACCGAGCCACATTATAATCCCATGGTACGCATTTGTCGTCTATACAATAATATATTCATTTATCACAAATAAAATCATTCGACATTTTAATAAATAAATAAATTACAATTAATTCTAAGAATTGTAAATGTGGGAAGACCAGAGCAAATAGAGTTGACTGTACACTACACACCTGTTGTGAACACAGACAACTCATAGTACTAGACACTGTATAACTTATCAAATATAAACAATCAAATTCTTTACTGCATGTAAGACCATAATTTGAAGAGTATGCATCTCTTAAATTAAACAATTTATATATCTCCTCCTGAATGAAAAATTTAAAAATCTACAGTAAGACATCGCAAATTTTAAACTCCATACGTGCGCCGGATGTGTGAGATTTGAATATTTGCTAGGTAAAGGCACGGTTTGCGGATCACGCAGCATCCCTAGGTGTTGAGATGCACGATAAATGTAAATGAGACGAGTTCTCCACCTTGCAGAACGATACTCATATATGAGGATTATTCTTATCCCAATAATCTTGTTTTTGCTTTAGCTGTGGTTCACCTAGAGGTAAATGATCACCGTCGACCTAGACATCCGTCTCATGTATTGCTGGCCTAGTAAATAGAATACGTTCTTTTTTTAAAGGTCCCTATGTCATAATCATATAGAAACACCGCAGTTAGTAAATTGTTTCACATTTGCGCAGTTCGTGGTAAAATAACTGCGATTAAATGGCACGGTGGTAGACGGAAAGCCGTCCAGGTGATTGAAGTGAAGGAGGTGATCAATTTGATCAAGTTATGGTCTCCTTGGTCTTCCCTACTGACCTTTCCATCCATATCTGCAACGTAAATTCCTTTATCCTTCGATTTTTATCCATCCACTCTATGTGCCCAAACTATCTAAGAATCCCTTCTTCAACTTTTGTCACGACACCTTCTTTTACTCTAAATGAGAAATGATAGATAGATAGATATATATTCTTTATAAATATAGATAGAAGATATATTCTTTATTGTTCACCAAAAACAAAAGTTACACAATTATTGATTGTAATATTTATATACAAATGGCGGTCTTATCGCTAATAGCGATTTCTTCTAGACAACCGTAGGATAAACACAATGTTAAAAAAATAATTTGTTGTAGGTTGGTAATGCATTATCATTATAATGATAGAGAAGAAAGAAAAAATATTATGGTTATATATAAAAATTATGATTATATATATATATAAATAAAATTATAATAATATTATGATATGATTGCATTTAAATCGGTAAATTTAGTGAAATCCCAACGACATGTAAAGTAAGTAATTCATTCATACACCAAGACCCGTCACGTAATAAATCATGGGGTAGGGAAAGCGTGTAACTCCGTCGCGTTACCGCAAAGTAACAACACTCTTCCCTATTGGATGTTAAATTCTCGCTGTTGCCAAATTGAGCTATAAATTTTCACCAACCGTACTGTTATGGTCATTAAATTCTTCTTTTAAATTTTATTACCGTAGCGGACGACAAATGTATAACATTTGGCGTGAAGTAGGCTACAATTTACCACCATCTTTAGTTTTGTTTTAAAATACATATTAGTAATATTTTTAATTTACTAGATTTCTTGTTAATTATTTGCTTGATAAAGGCCTCCCTCAAGAAGCGCCACCTAGCCCGATCTTCAGATTCACGCATCCAGTTTCTGCCAGCCGCCCTACGCAGATCAGCGCATCATCTAGCCACGCTCCATTTGTCAAGACGCGGTCTTCATTCCAGCATTTGTCTCTCACTGTAAAACGGTTTAAATAAAGTGTAAATATTAGTAAGAATAGTATTCAAACCATTCAAACAATTTTAAGCAGCAATAGCCGAGTCAGTTAGTCCGAACGTCGTGATTTAGTATCTTGGACTATTGATATACTAGCGCAAGCATTATTAGCTTAGTTAGAATAGGTATATCGCTTCAGGGTCATCATATAATCATATACGTATATAATTATATGGACATGCTTCCGGAACTCCAAATAAATCCCGGAAAATTTATAGAATTAAAATTTTTTAACTTTTACATTTAACTTAAAATAATCATTTTAGAATAAATTTTAAATAAAAATACAATTTATAAGGTTTAACTATTACTATTAAATGAAGTATCACTTAAATCGTTAGTAGAATAGAATATATCGATTTATTTTCAAGTAAAATAATTATTTTTAATAGTATTTAGATAGTTCCCTGAAAGAACGGAATTTCAAGTATTAATTTTTGAAAAAAAAAAAAAGGCATGTCCACGTTATGACAGCATATGGCAAGTTCGTAAAATCAATACACGTACTCAGATAGATAGATATATAAATTTATTTCCTTCTGCAGTAACACATATATTTATATATATATGTATTTACATATTTTAATTTTGTTGAATTGTTGTTCTGTCAATCCAAGTTTTACACGCATATATTAGGCATGGTAGCATATCAAATACCTTTCTTTTCCCAGTCAAGGGCATCTTTATTTTTCATTATTTCACTTATTGGCTAAAATATCTATAACAAATATTATGTATTAATTCACAGTCCATACTCTTACTATAACTTACAGTACTTACAGATGAAAACGGGCGATAGTTCAGACTATCTCTACTCATTCTACTCATTGAGAAGAGGAACTCATTTTCTGCCACCGCCCGACCCTTAGGGGGATGCAGCATAACACAACTTGAGAAATCCGAACCTTATATACTTGTGATCAACCACACATACGGGGACATGCACACTCACAGGGATGTGGGATCGAGCCTCGGGGATGAACTCCCACTGCTCGCGTAGTACTCAGAGGGGCGACCGCCCCTTGGTCCTATATGTCGATTTTCTCAGTGGTTTTTGGGCGTTCTTTAACGACTTCGCGTCGTCGAGATGAGGCTGAACCTGTCCCTATGTAGGGGTCTGTCTGGCTGGCTCTCCCCTCTCACGGGAGGAATTTCGCGTGAGAGCGGACGTCCCTCAGGTGGACGAGCGTGGAGGGGAGCAAAGTGATCAAACTTCACATACAAACCTACAATCAAACCAATACGTAACAATAAGAACAATACGCAACAATATCAAAACTGCTACTATCTATCAGTTATGATTTGTTACATGTTTGGTAATTAAGTAAAATTATATTTTTTTAAACGTAAATCCACTTTTACATTGTGGTAAATACGGCACGTATTTCTGTTTGTATCTTAATTTGAATTGGTGTACATTAAAGCGGTGAAATTGTAACGGTCGGCAATTTCCACTTGTGAACGTATAAATCTTATTTTGCCTAGTTAAACACGTCAAATGGCGTAATGTCCGGAGCGTGCTCAATAGCCGGCTGCCAATTCGATGGAAAACTGCATTTGTAAGCGATATATGAGTTTCATCGTTCTAATAATTGAAGCTTGTATGATTATTACTAGTATTATGTAATTATATAATAAAAAAAGAAAAAATTATATAATAAATAAGAATAAAATAAAATTCTTATTTATTATATAATTTTTTTCTTTTTTTATTATACGGCATATACAAACTTAAATTAAGTTTTTCCGTATACCATTGTGATGAGGTGTGGGTGCATGAATAGTATAGTGGGTGTGTGTGCTCAAATTGTGAATTTTTTTTAACAGCCCATATATGTCCCACTTCTGGGCACGGGCCTCTCCATTTCTGGAGGAATGGACGTTAACTCACCACGCTTGTCCAACGCGGATTGGCGGGGTTACCAGACTCGGAATAAATATTTGTAATGCATACATATATTTATTCCTATTCGGGGATCGACCCCGAAACATTAGACTCCGCGGGCGGAGGGCCCCAGGTCGCCAAATTGTGTATGTATTGTGGGTAGTGTAAGTATTTTGAGTCAACTTCACTTCACTTAATATTGTAGTAAATAAAAATTGGTCAACAAGTTTTATTATTAAAGTTATTTAAAGACTTTTTTATCTTCATCATTCTATTGACGACGCTTGTGAAATGCTTTTCTTTATGGGATACGAAGGCAAACGGGCAGGCGTGTCATCTGATTGAAAGCAATCAACGCCGCCCAATAACATCTGCAGTGCCATAGTCAGTACAGCAGTGCAGAAGCATTGCAAGCATTGCAATTCAATAAATATTGTATTTATCGAATTGACTGAATATCAAGAAAAAATAACGTTATTACTCTAAAGTGCATTTAAGTGACGAGTGAAGTGAATCCTAACAGTGTAAAAATAAGAATGATCATTTTATTAATGGAGTCAGGCGTTACTTTGCGGAAATCCATCACTATATGGACAGTCAAAAGTTTTACTTAGCTAAGATCCGCGACAAGCAAAACAATAACAGAAAATTAATAATGTGTGTTTTTCCGTTGGGTTAAGTGGATTTATTTGGAACTTAAACCAAAAAACTTACCGAAAATCGGCCATCAATTCTCCACCCACCAACCACTATACACAACACCAAACACACATTATCATTTTTCCATCTTGTAAACGACACGTGTTTCGCCCCAACACGAGGCATCTTCAAGTAAAGTAGACTCTACGGAAGACAACCGAAAAGCTTTCGGTTGTCTTCCGTAGAGTTGTCCTGTCCATATAATGATCATTTTTTTTATGGGATAAGAAGGCTCATAGACATTACAGTAGACAGTACCGTAGTGTCATAGGCAGTACAGAAACCTTGACGGCTCTTAAGAAAAGTTTAGGGTTGTTTTTTGAAGTTTCCAATGTCATATCGATTCGGAAACATCGCTAAAGGTAGCTGGTTCCACAGTATAGGTAGTGGTGCGTGGAAAGAAGTTTCTGGAAAAACGCACCATACTGGATCACCATTCAGCTAGATGGTGGGGATGAAACATTTAAAATAAAATTTATTGATAAAGCAAGGACGTTATTTCACTCATTAGCTTAAAAACTTTTTTAATTTCTAAGTGATAATATTTTTAAAATAAGAATAAATACATTTTCTAACTCAAAAAGAGAAAACCCACTTAGTAGAAAACGTAAAGCGAAAAAAAAAATTGATAAAATAGTAAAAAGCAAATTTTATTTTGTTTACGCTCCTTTGCATTCTCAACAGGCTTAAGAATTTCTGTCTCGACTTTAATTTCTTTTTGTACGTGACACTATTCAAAAAGTGAACTTACAACTCTAATGTTTTCCTTTACTGAATTATTTATAACTTAAGTAGGGAATTGTAGTCCTATCAACTTATCGTAAGCGTTGAAAAAAAGGAATTTATTTAAGTACTTTTTTAAATGATAAGGGTAGGCGATCGAGCAATCACTGCCTCCTATAGGTATCGGTATTATTTATAGAGTTACAAATGAATTGCGTAGAGACAGGAGTAAGGATTTAATGTAAGGGGAAAGAAATGAAAGAGAATTAAGAGCTACTCTGAAAGGCTAGATATTTTATTAGGGTGCGGTACTTCCCCGGTGAAGCCAGCTGTACCAGATTATTCATTATTTTATTATTGGTTTTAAAATAAGTACAGTCATTTTATATGAACGAAGAAATTCGCCGGAGAATCAGAATCACTGACATAGTAGACTCTTCTAGTTAGCAGACTGAAGTGGCAATGGGTTGAACACGTTTATCGGAGAGCCGACACTATTGGAGTAGACGAGTGCTGGAGTGGGGAAATGTGGTGTGATGAATGGCAGAGAGTGGATGCGTGATGCCAAAGATCGAGCTAGGTGGCGCGCCTTGGGTGAAGCCTATGTGGCCGTAGGCCGTATGCCGTGGTCTTTCGTTAAGGTCGTTGATTGCTTTCCGTCAAATGACACGCTTGCTCGTTTGCTTGCCTATCTAATGAAAAGAAAATGAATACTTTGTTAGTAAATTGGTAAAAAAGTGTGTTTTTGTTTATGCCACTTAGTATTCACGGCGGGCTTGACAAATTCTGTCTCGACTTTATTTTCTTTTGTATTTGACACTATTCAAAACGGGGAACTTACAGACGGTTTTATTGCATAATTTATTTAATATAAAACGAGATTTTTAAGTTGAAATTTCGTGCTGAATGAAAAATGACATTTAAAAAAAAGAAGAGGAATTTGCTACATTTTGATTTTTTTCGGTCATTCCAACAGAGCTTATAATGCTTGTGCTAGAAAAATATGGTTCACATCAAGAGTACGAAGGTATTTTAGGGTGCGATGATCAGCTTGATGCTCACTTACTCGGCTTGTTTAAAGATCCAAAGTGTATATTTGTCTCCTATATGAGAACACTGGTCGTGTCACGGGTTTTTTTTAAGGTTCTGGCACCGCAGTAGTCATGGTATTGTGTGATTTCTCGCTAGATGGTTGCTTGGAGTTTATTATAATTGGCTGTCACTGCATCTCTCATTCAATATCTTAGGTAATCGACCGGATGTTGATCTGTTGCTAGTCTCATTTATTTTTTTACGCCACGATTTTCTCCCATCATCTCTAGATGCCTCTTGATCTCTAGAGCTATCTCTGAGCTAGTTGCCTATCAGTTGGTGTTTCTCCGATTATATTGACTCTAGTTTTATAAAAAGATCGAGGATGCTTATGTATGTAATTATTGTGATATTATTTATACAAGTTCAACCGCTAATTGATCAAAGTAACAAGTGAGCTAAATGAGGTGTTACTTGTATTTGAAGTCCTCCACACGGTATGGCATTGTTTGACTTGTTACAGGTTGTTAGTACAAACTAAATAGAAACACACGCGAGATAGACGTAGGCGTGCTACGTGAGTGGAATGTGTTCTTACGAACGTAAACAAGACACCCTTGTTACTTTCTTTGCGTAAGTTTCGCTTCACATTCTTAACAAGCACTTTGTCTTTTTTTTAAAGCAACCGAGACTAGGAATAATATTTGTATTTTTTATAACTCATATATTATATTGAGCATAGGGTCACCTGATTTTTGAAAGAATATTAACCACACTTGTCCACGTGTTATATGGTGGGAAGTATGCTATACATATATAAAATATATAAACATATTTATCTCGATGCGGGAAAGGTCATGAGAACGTTGATTTCGAAAGCGGTAATTTCGCTATTAAGCCATTTTGGTCGTCCAATATATTATAGTAAGTGAATAACTTTTTTTTTAATTTGTCACAAAATGACGGTGACTTTGTTCGCCACCCGTCACGTTTTAATTCCCACGAGGGCGAGAAGTGAATAACGGAGAGCCGTTTCGCTACGATGAATGTGAGAGGAAGGATGGATGGAAAGATGGTTGAGTGTACCGAGATCGTGGCGGATGGATGTGGTCTTTGCCTGCCCCTACGGGAAACAGGCGTGAGGATATGTATGTATGTACAATACTTTATCTACACTATAAATTACGCTGTGAGTTTTTGAAACTTTTGTCATATACATTCTTTAGTTTTCTAAAAAATTTATCGATTCTATTGGATATATGCACGGCTTTTAGATACGAGTATTATACTTCCAAGTTAAAGAGGTACATTTCACATAAAGCGCACGCTTCGGGACGTTATGCTTCTTCGTGATCTGCAAGCAGAACTTTTTACCTGGTTAATATTCAAATCGCATCCGTGGAATGTGTGTAATTTAAACATTGTCATGCCTTCTTGAAATTTTTATATAACATCTCATCACAAAAATAATAATATGTGATATGGCGAGGTACTGTAGCGTGCCAGTCATATTGCTACGGCCACACACGGGATCTTTAGGGGGTTTTATCTTCGATATAATTAACTTTTTCAAATGAAATTGATGTACATTTTTTTATTAATTATATACTTTAATAATATTCTACATATATACATACATATTGTCACGCCTGTCCCTCGTAAGCATAGGTACAGACTACAGATCTCCTTCCGCTACGGTCCAAGCACACCTTCCTTGCTTACTCGACACTCATCCATCTTTCCATCCATCCTTCATCTCACATTCATCGTAGCAAAACGGCTCTCCGTTAGTCGCTTCTCGCCCTGGTGAGAATCAGGACGTGACGGGTGGCGAACCACGCCGTCATGTTTAATATTACATTTTATACGGTATATTAATGAATTTCATTTTTCACTTTACAATTTATATTCACTCTCAATTTCTTATGCCGAAAAGGTGACATGGCTATGGAAAGACAGTATTTAGTAAAGTGATTTTCCGTTGTCTTCCGTAGAGTCTACTATATCTGAAGATGCCTCGTGTTGGCGCGAAACACGTGTCGTTTACAAGATGGAAAAGTGGTAGTGTGTGTTTGATGTTGTGTGTAGTGGTTGGTGGGTGGAGAATTGATGGTCGATTTTCGGTAAATTTTTGGTTTAAGTTCCAAATAAATTCACTTCATCCAGCAGAAAAACACACATTATTAATTTTCTGTTATTGTTTTGCTTGCCGCGGATCTTAGCTAAGTAAAACTTTTGACTGTCTACGTTTTGTCACGTTGTTTTTTTTTTATAAAATGGTATATAAAACCCAAATCCGTCATTTTCTACTTATAGCAAGTACGTTTTCTGTCGTGGTTATATACATACATACATAAATATATTTGTACAATATTAACGGAGGAAATTATAACGACATAGCTGAATTTGTGGGTACACGCAAACATATTCGGTGTACCCTCATGTAGAAAGAGTAGTTGAGCTACATATAGCTACGAGCTGTGGTTTTCATTGGTTTGACCCGGCAGTACCAATTAGTTGTTGACGCATGAATTCATTGCTGCGTTAATAACAAAAGTATATTATTTAACTATGTGACAGTTAAAATTTTGATCCAACACCTGTGCTGTTTATGCAATGAAATTGAAAAATTTTTATAGAAGAACTAGATGGAGCGGTGGGCCTACAATTCATTCTCTACAATTCATCCTACAATTCATGTTCCCCTGTATTTATTTTCTCTCCTACAATTCATGTTCTCCTGTATTTATCTTTTCCTGGTATGTTAATACTTAGTTATGCAATACTTATCAAAATCGCACAAAAAGTATGACAATTTTGTATAAGAACACGTCTGTTACACTGTAAAGCCGTCACGAACGCCATCTATTGAAAGTAAATTGAAGTAAAATAAAGAAAAATAATTTTTAATTTTTCAAGCTTTTGTTTTATGTTTTCCCTATAATTTTTTGTACATAAACCTTCCTTGTATTAGAGTGAACAAAATAAAAAAAAATTTAAATTGATCGAGCCGTTTTTGAGTTTCAGCGATATTCACAAAATTAACTCTCCATTTATATGTAGATTAGGGAGTAGCTTATTTGGTAAGGCATGACCTTATGACCTTACGATACTGCGTTCGTACCTCACATTGTACTATCGATATAAATCATTTCCTAGCACATGAATTATATATAATATGCTTGGCTTGTTGGAATATTTAACAAGAATTCTAGTAATATAAACGTACTGCTAGTCTTCTTTTTAGAGAAGAAAATCACGCAATGTGATGTGAATATATTAATATAAATAAGTTATATAGATAAGTTGTGGTGTATATGATTCTAGTGTTTAAATATTTGAGTTTAGTATTTCATAATTTCCAAATTGTCTATGATGGAGTATATATATATATATATATATATATATATATATATATATATATATATATATATATATATATATATATATATATATATATATATATATATATATATATATATATATATATATATATATATATATATATATATATATATATATATATATATATATATATATATATATATATATATAGTATATATATATATATATATATATATATGATATATATATATATATATATAGTATATATATATATGATACATCTAACTATCAACAATACTGTGTTTCTAATCCTTATCGTTTTAACTTGCAAATAAATCGGATGAACAAACATCGATATCGGCGACAGTCAGCTTCAAATAAACAAAAGTTGTAAATTAATTCCAGCAAAGGTAAGTTTAATGTCAATGTAGGTCATGGTTGTTGAATTTGATGGACCGCTTCCGGCAATTCATTAACTTTATTGAATTGGAAGCTAACATGATATTTACATCACAATTTTAACAAATCTTTTTGATGGTATTCATTTGGTATTTTTATTGAACAGGAAGGCAAACGAGCAGGCGTGTCGTCTGATGGAAAGCAATCAACAACGCTCATAGACATCCGCAATACCAAAGGCAATGAAAAAGGGTTGCCGGCCTTCGAGAAATGTGTTATAGATCGACTAATAGGTGATATATGTATAACGAATTTTAAATTACGTTTTTTGATTACTTATGTTCCCCTATTATCTTGGGAGAGAGACATCGAAAATAACGGGGAGAAGATAAGCTGGAAGGAGAAAAATAAGTCCTTCCAGCTTATCTTCTCCCCGTTATTTTAGTACTAAGAATAATAAAAATAAATCTAAATTCACGTTAAGCAAGAATTTTCTTAGATATGTTTTACAAAGAAAAAATTAAAATGCAATAACTTTTCACAGCCGCTCTTTCTTTTGAGCAGTTGTGAAAATTTATTGCATTCTAATTTTTTTGATAGTTTTGTATTGGTATACATAATCATACATCCATTACACGATAAGGTCGTCTCGGACGCCATCTATTGAATGTAATTTGTAAGTTGCGATTCTTGTACAAAAGTTCTTTTAAGTAGGCTTGTTTTTGAAGGTTTCAATGTCCTTTGCTGAGTTTTTTACGCCATTTCTTCTCCATCAACAAAACCTCTAGAAATTATTCTCATACTCAAATAAGTTGTGATGTCGAAATTAATAATTAATAATTATAAATTTTGAATTATTTGAAACGAACAATACATATGGTGTCTGGTCTATTAGCGCCGACAACGAGGTGATCCTTTTGAAAGAAGAAAGAAAGAAAACTTTTTTACGTAATCCAGAATACAATAAACAAAATAAAGAAAAAATAAAAGTTATAATTAGCAATCAAAATCAATATAATAATGTATAGATTGTTTATCTATTCCATAGAAATGTACATACATAAACACATATCGTCGCGCCTGTTTCCCTTAGGGGTAGGTGGTCTCTACCTACCCCTACGGATCTCCAACTGCTACAATCTCGGCATACTCTCCTTCCTTTCTCCACACTCATTACTCTCCTCATCCAAGCCCGCCGGTTAAGGTTACTCTTGACCTGGCCTTTCTTAAAAACTTCAGCAATTTGGTCAAGGTATGTTTTCCGTGGTCTTCCCCTATCGATCCTTCCATCCACATTCGCAACGTAAATTTCTGTTGCCAGTCGTCTCCAAAGAAATGTAATAATATAAATTATGATTCCCACGCGAAAGTTGACAAGTCTCAAAATTTGTAAACATACGCAAGCGTAATGTTTGTCTGTAGCATGAATGGGTTTGCTCGCTCGGAGAAGTACCACACTCCCGCAGAAAACCGGTGTCTGAGTGGTATCTTACATACTGCGCTTCGTACGGTGAGTGACAGAGTTCCGGAGACCTAACACCCTCCCTCCTCCCTATCCACCACCCCCACCACTCCTCCTTCCATTCCCACTCCCATAATAATACTTTTCTTAAAGGTCAGCAACGCTTCCGCACTGCCTATAGCACTATGGAAGTCTATAGGCGGCGTTGATTGCTTTCATCCGGTGACACGCTTGCTCGTTTGCCTTCCTATGCCATAAATAAATAACAAAAACGAAACTATTTTTTTATATTTCAATGCTATTTTACAATTAAATCGTTTATTTATCATAATCTTATTGAATATTGTTTCAAAAAATAAACATGCATAATAAATATTTTGTATTAATATATAAATTAATATTTAATATTATTTATACAAATAATTAGTACGCAGAATTATTATTATATAACTAATTTAGTTTATTTACTTAACTGTTGTAGATATTTTTATTGAAACGAGAATTCTAATTACAAGTGTATAATGTAATTTTAATTAAATACATTTTATATTTTTATAAAGGGTATATAGAGTATATCAAGCGAACTTTCTATTCGTGTTTTTTTCATGTGCATTAAAATTTAAATCTTTTTAATAAAATAAACAGTCAGAATTTTACGTGTAATGATCCGAAAACCCAACTCCATTCTCCTTCCTTTATTTTCGTTTCTTTCTCTCATGAAGTCCTTCTTCTTTCACAAATAATACGAAAAGGAGATGGATGTAATAGTAATAGCAAACATCTTTACGCTGAAATATGTCATACATTTGCAATGCCTCTGAAGTTGCATCCGTCTATGCGCGGCCGTAATTACTATTCAGGGACCCGCTAGCTCTTTTACTCAAATATTTCTTCTATAAAAAACCATACTCTTGCAAAAGACTTCTATGTAGTAGCTTTGCTTCTTTACTTTATTCGGTGAAAATTAAAAGCTGGCGAACTTCTTCCCCGTCCATTTACTTCCCGTTTTTGTACCCTATACATCTAAAGTTTCATCCCCACCATCTGGATGAGTGGCGATCCACTACGGTGCGCTTCTCTAGAAACTTCTTTCCACGTATCACTGCTCTGTGGTTACCTTACCAGTTACCTTCGGCGGTCTTTCCGAACCGATACTACAGTGGCACCTTCAAAAAACAAGCCTACAGATACCTAAAGGCCGGCAATGCTTCCGTGACTCCTGCGGTGTCGCGGTTGTCTATGGGCGGCGTTAGTCGTTTTCTATCTATCTATCCATCTATCGACACGCTTGCTCGTTTTCCCTCCTATCCGATAAAAAAAAATCTCACCATATATTTTATGGCGAATTTTTTTTATGGGAAAACAGTTGATTTGCTTCGCCTCGTTTATGGTGATCACTGACTATTTGTTTACTTTTTAACCTTTTTCCATTGAAAATATTTACCTCATTGATCAAGATTGCATAACGATCAATTTCGCTTATAAACCTGTGTATGCATATCAAAGGCAGTAAATTATTCACGCTCCAAATTCGTTACTGAAATTTCGTCTTTGTTTACTAGAAAATTCCACGCGTTTCATCAGCTTTGAAAAGGGTACATCGACATATGTCCGTTACTTTATTCATGTCCAGCGCTACACCGAAATTAAGCGCCGGCACATTTAGAATTAAATGGAAAATTTTCATATAGAAACCACCCGAATATAAAACATTTCTTGCAGTTAAAAATGAATTTAATGAAATGTTTCTTCTTCTGTTCTTTTCTTTCATGGCAATTACTTATATTTATTATGCAATCTCTTGAAATTTGAAAGAAATGAAGTTTAGCATATCACGTTACGTCTTGATTAAATGGTGGCTATTCTACCAAAACCTTCTATGGACTTTTTCAGTCAACTTAAAAAGTTACGATACACGCATTTATTTCATTGACCTTGTACACCTTGATCGAACTATATTGTATTAAACAATATAAACACACATACCACCACATATAAACAATATAACTGATAATAATATAAGATTATGAAAATGAAATAAAAACACAACGTCACTGATGTAAGTTGGCGGGAAAAGTCCTCTTAATGTTTGTTATTCTTAATTAAGGTACTTTTTTTCTATTCTTTGATGGCAATTATTTATATCTATTATGCCAGTGTCAAGTAAAACACAATAATATCAAATATTTTGAAATTTAAATAGTTAGCTTATCACGTAACGTCTTGATAAAATGGTGGCTAGTCTACCAAAATCTTCTATGGACTTTTTAAGTCAACTTAAAAAGTTACGTTACACGCATTTATTTATATTTATATCACTTCACTTGTACACCTCGATCGAACTATATTGCATAATACGTCACGACAATTAAACAATATAACTGTTGATAATATTAGATTATGAAAATGAAATAAAAACACAACGTCACTGATGTAAGTTGGCGGGAATAGTCAGTTCAGTTACTTAATAATGTAATAAATGTCGTTAACTGTCAAATTTACTTTTTTTTCTTTTCTTCGATGGCAATTAGTTACAACTATTATGCCAGTGTCAAGTAAAATATAATAATATCAAATCTTTTGATAGTCAGCTTGTCACGTTATGTAACGTCACGTATATATTTATTACGATGCAGAGATAAAATCCGCGACCATTGACATAACAGCGCTTACGTGGGCGAAGGTACCCGTCACTACGCCAATTGGTCGTTATACATATACTATATTTTTAATTTTATATTTTTATAATGATTTTAATAGAACCATACTCTGTGAACTATTTCCTAGCATTATTAGCTTTGTTAGCGACTAGCATTATTAGCGACGACCAATTGACTCAGTGGCGGGGCCCTCCGCTCGCGGAGTAAATGGCCGCAGGTTCGATCCCCGCATCGGAATAAATATCTATGGATTACAAAAATTTATCTCGAATCTGGTAACACCGCCAATCCGCAATGAACAAGCGTGATGGGTCAACGTCCGTTCCTCCAGAAATGCAGAGGCCCGTGCTCAGCAGTGGGACATAATGGGCTGTTAAAAAAAATACTGTGTATTTGTGTATCATTTACAATCAAACCTTCTATCTGAATAGAAATTTAGAAGACATTTATTGTCTTCCATTGTTCCATGAATGAGGACTTGTTTCATCTTATTTACAAGGGACCCAGTTTTGTAAACTTTGTCGTTTGGCATTAATCAAGCCCTTTGTCTTAGTAGAGTTATCGCCATTAATAAAGAAAAGATATGTTTATCAGTTAGACAAAAGAAAATAAACTGGCGCAGAATAAGGGAATAACCTCCCTAAGATATATTACAATTATAATCCTGATTTTTTGTCTAACAATTAATTATATAAACATAAATTGGGGTAATATCTACTTTAAATATTATATGTTATACGGCAGCCCACTATTGGACATATAGGTTTCCCCAAGCCATGCTACCTAGCCTAGTTTTCATGCATCCAGCATCTGACAGCCGCCCTGCGCAGAACGTCACTCCATCTAGGCGGCAATGCTTTTACAATATCTATCGATGTCTATGGGGAGCGTTGACTGCTTTCTATCAAGTGACACACCTGCTCGTTTGCCTTTCTATCATTTAAAACATATATAAATTTGGTGACATATTAAAATAAAAAGACATATACATACATACATACATAATTAGGTTTTTAAAAGACATATTGAAGCAACTAGCTTTTGTCCGCGGCTTCGCTCGCGTGGAATTTGGTCCGCCACATTAAGTTTCGTGACAGATCATTTTAAATAAATATATATTTTTTTACTTAATAGTAAATTTATATTACGACCAAAATTACATAAAATCATTACAAATTGTAGCCTTTATATTATTCCGCTGTAAAAGCTATATTACTGTAAAGTTTTATCCAAATCCGTCCAGTAGTTTTTTCGTGAAAGAGTAACAAACATATATCCATACTCACAAACTTTCGCATTTATAATATTAGTAGGATAAATTCATAATAATTATAAATTTATTGCTTCAAAACTACACAAAACAGAACAACTAAACACAAAACAGAACCAAAAGGAAATAAGGCAATAGAAGTTGCTCAGTTTTTGCTGACAGTAGATAAAGTTCGCTTGGAGCGCTGGTTCCCCATTTTTTGACATTTTGTTTGTGAATAAAAAACATTAATAGGATTCTTGTTAAACAGTTGAACTAAGCTAATAATCCTTGTACTAGAAGAACATAATTTACATCACTAAATCAATGAACGATTTCGTACTCACGACCTAAGTCTTATCCTTTCCAACTGAGTTATTGTGGCTTTTATTTTCATACAGTATTTATCGTAATGCGCATTCTTTTATACACAGGAAGTTGAAGTCCCGCACGTAATAAGTAATTGCTTCGAAGACTGCAAAGCGTGCTACTGTACTTCGTGGCCAAAGCGAACACTATTCTTTCAAATGTAAAATTTTTGTTTGTGCTAAATGGAGCAATAACTTCTCGCGATCCATTCTTTTATGTTTATTTAATCGTGCCCTGTTAAATTTTATTGCTGAAACAGATTGCCATGTATGTAATATTTTGCATCTAGTGATATTAGACGCTTTCGGCAGGAAAATTTTACATTAAAGAATTTTGTGATATAATATTATCTGACGTGTAATTTCGTTGTAATCTGAGATTTTATAACATTTCGGTTATGAAGAATAGAATTACAAGAAAAGTAACTTTATAAATTGGACATTTCTCAAAAATATATTATGGATATTAAACTATATTATATATATAATACATACATACTCATCGATCTTTTCATCCATCCTTCCTCTTACATTCATTGTAGTGAAACGGCTCTCCGTTAGTCGCTTCTCACCCTCGTGGGAATCAGGACGTGACGATTGGCGAATCACGTCGCTGTCATTGTTAACAAATTAGGAGAACTGGCAGGCCAATTTTTAGACGTGAACTGTTATGGCTATAATATATATATATATATATATATATATATATATATATATATATATATATATATATATATATATATATATATATATATATATATATATATATATATATATATATATATATATATATATATATATATATATATATATATATATATATATATATATGTACGTATATATATAATTCTCCTGTACGCGTAGTTATCACTGAAATACTCTAAATGGTTGGACTGATTTTAATAAAATACTATTACTGATTTCAATAAAATCGCGTGTGAATGAGTGCATCTCTTAATGGTTTATATTAGCATTTGGGTTGTATAGTGTTGCTTGAATCAGGTTTGTAGTGGTAGAGCCACGCTATAGACGAATACATTGTCAAGAATGGCCTAATATTTGTCTATAACATGAATGAGCCGGCTCGCCCGGGGAAGTAGCATACGCACGCAGAAAAACGGAGTCTGAGTGGTAGCTTAGCCACCGCGCTTCATATGGGAATATTTATGGGCAACGTTGATTGCTATCCATCAGGTGACACGTCTGCTCGTTTGCCTTCATATCCCAAGAAAAATAATATATATATATATGTAATATATATATATATATATATATATATATATATATATATATATATATATATATATATATATATATATATATATATATATATATATATATATATATATATATATATATATATATATATATATATATATATATATATATATATATATATATATATAATTCCCACGAGGGCGAGAAGTGACTAACGAAGAGCTGTTTCGCTACGGTGAATGTAAAAGAAAGAAAGGATGAAAAGATTGATGAGTGTTGAGGAAGCAAGGAAGATGATAGATGAGTAAGATATAATATATGCTTCGTGCAATAATATTGAAATAGTATAATGATCTATTGAGAACTAAATGTAGCAGTTAGTTCTGTACAGTGTTTCCATGTCTGGTACACGTTATTGTCGGCTATTGTATTAATGTTTACATCGTTTCTGTTTAGAGTTGCAACATCGGTATTTGTGTGTGTGTGTAATGAAGCGCGACAGAGGCAACTGCATGCTGTCGTATACATTTCACCAACACTCCATGCCCAATAACACTTTTTATTGAATTGTATGTTCGCGGTCCGAATCGTTGCGATTGTTTAATTTTTTTTTTTAGAAAAATATTCCGACGTTACCAACCGAAGCAATGATAATGTAGGTAAAAGTAGGCCTGTAAGAATTATGGATGATTCAGTCAACTTTAAAAGTTAACATTAGAACGTCTTTTAATTAAAATAATGTCTATAAATTAAATATGGAATTTCTAAACTTTTCCTATCCTCATAAATTATTGTCACAACTTTTGTTTGTCTATTAGTCTGTTCTAAAGGTACAGAGAGTACTTTTACCTTTTAATTTTTGACGATTTATACAATATAGAGAAAGGATAATCCACTGCGAGGCTTTGACAAAATATATGTAAAAGATTTTGAATTAAGAAAGTCTAAGAAGTCACAAGCCATTTTAATTTAATTTATAATTAATGATTATATTCAGTAGTTAAAGATTAAATTAATGATAAAACTTTACAAAGAGATGCTTAGATGGTTACACATAGAGAAGATGGATGAAAGACGACTGATAAAATAAATTTAAGTTGCATAAGTGAATGGAAGGGTCAGTAGGGGAACATACTTAAACCAAATTTTCAGTTCTCAAGGAAGGCTAGCTCAAAAATATCCTTAACCCGCACTCTTGTATGAGGAGATGGATGAGTGTGGATGAAGCAAGTTAATTGTGCCGAGACCGTAGCATATGGAGATCTGTGGTTTCTGCCTACCCTTATGGGAAACAGACGTAATCATATGTTTGTATGATTACATTCAGTTTGGTTTTACGGAACAATATTTGCATTACAAAGACTTACAATACGAGTATATTATTTTTTGCGTATAAATGGAAGTGTTTTCAACATGTACCTGTCAGAACTATCTGAAACTCCATAACATTTGAATAGAATTTCAGCGAGAATGTAAAATGTAACTTTTTATTCAATTACTATACCACGAATCAAATGAAATGAAATTTCCATTTTACAAGTGAATATTGAAAAAAAAAATGCATTTTTCGTATATAGTTAGCATAATGGAAAGGCAAAACTGACTCCCGAAACGGAATTTTTCTATTCGGCAGCTATTAGTTTGAGTCGGAAACCCAAAATATTCGCTACAGGCAAGTATGGTAAATGTGCATGGGTGTTGGGGTTCAGGATGAGTTTGCTCATTTGCATACCTCTTTTACATAAAAAAAGATTTTGATAACTTTTTATTTTTTTTTTAATCTTAAGTTCCAACTAGATGTTATTCGATTGGTCATTTTTGGGTAACGTATGTTACCTAAAAACACTGATTCAATAGCGTCGTTTCGACTGAGGGATGGGGGAGGACTGGGTTGCCAATTTCTAGACGAAAACTGTTACTGGCTGTATTAGTGATTTCAATTATTTCCGTTGAGATTAAAAAAAGAAAAACAAATGTTAACTTATATGTTAGGATTTTGCTATTTTATATTAAATATGTTTATAATTTATGTTCTTTATATAATAGTAAGGCAAACGAGCAGGCGTTATTCTTTGATGGCATTTAGTTATAACTATTATGCCAGGGTCAAGCAAAATATAATAATATCAAGTTTCTTGGAATGTTCTAGTCAGATTGTCACGTTACGTCTTCTATTCTATCAAAACCTTCTATGGACTTTTTCAGTCTACTTTAAAAGTCACTTTACACGCATTTATTTCATAATCGAACTATATTGTACAATATGTCACCATAAATAAACAAAATAAAAACACAACGTCACTGATGTAAGTTGGCGGGAAAAGTTGTATTGTACGTCATTTTACTTTTGTGCATTTAAAAAAAAACCTGATAGTGATGTTACTCTCTGTTCGGTTTTTTTCTTTTTTAAATTGTATAAATAATCATTAGTGGCTAAATAAATACGAACTACATCATGATTGTTCAGACATATAAAGCAACGTGGATGTAATGCAATATAAATCACTGTCGCGCGCAAGCGGCCTTATATGCGGAATATTACCTTTATTATCATAAATAATGGCTCCACATTGAGGTGTAGCTTAAATTGACTTTAAAATCGGCTCGTTATTGCCTATAAGTAGACAAATTGTGTGTCCGGTCATGCATTATCGATATTATAATAATATAAGTAACTATTAGAATATCTATAATCTTACATCGATAAACAACTATGTAATTACACAAATACACTACACATTCGGGTTCAATTTCCTCCGCTATGTGGCAACCATTTTGTTCTTTTTATTGAGATATTCTACAAGTGTGTACAAAAAAATCGTATTTCTCAAAGTTTTGATCTTACTGATATAAAATGAGGCTTATTCGGTATACGCAACAGTACTATGTCGGCCGCGTACACGAGATTCACTCACGTAGCCGGTTGGTACTTACCCCTTAGACCTCAGATCCTAGGAGACTACCAGGGACCATAGTGTTAAGTTAAAACTTTCCTACGTGTTTAACGTAGCATCATTACATGATTAAAATCAAAACACACACGCACATGTGCTTTCGAACGGCAATGAGCTATCTGGAACCTGCGACTAGCGCAGGTTTCCATAAAGCTCATCATTGTGCCCTCGAGACTCCGAGCTCGCGAACCCAGTATTTAATAAAGCTGTAAAAGCCAAACAGGCTACCAGCATTAACATCTTCAAATCAAATAGTATACTATTTCCAATGAGGTAACACTAATCGATGTAATCATAGACTTGCTGATTTTCAATGTATTGCAGCAGTATGGGTGATCAGATAGGAGCTAATAATTATTTTGATATGATTCGTAAAACCATGTTGGAAAATATGAAAATGGACCATTTTGCGATAATCAGTCGTCATTTTTATTTTATAGCAGAGCGGGAAAACGAACAAGCGGGCCACTTAGTAGTAAGGGATCATACGCCGTCCATAGACATCCGCAATACCAAAGCGTCACAGCTTTAATATATTAGCAGGCTTGTTTCAGATGCGTTGTCTCAGATGCGTTGTCAGCATTTGCGAACACATATGTTCGCCTCTGTGTCCTATTTTTTGCCGACCTTTCCGAAGACATGCTCGCCTCTGTGTCGTAGTTTATTTTATAGAATATGGAGGCAAATGAGCAAGCGTATTTTTTTATGGGATAGAAGGGCAAACGAGGAAGCGTGTCGCCTAATGGAAAGCAATCAACGCCGCCCATAGACAACCGCGACACCGCAGGAGTCGCGGAAGCGTTGCCGGCCTTTATGGTATGTGTAGGCTTGTTTTTTGATGGTGCCAATGTCGTATCGGTTCGGAAAGACCGCCGAAGGTAGCTGATATCACTTAATGGTAAGCAATTAATGCCGCCCATATACATCAGCAGCGCCAGAGGCATCACAAATGCACTGCTGGCATTTAATATATTAGCAGGCTCATTTTTTGAAGATATCAATGTCGTATCGGTCCGGTAACACAAACGAAAGTAGCTGTGGGAAGACCGCAGGTGAGAAATCGTTTCATATTTGTACGGTTAATGGTAGAAAACTACAATTAAATCGGAAGGTGGTGGACGGTCAATCATCCAACTACTATATTGGGGTGTCGCGATTGTGGATGTTGCGTGACCCATATTTACAAAACCAAGCAAAATTAATTGGCACCATATCAACAACTGTTCATTGTATCCTCGCCCGAAGACATCAGAAGAATATACAGCCTCATTATATCGATTAAATCCCTTCTTCACACGTTAAACGGAATATTGGGAACATATGGCTAATATCTCTAACCATAACGGCGTCGACGATATAAGTTTAACTTCAAGGCAGAGCCTTAAGGTCTTTTGCCACTTTAATAAAGATGATAGACTCATATATCCGTCACCATGCAAGTCGCAATTAGAGAGCCGTTCTAGCCGCATAGGCCAAACGCTGTCAACCAATGAATCCGGAGCAAGTTCGGTTTCTTTTCATCTACGTTTCTTCACTTCCTCTTGTGACATGATTCTGTTGTAGAAGTTGTCCACAACCTGTCTGTATACATAATTCTCACTTCTGAACACGGGCCTCCCCATTTTTGGAGAAATAGACATTAACCCACCACGCTTGTCCAATGTGGATTAACGGGGTAACCAGGCTTGAAAAAAATATCTGCAGGATATATCTGGGCAAAACACGTAGAAAAAACAAAAAACGGATAAAGTCTCTGAGTAAGAACCAAATCTTTTTCAAACAAGAGTTCCAAAACAAGTTTTTAAACAGGATAATATCATCACTTGCTGGCTGATTTGCTAACTCACCTATTGCTATTTCAGTTTACTAAATCGATTTTGCAATAAAAATACGTTTTACAGTTTTATCGATTTCATTCTAACTCAGTGATTCTCAACTTTTTTGCTCCAGCACACTTGTAACGATTTTAAAATTTGGCGGCACACAAAGAGCCTAACATGTGTGAGTCGACTTGAGGCATAAAAACCTTTTTAAGATTCTAAGAACGCGTTACAAAAAAAAAAGTAATTTTTTATGGATTTAAATCTTTTAAATTATATTATTTAATAATCTTAACTTGTCCATATACATATACGAGTATAACTACTTTTCTTTAATTAAAACTCAACTTGTAATAAAATAAAACCTTATAATGTTTACTATATACATTTATAAAGTTAAGCGGCACACTTTAAGAATTTGACGGTACACAAAAGTGCTGCGGCACATTTGTTGAGAATCACCCTAACTCATATCTAAATGAACCTGTTACGTTGGTACCTACTGTTATCCAGTTTCAAAGTAATTATAAGGTCAGCTGTCATGCGCAATCATTACATCGCCAGCCAGTGACGTTAATTAATAGATTGTTATAATACATTAAGTATTTCCTTATTTAAATTAGATGTTATGTTTACAGATAATATTATTACATTTATTTATTCTTAATTAATCAAGACGACCGATTGGCTCAGTGGCGGGGCCCTCCGCCCGTGGAGTCAATGGTCGCGGGTTCGATCCCTGCATCGGAATAAATATATGTATGGATTTATAAATATTTATTCCGATTCTGGTAACCCCCCCTCCAATCCGCATTTCCGTTCCTGCCCTTATCTTTCTTCTCTGTCCTTTCCCTTCCTCTCCGTCAATCCACGGTGTGCCGTGTCAAAGGATGCGTGGCTAAGGGCGAGGTTAGTCGCAAGCCTGCCGACCGCTCCGGGATCGGGCGCCCTCGGGTACTATAGTGCCTTACCTCAGCATGCAGGGCTTTGCTGGGGCTGACCTCCATCCTCCCTTGCGGCACGTGGGATTTACTAAGACGAATTTAATATACCTAATTTGTTGAAAATGACGGCGTCGTTGTTCGCCACCCGTCACGTTCTGATTCTCACGAGGGCGAGAAGCGACCAATGGAGAGCCGTTTCACTGCGATGAATGGTAGCGGATGGAGCTCTGTGGTCTCTGCCAACCCCTGCGGGGGATAGCCGTGAATATATAAATAAATAAATGAATTTATTCTTAATGTACAATTTTCGGTACAAAGGTGAACTAAATGCAGCAAGGCATATTCTGCCAGTTAACCTTTGGAGTGATGGAGAAAAGTACATACAAAAAAAGTATATAATTAAATATTAAATACATTTATATATAGATAAATACACATATCGACGACAGAAAACGTATTTGCTGTAAATAGAAAATCAAGGATATATATATATATATATATATATATATATATATATATATATATATATATATATATATATATATATATCATGAATTAATCGGGGAAGCAGAGATTTTAAGAAATAGTCGTTAACTCTACCTATAACACACATATACTCCTAACAAAATAGAAAATTGATTATTCATAGTCCTTCAATACGGACGTAACAGATAGATATTGAATGAAAATTGAGGCGCTTTGTAGTAATTCCCAAGAATGGCGAGCGAATTTGTGATCGCAGATTACTAGGTTTTTATTATTCAGATACACGCTCTTGTCTATGTACTGGTATTTGCTTCCACTGTCGCTTTAAACAACACCCGCGGGAAGAAACGAGACAGTTCTTATATGCCGGCAACCACATAGTTAATTTGTTTGGTATAAAATCATGCCTTGTAAAGTTGACTTTAATTAAAGTACAGTTCAGTTAAATTTAGCCAAACGTTATTTAAATGAAAAACCAAAAATTATTTATCCGCATTAATCGAATAGAAAAATATATTTTTTTTTTGGTTGGCAGAGACCACAGAGTTCCATCCACTACCATTCATCGCAGCGAAACGGCTCTTCATTGGTCGCTTCTCGCCCTCGTGAGAATCAGCACGTGACGGGTGGCGAACAACGTCGCGGATTAGGGGGGTTACCAGACTCGGAATAAATATTTATAAATCCATATATATATTTATTCCGATGCGAATATTCCTACATACTTTCCGAAAAAAAAAAAACGGTCGCCAAACAAATTGTTCAATTGCCGCTTTTGTACTATGTAATTTTAATTTTATGTAATTTTTCGGCGTATTCATATCATTATTTAATTTTTGTTTACAATAGACAAAACTAATTTTAATATATTTTGGCGCCATCTGTTGGCAGATTATGTGAGGATAAACTTTGTTTACAAAAAATAATTACAATAATTGTAATTGGTTTAAAATAAATTATTTAAAATTATCTAAAATTCATATTAATATGTATTTTGAATATTGACCTGTATTTTAAGAGTTATTTTGAAGTAACATCAATTATTTGTTTTAAAGAGATATTGTTTCTATGCTGAAGGAATCTATTTTATATTCTTTGTTCATTGTTTACCTATTGCCTTTATTTAATTACTCGATTTTTTTTTTATAAAAGTCGTAATTCAGACGGCGGAGATTGATTCTAATTCCAACCACCGTCGACGCCGAAATATTCGATACAAATTTCACTTGTATGGTAAACCTCTGATGAGTAAAACTTTTTTTAATAACTTATGAAATACAACAAAAATATAATAACTTTTGACTTTTCACCTGAATAATGGATTTCTACAGAGAAATGCTGATTCCGTCAATTAGTCAAACTTTGTCATCAGTCTACAATGTTTGGTTAAATGCATTTAACTTTTGTCAAAAGCTTGGCACAGATCGGTGCTCCGTTTAGCTAAGAAGTGTCCCCGCTTTTTCATGGGATAGAGAGGCAAACGAGACAACGCCGCCCATAGACAAATGCACCACGATAGGGATTGCCGGCCTTTGAGATGAGAATAGGCTGGTTATTTAAATGTTCCAATATCGTATCAGTTCGAAAATACCGCTGAAGGTAGCTGGTTCCATAGGGTAGTGGTACGTGGAACGAAGTATCGGAATAAACGCACCATATTAGATCAACATTCATCCAGAGGGTGGGGATGAAACTTTTCACTTTGACTAGTTGTTTAGTAATCGAATTTAGTAGTAGAATTTTTCCGAACAAATCATCGGTACACTTCCCATGGTAAAAGCTATAAAAGATGCTAAGAGATGAGACATGTCTCTGCAATGCCAGAGAATCAAGCTGTTTGCCTAAACGCCATCATCTCTCCAGTAAAGATTATGTTTCTCACAAATCAGGAACAGGAATAGAATATTGTTGATAAGAATATTAAATAGTCCAAATAATTAATATACAATGTACATACATACATATCGTCACGTTTGTTTCCCGTAGGGGTAGGCAGAAACCAAAGATCTCCATCTGCTATGATCTCTGCATACTTTCCTTGCTTCCTACACACTCATCACTTTCCTCATGCAAGCCCACCGATTAAGGATATTCTTGACCTGGCCTTTCCTAAAAACTTCTGCAATTTAGTCAAGGTATGTTTTCCTTGGTCTTTCCCTAACGAGCCTTCCATCTACATCAACCATTACCAATATATAGTGTACCATCCAAGTAATTTATATTAATGAGTATTTACCACACAAATTTATTATTAATTATCAGACGTACAATTTACTTCGCCTCTAGAGAGGCGCATTCGAGCGCCAATTTCCCTTCGAAATAATAAAGGCTCACACTTAATTAAAAATATGTTATCCTTACATTAAAACTGTAAATGTTATACACTCGGTAATTGTGTTTCATGGCTGTCAGGTCACGTACGCTTCTTCATGTTATTATTACGATATCGAGGTGGTGCGTGGCTTCGATGTCTTTAAGCACATACATACAGACAACAATACGAATAAAGAAAAATGAACATTTTTAGATACATTGAAAATTGTAGTTTATCTTTTTTAATATTGCATTTGGTTGGATAATAATTTTATAATTAGAGGGTAGACGATGCTGGATTTTATAATTTTGATAAAGAGGGTAGTAGTGAATAATATTTTTTTTTTATTTTAGTTCAAAGTATAAAATCTGTCTGTAATATGAATAACTGGCTATAAAGACTATATGAATGGCTAATAGATGGCAATATTTATAATACTAAAGACCTTTTTGTTTTAAAAGTTGGATTGAATGTATGTAATATAGATAAATCAATTATAATTTTAATGACAATCTAAGAGTTTATTAATAATTAAATGCTTTTAAGCGACTTATGTATTTAGATCTCTATGTATGTAATAATTAATGAAGTTTGTACGCCATAATTGGTAATGTGATGGAGTTTTTAAACGTCTTTTTTCATCTTGTTATACCTTACATAATGCAAATAAATTATTATTAAAAATATTATTATTAAAAAAATATTCATGGTGAAATTACGTTATTAATTACGATTTTTATAAGAGCACAGGGATACTTATACATATGTATAGCTTGCCACCAATTCGCATTGGACAACTATGGTTGGTTAATATTCATTCTTCTAGCAAAAGCGCCCAGTATTGGGACATATATGAGCTGTAAAACGACATGGACAACAATATAAACGAAAATATTTTATTTTACCTTTTTAGACACTAGTAGGAATTGTTCTAAACAATTCCTTCCTCAAAATTCTACTATCGTGCAACACGCCACAAAAATATGTAATCCCTACCAACTTTCCACGCACTAACAATCTATGGTAATAATTGCCTTAAGCAATATTTTTGAACTGATAATTCACTAGAATTTTCAATATTTCTCAAATCAACGCTGCCCATACGTGTACAACGATTTCGCGTCATTGAGATGTGGATTCCTACGTTCGGCCCATCGTTGGCCCTTCCCCCTAGCGGGAGCCAGGCAACTACAGGAGGATTTCGAGTGGGAGCGGGCGTCCTTCAGGTGGACGAGCGTGGAGGGGAGCAAAGTTTTTTAGATATATATTATAAATTAGATAGTCCATTGTCGGCTTGGCGTTTTTGAGGTCAGACACCACCAGGCCGTTCTTAATCTTGTGTGTGTGTATGTGCATATACGTGCAATGTGTCTCTGTATTCAACAACATGTTGATTCTTTTTAAAATTTACAGGTGGGTAACTGACAATGAGATTTTACCACTTTTAATTAAATTCTACAGATTAGCGCTCGCTTGAGATTTATTTATTAATTGTGCTCAACTTTAATTAATCGTTTGTTTTGAAACTTTGATTGTTTCAAAATACTTTGGCAACTGATTAATATAGTTTGACGCATGTTTCTTAATCCCGTTTAAGCACATTAAATAATTAATAGTTTACAAAACTGAGAGATAAAATGTTTTAAAAAGCAAGTAACTAATTTATTTGAAAAAAAAAACCAAATATATGGACCTGGATGTCCCTAAATAGTAAGGTTAAAAACGAAATCGACTATATAATAGTTGGAGGAGGCCTATGCTAGGGCACACCTAAATAAAAGACATTATGTAATATATATGTAGTATTATAATAAGTTATTTTACTTATATGTAATATAAGTAAAATGTTTCGAAAAATAAAGGCTTTATTATTATCATATAACTATTTTATTTTAAAATTTTAGGAATTGCTGGCTACCGAAGAATACTGTCTCTCGGTTTACACGAAATATCATCTTGTATCAGCCGTCCTAAGCTAATCGATCCATCACCGCTCTTGTAGATCGTTTTATCGGAGAGTCAGATGTGATTAGTAACCCTCATCGCTAAGTCTTCTCTGGATTTTTTTCGAAAATCTGAACGTTACAAAAATGAAATTTGGATTTTTTTTATTGTATAAAAAGGAGCAGACGTGTCACCTGATGGAAAAGAATCGACGCCGCCCATAGACATCCGCAGTGACATCCGCATCGGCAGTGCGGAAGTATTGCGGGCCTTTACGGAAAGTGTCATTATGCGAGTAGGAGGGAGGAGGGGAACTCAACCGCCCACCGGACGAAGCGCGATAGCTAAGCTACCACTCAGATGCCTGTTTTCTGCGGTAGTGTGGTACTCTCCCCGGGCGAGCCGGCCCATTCAAGCTACAGACAAATAATATGACATTCTTGACAAAGTATTCGTCTGCAGCGTGGCTCTACCAGTTCATTTTATATTTTAAAATAAAAAATCTACATTATTTATCACGACTAAAGTGTTATCGCTTTCCGTAACACTGAGGTTTTCTTCTGTCTGTCTTTATAAATTACATTACATGAATTTCATGATATTGGAACTAACCCCTCCATTTTTGTCACGCGTGATGTTGAAGTTTACAGTTTTAGCGCTTTATATTTGGTGCCTATTACATTATGCCTGTTGATGTGAACCATGTTCTAGCACATTAATCGCTTTGTTGGAATAATTAATAAAAAAACAGTATTGTTTATGAAGAGTGATGAGAAGTGATGACGACGACGGCAGATGATGATGACGGCATCATAGTACATGGAGGTCTGCAGTCTCTATCTATCCTCAAGGGAAACAGGCGTAATGTATTTATTTATGTATGTATATATGTGTTAAATAGATTTTCTCTGGTCGATCCTTCATGTCTGAAGATCGCGATCACCAGACTTCACCCAGCGGTTCGTTAGGCTCTTCCATTTTATGACAAACTAGCTGTTTTATTCGTGACTTTCATAGTGATTTTTTTGGTAATTTAGTGCAGTGGTTTTCCGTTACCTTTTGGACCAGACATTTTTTTGGGGTAATTTAGGTTCGGGTGTATGGTTATACCGCCATTGCTCGGTAGCCAGAGCCTCGTCTGTTATCTAGCAGGGAGCACCCGGTACCCACTTGGGTACTACCGCCGAAGCGCATGCAAGTGAGGTTAACTTAGGCCGGTTAGGATGTTGTTGCCGTTCTCCCCTTACTCCCCAAAAGTCGGTAGACGTCTCTATATATAATATAAACACACGTAAGACACAAGCCATTCTTAGCTTTAGTGAGCTATAAAGCTAGTCCAACAACAATGTCACAAATCCTTATCTTTTGTAACACACTTCTAACCTTAAGTTAACATTGTTATCACGTACCGAGTACGTGGTCCAACAAATCTATTCACGGATACTTTCAGGTCATTGAAGCGACATAATACGGGTGTGGGGTACAATTGTATTTTGTTCTATTGTAAATGTTTTGTGACCTGAACACTGCAGATGTGATTTTCTTCGATTTAAATGTACGCATGTCCGAAAAAATATAACATATATTCATAGTTTAGTTTATTTTATAATTTCTTCATTACTATCTGGATGAGTGGCGATCCAGTACGGTGCGTATTTCTAGAAACTTTTTTCCACTACCCTATGGAACCAGCTACCTCTAGAGGTTTTTTTCAAATCAATACGACATTGTAACCTTCGAAAAACAAGACTTCACTTTTCTTAAAGACCGGCAATGCTAATATAATGCTATTCTATAGTAAAAAGTGTTCTATAAAATGAATATTGCCAACCTAGTTCTTCTCATGGGAATCGCTCAAAGTGACTATGGAAGTGAACACCAATATTAAAAAAAAATTAACGAAGCACGTAACAGATATTTTCATCTGTAATTATTTAATCTTTAATTACAATATCAAAAAGTCATCAAACAATAACTATATAACGCCTAGGTTTTCGATTTAAATATTTCTATCCTTACAATCTACTTTCAGTCTCCACCTCCAAAGAAATAATTGATATAATGTAATTCGCAAACTTAAGAAAAAGTTTTCTTTTGTAGTTTAGCTTAGGCTTATTAAAAGTTGAGATCGTGTTTTTAAAATAAGATTTTATTTAGAATTCAAGTTAGGCTGATAAAGCTTCTGTAATATCTCTGGTGTTATAAATATCAATCAATACGATTGCTTTCCATCAAGCAACACGTTGGCTCGTTTGTATTCCTATCCTACAAAAAAAGTCGCCCGGGAGCTATAAAAAGACCAATAACTGAGTCTCTTTAGTGGAAAGAAATGGAAACGAAGCAATACACCGGGGATGGTAGATTTATAACATTCGCCTATTTTGCGTGATAGCTAAATGGCTACTCCAGGTATCTTAAATGATTTTAAAGTGGTAGAGCCACGCTGGAGACGAATACTTTGTCAAGAATGGCATAATATTTGTCTGTATGAATGGGCCGGCTCGCCCGGGGAAGCACCACACTCTTGCAGAAAACCGGCTTGTGAATGGTATATTAAATACTGCGCTTCGTCCGGTAAGCGGTTGCATTCCGAAGGTCAACCCCCCACCACCCTCCCCCTCCACTTCCGTCTATGGAACTGCGGATGTCTATGGGCGGCGTTGATTGCTTTCCATCAGGTAACACGCCTCTCGTTTGCCTTCCAATCCCATAAAAAATATGCCAAGGAACCAAATATACAGTGAAGACGAAAATAAGGCGATTAATTTGATAATTTGCGCAGGCAAAAAGTGGATGCATGTATCAGTACATTGAGGTACCTGGTGCGTTTAAGGGAAGGTTTATATTTAGCAGTATACAATCGCAGGCTGCTATTTATTTAATACAAAATCCAGAGCATATCATTTGCTTACACTTATGTGCATTTTGAAAACTTCTTGAGCCAATTACGAATATACATTTTAATAACGATAACTTCCTTATCGTAATATCCGATACCAAGCAACAAAATACTGGAACAATATACCTCCTCCACTAAAGTGTCTTAAAAGTGGCTTCACGTTTCCCCAAGTCCCATCCCTCCCACATCCCACAAGTCGCAAGGGAGGATGGAGGTCAGCCCCAGCAGAGCCCTGCATGCTGAGGTAAGGCACCATAGTACCCGGGGGAGCCCGATCCTGGGACGGTCGGCACGCTTGCGACTAAGCTCGTCCTTAGCCATGCATCCTTTGGCAGGGCAGACCGTAGATTGGCGGAGAGGAAGGGAAAGGAAAGTGCAGGAACAGAAATGCGGATTGGGGGGGTTACCAGACTCGGAATAAATATTTATAAATCCCTATATATATATTTATTCCGATGCGGGAATCGACCCCCCGACCATTGACTCCGTGGGCGGAGGGCCCCGCTACTGAGCCAATCGGTCGGTCCGGAGCCAAAAATATAAGGTTGTTACTTAATAATCAAACATGTTCAAAACAAATTCTAACAGTCAGGTTTTAGCAGTATTGGTATCGTCACGTATTTCCCTCCCTTCTTATATAATAATAAATGTTAGTTGACAGGTACTTTAATAATAAGAAAAATAAAATAAGTTTCGTAAATTTTTTCATAAACTTACAACAAATAGCTAATTCGATACATGCGCCAAATCCAAGTACATTTTCTCATCCAATTACGAAATGAAAAGAGGATAATATTCTGTAAAACGAAACGCTTCCGGCCATGTCTTGGGAAACGCACAATATTTTACTTCTTAACAATGGCCGAATATTATATTACATCATTTTATGTTTCCCTTTGTATCCGAAAGCTCGCAAAGCATTTTTCATTTCAACGTCTGATGGAGTGTTAGGAGTTTTATTTTGCTCATTCTATTTCGTAATAAAACATAGCTAAAAGACAAAATAAGTTACATATAAAAGATTTCGACTTTCAAAATGTATTCTTAAACAAACAAATAACCGCCACTCAAGCATATGTACGTCTGGATGAAATGCGATTTAGTACGTTGCATTTACTCAGAAACTTTTTTCTACGTATTTGCGGAAAAAAAGTTTTTGTTTATTCATTATCTTGTGGAACCAGCGCCTACTTCCACGGGTGTTTACCAACCGGTATATATACTTTGGAACCTTCAAAAAACAAGCCTACACTTTTCCCAAAGGCAGGCAATGCTCCTGCAATACTTATGGCCCTGCGGATGTCTTTGCATGGCGTTGATTGTTTTCCATAAGGCTTGCTCTTTTGCCTTCTTATCCTACAAAAATGCGAAAAATTATTTACTCTGACAAGGGCCTTATTAATTTTAACAATTTCCTGCTAATCATGAAGAAACTAAATGTTATTAAAATTTCCACAAATAATAAATATAATAAAAAATTGTTATACCGTATACTGTGTAAGCAAACACAATATCCGGCAATAGGGAATTAAGGCTGAGAGGCCTAGAAATATAAATTGAAAAAAAAATGCTTATTAAGGTTTTATTAAGGTTTTTATAAACATATTTCGCAGTTACTACGTATCTGAAAGAATATATTTTTAATGGAGTAAGAAGGTAAACTACGAAGCATGTCGCCTAATTTCTGTTAGGGTCTACAGTCCACAAGATGCCTACAGCCAGCTCCTGTAGCCATTTGTAACAGCATAGGCTTTGTAACAGCGTTGCCGACCATCGAATAATTTGTGGACTTGTTTTTTGGAAGTAATTAATATCGTATCAGTTCTAAAACCCCTATTTACCGTTAGAGATATTCAAGTTTATTCAAACGGAAAGGTATAAAGCAATTTCTTAACCAAAGATAACACGGTAAACACCAATACATGAGAAACAAAATTAGCAATTTTTTTCTTCCACTTCCTCTCTTATTACTTCCCGCTTCTCTTTCTATATCTACGTCTTACTTGGTGTTTCAGATTTCCTTGAGCAGCGGTGAGAAGTGCTATTAGGTTATATACTCGTTTGCTAACCTTTTCCATAAAAAATAGGATTTTAATTAAGCGCCATTTTTTATAGTTGAAACGTCATTAACGATAAAATGCTTATGCTCTCGAAGCGGTCCATATTTTGTATAATTAATGCGTTAATTTATTTAGTTTAACAAATTTAATCGTAAGTCAAAATTATTGAATTGTTAATCCAATTAAAAAATTAATTTATTTATAAAGTTAAATTTTATAAAGTTAGTACTATATTTTACATTTATTAAATCACCGACCGATTGGCTCAGTGGCGGGGCCCTCCGCCCACGGAGTCAATGGTCGCGGGTTCGATTCCCGCATCGCTGCGATGAATGTAGCTGATGGAGTTCTGTGGTCTCTGCCAACCCCTGCGGGGGATAGGCGTGAATATATAAAAAAAAATAAAAAAAAGATATAAATCACACTAAAAGTAACCTATGCTAGTCCCTTCACTTGTAAAGTTAAGAATAAAGTCTTCAAGAACGGTCTGCACGGGCCTTACATATCTCTCCGACGTGTGAGGTGCGAGAGGCGTTATTATGTATCTAGAACTTTCTCTTGCTGTTTGATCCAAAGCCATACGTAGAATAGAGCCATTGTGCATCGCTCCATGTTGATACTTTTTCTTTTTTTTATGGGATAGGAAGGCAAACGACCAGCCATGTCAGCTGATGGAAAGCAATCAATGCCGCCCATAGACATCCGCAACGCCATAGGTAGTGCGAAAGCGTTGCCGACCTTTAAGAATAGTGTCATCATGGGAGTAGGAGGTGGAGGGGGAGGGGAAGGATGAAGGTATTTGGCCTCTGAAGCGCGGTAACTAAGCTAAACTCAGACGCCGATTTTCCACGGTACTTCCCCGGGCGAGCCAGCCCATTCTTGCTACAAACAAATATTATGCCATTCTTGTCAAAGTATTCAACTGCAGCGTGGCTCTACTACTGTCAACTTTTTTGATTCTTTATGACTTGATCTTATGATCTTATGACACTGTCAACTTTTTTGATTCTTTATGACTTGATCTTATGATCTTATGACACTGTCAACTTTTTTGATTCGGGATTTTTATTAATCTTCCAAGAATCTTCCATTTTTCTATTGATTGAAGAATATTTTATATTTTTATTAAAGTGCTTGAGATGTATGCTTTAAGTCGTATATATAGAAATAACAAGTTTTATTAAAGTCTTCCTTATGTAGTTAAATTACGCTGTCTACACTTTATCATATTGGACTGGCTAAACTTGGGTCTTTTACTCCTTTACCCTTATTGGATTAGATACTGGGTATGAAACTCTCCTCCCAGCTGCGCGGTTCCACCACCGCGTAGTCCACACGACAAAAATAAATTCCATCCCCATCACCTAGATGGCTGACCCATTACTATGAGATTTAATCGCAGTTTTCTGCTTAGAACTATAAAAAGCTGCGCTCGTGGTAGCTTTAAATCCACGGCAAATAAGTGTTGAAACAACTTGCTACCACCTCTACGAGACTCGCATACTATAAATATGTTTACAAAAATATAAAAAATCTAATTTTAAGTATGCAAACAGGAACTTGTTCTTTTGGTTGCGGTGAATTTATTACATGATTTAGTTGTTTTTATTTTATTGTATTGTGTATGTATTTATGTGTATATGAGTATATAGAATGTATGTATATGTATGTACAACACACACTGTATGTCAATATGAATGTCGACACTGTGGTCCACGATCTGACCATCTTTGTTCTTGCTGAAAATCAGCGCCAGGTGCTCTAATAGAACGCCTGGCATATATGCCGAGCAAGAACCATTTTATGACACTTGTTAGATTAAAATTATCTTCTTTTTGTTTTGTTTATTTGTATATTATAATATTGTTAAGGTTTTCATTTTAGCTATTGTGAAAAAAGGTGTTATGAATGTTGTGAAGATTTTTCTATTTCTAAATAAGGAATGATTTACCACCCGTGGCGTTTCCATGTAGATATAACAAAGGGGTATTTAAGAAACGAGCATATACGTTCACAAAAGGCCGGCAACGGGTCTGTGACCTACTACCACCAGGTGACCCGCTCGTTTGCCTGCGAATTAATTCCTCATTTATAAAATGAAGAATTAATTTTACCAACTGAATTTTTTTGTCTATAAAATGAAAATTTAGCAAATTAATTTTAACATTACCGCGACCGCAGAGTCACTCGTACGTAATAAAGGTAATTTTCCGCTTTAAGCAAGGTCTTTGTTAGAAACTCATTTGCACAAAATTGGACATATTGCCTTCATAATGTATTTATGCTCCTTACCTTACTAACCTTAATATTAAGAAAGAGACAATACAAGACTGTAATAAAGGAATAACAAAAAAAGATTAGTATTTTTATTAAGTGAAAAGTTTATTTATTTTATTTTATTTAATACTTTATTGTACAAAAAGACGACATACAAGAATTAAAAGGAAAGAAGATGTACAAGGGCGCGCTTAACTCAAAATTGAGTTTTCTTCCAGCAAACCCAGGAGTGAAAGAGAGATAAGATAAGCTGTGAGGATAGAAATAAGTGTACAACAACAAAATATAATAAGAATATACATAACAATACATACTATATAAAACCATATATATATAAACATAAACATACTAATAATATATAATATAATACTATATAAATAATACACATAAATATATAAACATTTTACACTGAAAGGAAATGTTCCTTAATTCTTCTCTTAAATTTTAAAGTTATTATTTTCGTACAGAAGCTTTGAAGAACATGTTTTTTTTATTAATGTAAGCAAGATCCATCCACCGGAATTACAAAACTTACCTAACTTAATTTACCTCTTACTACATACTATAATGGAAAATTAATCAAGGACAGACCCAATAATAACCAGATTGGATATAAGAGGGCGATGTGGAGTAAAATAAGATGTCGTGATGTAAGTTGAGAAAGGGATGTTAAGATGGTTTGGGCACATAGAGAGGATGTGAAAGACGACTAGCAAAAGAAATTTATGTTGCGTATTTATATGTATATAAATATACGAAACTCGATAAAATACAATATATTGTACATATGTACATTATGTATTTTTTATAGAGACTTGTTCATTTTCATCGGAAAAACATTTCATCATTTATAGACTCGTATACACACGCGTCACCTATCGTAGAAAATAATTGTACTATTCCAGAAACTTTTATTGGTGTGTATAACAATTTCCTAAAGTTTCATGGCGATCGGAAGATTATTTCAGTGATATTGCTGTAGTTATGCATAGATGATAAATACATGGGAAATACTTATTTTTAAAACCCATAATACGAAGTTTTTTTATGTGAGTTCGGAAGGCAAACGAGCTGGCGTGTTACCTGATGAAAAAGCAATAAACGCCGCCCATACACATCCATACTGCTATAGGCAGTGTAGAAGTGTTGCCAACCTTTAAGGAAAGTGTAATTATGGGAGAGAGAGGCTGGGCCTCCGGAACTCAACTGCTCACCGGACGAAGCGCGGTAGCTAAGCTACAACTCAGACGACTTTTTTTTTGCGGTAGTGTGGTACTTTTCCGGGCGAGCCGGTCCATTCACGCTATAGACGAATATAATATGCCATTCTTGACAAAGTATTTGTCTGCAGCGTGTCTCTACCACTATAAAAATATAGTAAAGATGTTTAAAAAATATTTAAATTTAAATAGAACGGCCGATCTCATCGCCGAAAGAGATTTCGTCCAGACAACCTTTCGTGGTCAAAATAACTTTGCAAATAACGAATGGCAAAGTTTTTTCGCCAAACTTTCGAGTACTAAAGAAATTACAAAAATTTAAATATTTTTCTTAATATTCAGCACATATTATCGTAATTTCAGCAAACGAATTAGGTGGCATAATTAACTGAAAAATACACCGCTGTGGGTGAGAGCCCGCAGTTTATCGTTAATTACGGCTTAAGCACAACAAGCACCCACTTAATTAAAAACCTGTTATTTTTTTTAAATAAAAATGGTAAATATTGTTATTAGGGATAGCCACCCTTCATTTCTTCGCGTTATGATCTTTCCGAAATATTTTATCAATACCAATGCTAATGTCTAATATTATAAAGTCTGAAGACAAAAGTCTTCAACCAGTGCGTCCTGCCCGTACTCTCTTACGGTGCAAAAACGTGGACACTGACCCTGCTAGATGGAGCGACGAGCTGCGCAAGGCAGCTGGCAGATACTGGATGCGTGTAGCCGAAGATCGGGCCAGATGACGCGCCTTGGGTGAGGCTTATGTCCAGCTGTGGACTGCCGCGGGCTGATATTAATATTGAATGCTAATGTAAAAGACATTGGAACCTTAAAAAATCAAGCGTACACCTTTCTTAAAGGTCTGCAACAATGCCTATGGCACTGCAGGTGTCTATGGATGCCGTTGATTGCCTTGCTATTCAATAAAAAAATGTACCATCTCTATCCCAGATATCGACAACCGTTTGACTGTTTTTCTCCCTATCCTCAGTCATGCGAATCAATTTTTTTCTTTCCACCTTCAACCAGTCTCGTAACGTGTGTTACTTCATTTCATGGCAATTAACATTTTTTTTCTTACAGCAAATATATGTCTAACCTACTGCTCGGCATAAGGCTTCGTCATTCCTAAAGGATTGGATATTAATCCATCATAATTGTCAAAGGTATTAGCGGCATATCCATACTCGAAATAACTGTCGGCCTTCGGCTGTCAGCGTAATGTTTTCACTACAAGAATAATATTAACTATGAATAAAACAATAAAAAGAAATTGCTTTTTTAACAGTAGATATTAAAAAGTCCTCTATAAAATACATATGTAATATAGAGCAATACATTGTCTAACAAAATTTCTTTATATAATTAATATAATAGTTAACATAATAATAGTTAACATATATTTAATTAACATAGCATAAAAAAATGACGGCGACGTGATTCGCCACCCGTCACGTAGTGATTCCCACGAGGGCAAGAAGCGACTAACGGAGAGCCGTTACGCTCGTTACTTTACTAGAGTCGTTACGATGAATGTGAGAGGAAGGTTGGGTGAAAAAGTGGATGAGTGTGGAGCAAGGAAGGTGTGCCGGGATCGTAGCGGATAGAGGTCTGTGGTCTCTGCCTACCCCTACGGGAAACAGGCGTGACGGTATGTATGTATGTAGCTGTTACACTTTTTGAAAAAATCAATTTTTAAAAATATCTCTTCTAACGCTTATTTCATCAATTATCTCCGGAGTGTAATAAGATGAGAGGCTGAATTTATGTCAACGGTACTGTATTTGTATCAATAGTATAATATTTTTATACCTCTACTATGTTATAACACAATTCATTTTTAATATATCTATCTGGAGCTGCTGACCCTACTTTATCTTGCTAGACCCATTAACATCTCGTAGAGAAACACAAACAGAAAAAAAATGGAACTTATACTACATATACATATGTAAAGAAGTGGAAAATGAAGGCTTATATAATAATATATATTATATAATAATAAACATTATTTTTTTAACACAGTCCATATACGAATTAGTCCTATTGCATAACACGGGCCTCTATTTCTGAAAAACGGACAGCAACCGACTACGCTTAGCCATCGCATATTAGCGGGGTTACCTGACTAGGAATGAATATCTGTAGGTATACATATATTTATTCCGATTCGGGGATCGAACCCGTGACTATTAATACCGTGGACAGAACAACCCACCACAGAGTCAACCTTGACAAGTATTGTGGGTAAGTATCCTTTCTTCTAGAAATAGGATAATCCATGCCAATTTGTAGGAAATATATGGGTCACATAAGAAATAATAATATTTTATTTATTTGTAACATGTTACATGTTAGAGATACCTTTTCAATTAAATTGGAACATAAAAGATAACAACCATCCCTGCAACTATCGGTTCATTGAATGGAGTGTGCCCCTTAAGATTTATTACGAGAGACTGACCCTCTTGTTCAATGTCATGAACTAACGTTGAAATATTTGACTTGTCTAAAGAAATCCTTTAAAAAAAAATAAAAGACAAATTAAGGTTTATTTATTTTTAAATGAGAACAAAATTAATGATTCTTTTAAAAGTAACATAAAAGAGGTCATTGTGGATACAATTCATCCACATTGACCTCTCCTCGGATAAAGTAATAAAACCATATGACTATTATTATCAGTTGAGTCAAACGTTACTTTGCAAAAATCTATTACTATGTGGACATTTAGAACTTTTACTGAGCTAAGATCCGCGACAAGCAAAAACAGAAAAATAATAATGTGTTTTCTACTGGAAGAACGGTTACTGGAAGACTTAACGGTTGTCTTCCGTGGAGTCTACTATACTTGATGATGCCACGTGTTGACGCGAAACGAGTGTTGTGTGCAATGTAGAAAAGGGGTAGTGTGTGTTTGGTCTTGTTGATAGTGGTTAGGAGGTGGAAAATTGCTCACCGTTGTTTCGATAAGATTTAGTTTAAAATCCCCGTAAATCCACACCTGACCAGTAGACAACACACATTATTATTTTTCTGTTTTTGTTTGCTTGTCGCGAACCATCGCATGCATTCGCAAACCATCATCCGCGCTTTCGCTATCCACGATTTCGCCATCCACGTTTTCGCCATCCACGTTTTCGCCATCCACGCTTTCGCCATTCACGCTATCGCTATCCACGCTTTCGCCATCCTCGCTTTCACCATCCTCTAGTCTCGTAGAAGTCTGTAGGTAACATTAATTGCTTTCCATCAATATACGCTAATTCAATAAAAAAAATTCAAAAACAGACTCGAATTTAAAGAAGTAATTTACAACGTGACATGAACGTGTAACGAAATGATTTCGGCAGGTTCAATTTGTATGCTGAAGCGATAAACGTATTGAAATTAGAATAATATTTTCTTTGATAACGTAATCACATTATTTTAAAATGTTTTTCAATGTGAGAACGTAATGACATTTAATAAATCCATTTCAAAGAGAAAAAAATACAAAAATAAATATTTCAAGACTCACTTATTTCACAGCTAGCCACGAGACCACTCCATTTCTGAAGGAAGGGATATTAACTCCCCAGACTCGAATAAAACCTTCTATCTAAATGTTTAAGAAATGTGCTGCATTTCTTTACTACAGCCCACATATGTACTTATGTCTGTCAGCAGAGCAAGGGCTTCACCATTCCGGGAGGATCACATTAGCTCACCGCGCTTGTTCACACTGTTGTCCAATGTTGTGGTGTTACCATACTTAGAATAAATATCTTTAGGCCATATAATATATTTATTCCGAACAGGCAGAAAGTTTGCAAGCGGGAACCCCACTACTGAGCCAATTGGTCATCGTTGTAGATCGATAGAAATATTTATCTGGATACGCATACACGGATGGATCTTCGGTTACACGCATCCAGTCTCTGCCAGCCCCCTTGCGCAGATCGTCGCTCCATCTAGCAGGAGGGCGTCTCACACTACGTTTGCAGAGTCGCGGTCTCCACTCCAGCACTCGTCTACTCCAACGATTGTCGGTTCTCCGACAAACGTGTCCAGCCCATTGCCACTTCAGTCTGCTAACTTGAAGAGCAATGTCGGTGACTCTGGTTCTCCGGCGAATTTCTTCATTTCGAAACCCCGAGCGTAGCTCTCTCCATAGCCCTCTGAGCGACTATATACATATATACATATATACATATATATATATTTTTATATCATTAGTCACGGGTATAAGCAAATTTCAATATATCCTATATGTCTTTAAGCGAATTTTAATACACCTAATTTTTTTAAAAAATGACGGCGTCGTGGTTCGCCACCTGTCACGTCCTGATTGCCACGTGGGCGAGAAGCGACTAACGATGAATGTGAGAGGAAGGATGGATGAAATGATGGATGAGTGTGGAGGAAGCAAGGAGGATGTGCTGGGATCGTAGCGGATAGAGATCTGTGGTCTCTACCAACCCCTACGCGGGATAGGGTGACGATATGTATGTATGTATTTATGTCTATAAGAAAATAAAATCATCTGTGACGTTTCATTCATCGTTCTTAAAAGCTATAAAATTAAAGCTCTGTGTGAGTGAGTTTCCATTTTAATGAAAATCATAATTCTTTATCAATTCCCTTCATTAAAAGTAAAAAGCACGCTTGCCACTTCGACGTCGAACATCAAAGAAAATCTCTATAAAGGTGTGGCTGGTTTCTTAAACGTATTTTTTCTCTCATTTTCTCCGAGCGTGTCAAAAGCTATAAAAGTAAATATTATGTGCAACTCTGAAATTTATGGCTGTACGCTTTCATACATAAATTATTTCAGTTTGAATATCTACGTAACAATTCGTTGTCGGTTACCGTTAGGAAACTTTCAGCGTACCACTTAATCTGTCGTAAGGGCTTGTTTGGTAAATAACTATTTAATTAATTTCATGTTACTTGAGACCCAGTGCTATTAATGAAATTCAATACAAGGTACTAATTTGATTAAATTGGTTTTTAATAGATAGGGATTCCATATTATGAGAGTAAATACAAGATATTTTTTTTGAGTCTGGGTACCACTCTAATCCGTTTTGGACAAGGTGTGGTGGGTTAATGCTTATTCAGACAGTCCATATACGGGCTGTATTATTATGTTATTGTATTATATAGTGTATTATTATGTTATTGTATTATAATTAAACGTGAACTTTTACAGACCGTCAAAGGTAGAAAAGTTGCTTACCTGGGTCATATCATGAGACATGACAGGTACAAATTGGTGCAACTGATTATAATGGGAAAAATCGCGGGCAAAAGACAAGATGGTTGAAAAAGAAAGTCTTGGCTACGTAATATCCAGGAGTGCACCCGGATAGCGAGTGCTCCAGAACTGCTGCACCTCGCGAAGGAGGGGAAAAGTTGTGTTGAATTGGCTGCCAACCTTCGCAAGTCGGAGAGTCACTCTTAGAAGATTATATGGTAGTAATGAAAGTTTATTGCTAAGTTGCCCCTATAAAAGGTCCTCATCCACTTCAACTACCTATGGTGTCGCTAATGGGAGGCGTTGATTGCATTCCATTAGGCGAAACATTTTCTCGTTTGTCATCGTAACCCATAAAAAAAAAATTATCGTATTATCGATATTCAAAACGAGATACGCCTCGGCTCCATTAAAATCACACGAGCCACAAGTGCAAGGTAAAGGCAAACAATGAAAAATTTGCGACGAGTTGAAACAAAACCCAACGAATGGAACGCGCGCCAGCCGCCTCAGTTCCGCCACGCTATAAAAACCTACCCGAGCAAACTTCGTAATTCCGCTCCGTCCCAACCGATATAAAATATGAAACACTGGACGAAATTCGCCCTGGCTCCCCCGAGCGCGCTCGGCCCACCTCGGCAAAGATCGTCTGACTTCGTTTCGCCGTAGCGGCAGTGTCGTAGACGCCTCCGTACGCCCGCTACGTAAGTGGCTACGTGCTACAAGTCCGGACAAAATAACTCGGTGATTGTGTTATTCAGTGATTTAATATAAGTGCTAGACGAATAGAAATGAGTGTCTTAAACAAATAATGTGATGTGGGACGAGTTGTGCTGTTAAGGAAATTGTTCCTTGGCTTGGCGGTGTAGAAAAATGGTAAATATCTGTTTATTTTTTTAACAGCGATTTTTATATGAAACCTAATTAATTACTTTTGTATTCAAAAATTAATAACGATTAATTCAGATCAATTCTAAATAGATTTTATAAATATTTTAAACAAAATTTATAAAACGCTATATAAAGGAATCGTATCATTATCTATTTATATAGTTTCAACAGTTAATCTCACCACTCAATACTGGCAGTGCGTGACTGTATACAAAAAATTAAGCTTCGATAATTAAAAAAGCATTTATTTAATTGTATCCATTTGCCAGTAAAGAGTAATATAATTAATGGTACGCAATAGTCAATGTTACAAAGACTTGGTCCTTCTTGAGTTGTATAAATGTTGACTTTATATTTATACCAGAACCAAATGTTGGTTCAAGGTTGTAATGCGGCAAGAGCTCTTGAGTTGTATAATTATGGGCTGTATACTCATAGGATACTAGTTCATATCCGATGTGAAGAACCAAATGTACGCTGAAGGTTTTAGATACGGCAGGAGATCTCGAGTTTTATGAATCTTCAATGTATGTCTATAAATATAAGTTCATACTTGTACTTTATTCTTACTTTCCTGTCTGCCCAAATATGGGTGAATCCCCTTTATTTCGGAAAGAGCTTTTTGACTAAGATTATTTCTATATGTATACCCCTCAACCTAGGTGGGACGAAGTGTTATATCAACCTTATAATATTATCTTAAATTCTTGAAAAAATTCTTCGTTTTACTTTAAGGGTCGTGAGAACGCGTTGGCGTATATTTAAGCGTATATTATAATGGTGTTGCACATGCGTTGGAAACGCCATGGGATCCATACATTTTTACTTTCCATTAGGTGGTATTCCTGCCCATTTGCCTGTCTATTCAATAAAAAATAGGCAGGTTAAAAGTATAGAGAAACTAGGACTAGAGTGGTAGAGACTACTTCGCTAAAGGTGTTCCGAAAAACTTAATGTCCTCCTCAGCACGGAAATTTGACGAGAAAAATTTTTCCAGGACTGCGTTTTTATAAGTTACTGATCATGAGAAAATTAAAACTATATGCGATTTAAAAGCAAGAATTAATATAAATATTATTTCTTCATTGAAGTAACTCTAAAAACTCCGGCCGTTGCATAGAAATTTATCGCTCGAATACAGTCAAGTGAAGTGTGTTAGCAGTGAAGCATACACTTCATAAAACTATTTCAGTAATGGTGCAATCAATTTAACAGCAAAGAACCATACATATTAAAATAAATTAATTTTGAAATTTAATAGGTAACATAAAATTATTTAATTTAAAATATAATATTATGTAATTAGGGTCGTTAAAGGGTGTAACTAGTTAGGTAGGTAGCTAGATAACAGACGAAGCTCTGGCTACCAAGAAATGGCGCTGTAACCATACATCTGACCGGGAAACCGGTTGAAAGAGGCTTCAGCGAGCCTTGGAGTCTAAATAACTCCAAAAAAATTTCCGGTGCAGAAGGCAACGGGAAACCACTGCACTAAATTCCCAAGAAAATCACCATGAAAGTCACGAAGAAAACAACAAAGAACAGTTTGTAATAAAATGGAAGAGCCTAACGAATAGCTAGATGAAGTCTGGTGATCGCGATCTTCAGACATAAAGGATTGACCAGATAGAGAGAGGGGGTGTAGGAGATATCACATCTGGTGACTCTAGTCGCCTTTTATAAATATTGATGGGATATAATAATCTTGAAATGAAGGATAGCGAATCAATTAAACATTGGAATTTTCACCTTCAGCCGATATTTTTTTGAAAGTTCAGCGATCGTTGCTTTCGCAGGGCCCCTGATGCAGATGTAGTTTCGATATACATTGTATTTTATGAAGAAATAATTTTCACTGTCATACAACGACATATTATATATATATATATATATATATATATATATATATATATATATATATGAGATTTTTTTTCTCCCATAAAATTAGTTAATTTAATTAATATTTGAGTGAGTTTAGTAAATTTATTTAATATTTGAAAAAAACTAATAACATCATGTGTCATTTACTACATTTAAAGTAATGTATTTGAACTTGAGTGGACAAATAAAAAGTTTTTTATTAACGATTGAAAATTTGAACTAGATATACATATCATTGCTAAGGTTACTCAGTTTGAAGTAAAGAATGTCATTCTTATTATCAATAATATTCTATGTACATACTAAACAATAAATTCTTTGTATATTGCTTGTCAAATTATAACTTTATCAGTAATTACAATCATTGAAATGGGGTTGAGCCGTTCATTGGCAAATTAAATGCCTATTATTGGACTGGCAGGGCGGCGCCCGTAATGTTTTTAATGATTCTAGCGCGACTGCGTTCTGGTTGCCTTTATTGGGTAATTACATAATTATCTTTTGTGTGTTTTGTTCAAAACCAAAAATATATTTTATATATATTATATATATTCACGCCCATTGATGAAGCTCTGTGGTCTCTGCCAATCCCTGCGCCCCGCAGAGCTCCATCCGCTACCATTTATCGCAGCGAAACGGCTGTTCATTGGTCGCTTCTCGCCCTCGTGAGAATCAAGGACGTGACGGGTGGCGAACCACGTCGCAGTCATTTTTCAACAAATTAGGTATATTAATTTCGTGTTAGTGAATCCCACGAGTCGCAAGGGAGGATGGAGGTCAGCCCCAGCAGAGCCCTGCATGCTGAGGTAAGGCACCATAGTACTCGGGGGAGCCTGATCCCGAGACATACATCATTTGGCACGGCAGACCGTGGATTAGTGGAGAGGAAGGGAAAGGATAGAGAATTACGAATTACGAAAAATAAATTACGAGAAATAGATTTAAATTCGTAATATTCGTTGGAGCAAACGAGTGCTTGAATGGAAACCGTGTCTCGGTAAACGTAATGTGGGACGCCCCATGGCTAGAGGGTCCGACGATCTGCGCAGGGCGGCTGGCAGAAACTGGATGCGTGTAGCCGAAGATCAGGCTAGGTGACGCTTTATGGGGGAGGCCCATGTCCAGCAGTGGACTGCCGCAGGCTGTTGATGATGATATTCAAATGAATAAGTAGCTCAGTGGCGAAGGTACCGCATTCAGAGTCCAGTTTCTGAATTTAGATATTCTACCAATCCACCGGGTAAACGTCGTGGGTTAGTATCCATTATCCCAATCGGAAAACTCTGTTCCCAACAATGTACGTTGGACAATGGACATATGTACGTTGATTGTCAGAAAATATAATATATTTCGATGATTTTAAATATTATTTTAAATAATTGTCTGTGCTTTCTTTTCTTTTCATCTATTCAACACTTTTTTAATCTGTATTAAGTTCTTTATTGTATGTAGATTTATAATTATGTAATATTCAGAAACCTTTACTGATCATTCAATTCCATCTATTAGTTCACATCTTCTCTATGAATATTTATATAAAATATAATATATACATATATCTTGTTATAAAATAAAATACCGTTAATAAAATACCTTTTTATTCATCTATTCAAATTCAAATACATTTTTTAAACTTGTAGTGGATGACACTTGATGTTAATAGAGTTTTTTTCAAATATTAATTCATTAATTAAATTTAATTAAATATTTTTAGTTTTATATGAAAAAAATAATTCTCTTATATATAATTTTATTATTTAGCAGGATATGAAAGTAGGAATTAAACTTTAATTTTTTCATATTTCTTGTTTTTAAGGTAATTTCAAAGTAACAATCAAATTGTGTTAAATTGTTTGTTTTTAATATTAATTTAATAAATAAAAAACGAAGCTGACACTGGAAACTAATAGGCCTCGTATAAAAATGACAGTGATTAAAAGAATAAGCCATTATAATGACGAGACTGTGAGAGACAATGAGTAGTCAGGATTACGTCAACAATTTTAAGTGTTCTCAGACGCACTCAGATATAAAGTAAATAAAGAAGCGGAGTGGAAGTGGACCCCGTAAGTGACGTAGCGTTAAGCTTTCCCCCTGAATATAAATTTCCTTTTTAAGAAGAGAGTGACGGTCGACATTACAGTTTGTAACTTTTCCTATCTAATTTGATTTTTTCTTCTTTATAATTTAAAATATTTTAATAAAGTAGTCTTTTGTTCCTCTGTGAGATATAACTGGAGGGTACCTTCTTGTATATATATTATTGTTTTTTTAAATGCATAATTCTCTGTATTCAAATGATTACATTTTTTCAAACTTGGATCAGGCATTCTTTGAAATTGGTCTCCTTCAAAGTGAGTCTCCAATCCAGATCTTCGTCCACACGCAATTTATTTCTGTCAGCTGCGCAGATCGTTTTTTTTTTCTATATCAGAGCAGGCAAGTGAGCAAGTGAGTCACCTGGTGATAAATGATCATTGTTGCTCATATGTCTATAAGGCATGTGCATTTGCACAGTTTGTGGCAGAAAGCTGCGACTAAATTTTATGGTGGTAGACGGCCAGCCATCCACCTGATGGGGATGGTACCTCTCGTTGCTCCATCTAGCCGATGGGCGTGTATTACCATGTTTGTGAAAATACTTCAATCCATCACTCGTCTTCACCAATGTGTCTCGGTTCTTTGACAGTGTTTACTAGACCATTGTGATTTCAGATTGCTAACTCGAAGAGATATAATGTCATTTGGCAGAATAAGATTTTCAACTTAAACTACTATTTTCAAATAAGCAATATTCGATCATATTTGTATTACGTTATAGTTCGAACATTCTTTGTTTTAAAAATTTTGAAGCAAAATCAAATAGTAAAATTGACAGAACGGCGCAATATCTGGGGTATATGGCGAGTGGGGTAGGACTTCCATTTTGAGAGTGTCCATGTGACTTCCATTTTGAGAGTAGGTTAAACGGGTTTGACAATATGAGGCCGAGCATGCCGTGTCTTTGCTCATATTGTGGCCGTTTTATGTGCAGGGCTTGGCTCAGTCGTATCGATTCATTTGGTTTCAACAGCTCATTATAAAACAGCGACTTGATCTCACATACACAGCATAATCTTTGCAGCGTATATATTTGGCCGAGCCGACGACGTAGAAGCATGACCGAGCAGTCCCCATGACTTTCTTTTCTTTGGATCGCTGTAATGAATCCATTTTTCATCACCCCTCGAGATGCGATTCACAGGCGAAAAAACGACGCTCAATATCCCTTGACTTCAAATCATAATCCAAGTTCCTTGCTTTTGAATCATTCCCAACGCATCCGACCACTTAGAAATGGCTTGGCAGGTAACTGCTTATACTGCAGCAAGCTGTTCTTGCGTTTGGCACGGATCATCATCGAGCAATTTCTCCAATATCAGCGTCTTTGAATGTTTTTAGCCTTCCTTCGCGCGGACAATTGTCAACATCGAAATCACCACCTTTAAAGCGACGGAACCAATCGCGTCAAATTGCTTCACTTAGAGCAATATTTCCGTAAACTTTTTTTAACTCGCGATGCGCTTCAGCCGCTGTTTTCTTTGAATTAAATAAGAAACGTGACACTACCCGCAAATTACGATTATTTGGCACAAAATCAGACATTTTCACACAACTACAAGTATATGACGCCACAATAAAGTCACTAATGTGTCAGAGCGGTTTGTTTACGATGTATCTAAGCTTGCTTTGGATATGTCAGATTCGACAAACACTTACTCCTGGAGCCATCTAATGACAAATAGCGAGAACTTACTTGCGCACCTAATACATGGACTAAATATAAAGTACATTTAATATAAGTCCGTCTTGTTTTTTAAAATATATTCAACGCCTTTCACTAATGCATGAATAATTCCCCACGAAGTTATACGAGCTTTGTCACAATGAATTGAAACACAGAAGTCCCAAAGCGAACATTTAATCTCTGAGACGAACTGGGTTTTGCATTTAATTAGCAAAAACAATGAGCACCGCGACTCGCGAAGAAGACAAAAGTTGCTTCTAGTTTATTTCAAGGAAAATAATTTCTTCTAAGATGCAGATTTATGAGGTTCCTGAGCTGTAATATAAAATATGTTAACTTCGCCAGCTCAACAACACAAAGCATAAATGTCTTGGCCTCCGATACGAGAGCGCAACTAGTCACGATTTTGGGCTGTCTTTCGCCAATTGTCTGCCCAAAGTTCGTTCACATCAGCGATTACTACAGCTTTTATGTATGCGTTGTTACGTATGCCTTTTTAACTGCATGAAATGACCTTGACATGACCTAACACAGTTAAACCATTGTTAAAAGTGCTTGTCGAAACACCATTAACTATCTTTATATTTTTTTAACAGCCCATATATGTCCCACTGCTGAGCACGGGCCCCTCACATTATTGGAGGAATGGACGTTAACCCAACACGCTTGTTCAATGCGGATTGGCAGGGTTATCAGATTCGGAATAAATATTTGTAATCCATACATATATTTATTCCGGAGATCGAACCCGCGACCATTGACGGGCGGAGGGCCTCACCACTGAGCAAATTGGTCGTCTATATAAACTATCTTTATACAATTCGCTGCAAATGGTCACTCATGATGAAACCAAGAAAAATATTGTTAAACTATATTATTTACGCTTAACTATGCACTTTTATTTTCAATTACCCTTAAACAAGGAGCGTAAATTGATCAATTAACAACTCTTCTTTCTTTGACCGCACTTTACTTTTGTTTTATTGTGTCAGACTGATATTTATGAATGGTTCCACTGTTACAAATTGGCTGGCGTAGGTCTAACGCTCAGCGCATGGATTGGAAACTAAAGATACGACATTGGAACCTTCAAAAAACAAGCTAACACATTTCTCAAAGGCCACGCTCAAAGGTAACGCTTCAGCAATGCCTAATCGAATGTCTACGGGCGGCGTTCATTGCTTTCCATCAGGTGACACGCCTGTTTATTTGCCTTCCAACCCCATGAAAAAGAGAAGCGTCATAGGAGCTTGGTAGATGTGAAACATTAAAATTATTTTATATTTTTAGGTATATTTTAGGTGCGTTTAATTAACAATAACAATGAACACCGCGACTCGCGAAGAAAACGAAAGATACTTCTAGTTTATTTCAAGGCAAATAATTTCTTCTGCATCTTAGATTTATAAGGTTCCTGAGCTCTCTACCGTCGAATCGAATAGAGGTTAGCGTAGCCTGAATCGAGATGACGTCTCGGTCTACGATTTCACTCCCATACCCCGCGATAAGATGTATATTTTTATATATTCACGCCTATTCCCCGCAGGGATTGGCAGAGACCACAGAGCTCCATCCGCTACCATTCATCGCAGAGAAACGGCTCTCCATTGGTCGCTTCTCGCCTTCGTGAGAATCAGGGGAGAATTTGGGTTACCAAACTCGGAATAAATATTTACAAATCCATATATATATATATTTATTCCGATGCGAGAATCAAACCCGCGACCATTGACTCCGTGGGTCCCGCCACTGAGCCAATCAGTCGTCACGCGATAAGATGTTTCCCTTAAAGAACAGATTAGTTTTTATTACTCAATAGACGCTGTTGCCCTTCTAGCAATATTTACTCCCAGAGTTGCTTCATACGACGCCCATGGGAAGAAATGGGATCGCCCCATTCTATACCGGGTATTCGAAATCCAAATTGAAATTGAATTCAAGGAACAAGTTATTCAATTTAAATTTATTAACTACAACAGATTGTACGGTTTAATCAGCGCATCAGTTTGTTGTTATCAAATTTAATTAAACAGTGTTTCACACAGTTCAGTTTGAATGTAACAGTTGTATTGAAGTTTTGTAATTAGTGCGGAGACAAATTTAAATTCAAATTTAGTATGTGCACGAAATTTATAAATGATGGACTACCCAATTGGCTAAGTGCGTGCTAAGCTTGCTAAGTGTTAAGCGTTGATGGCGTAAATGGTCGCGGATTCAATTCCCGCATCGAAATTGGGCTTACAAATTTTAATTCCAAGTTCGGATGCCCCGCCAATCTGCCTAAGAATAAACGATAAATATCGTAGTATGTATGAAGAAGTAAACTTTAGTTTACTTCTATTGTAGTTCGAATGGAAGAAGTAAACGGTAAAAGAAGAAGTAAACGATATTCATCGTATACTTCTTCCATTCGAACTACAAACGAATTGAGTTTTAGCGTCTTCCACAATTTTTCCTCGTAGATTATTGGCAGCATCAGTATTTTCATTGCTGCTGTTCTAAGCAGTCATTCCATCTCTTCTTTGGTCTTCGGCGTGGCCTTTTTTTGGTGTGCAGTCCATTTGGTCATCGCCACAATCGTGACAAAAAAAAAAAAACATCAACTTCGTTTCGATCAATAATTAAAGTTCCTTCAATTATTGGTAAACCTAACGAATTAAATTATATGTAATAAAGGTTGTTTAATTCTAGGTAAATTTATAGAAGAATCTATATAGATTTTGAATGGAACGCAATAAATAAACTATTATAAACCATACATACCTTATATACCGTTACGATAAATTCGTTACACAGAACATTAAATAGCAGATCTTAATGCTTTCCTCACTACAGCGCTCGTAAATGTTTCAGACATGAATTTATAAAACCAACCGCCAAACGTATGCGCAGTAAATTGAAACTTCGACAGTAAAATACGAGAAAGCAATCTGATGCTCACTCAATCGAACTTTGAATTATTTAAAGTTTTGAACCAACTAAGGTTTGGATATAGCTAGTGTGTTTTTTGAGATTGACGATTTCTTGTTAAAAGGGACTTTAATAGGCCTCAATTGCTAATTGCACTTGCTATACAAAAAATCAGGTTCTGACAACTTCATATTGCTGAAAATAATGATAGTCAAAAATGTTCTGTTTCCGCGGTCACCACTTCGGATGCCCAGCGTGGGCACCCGGAGTTAGGACTGTCGACAAATCCAAACCAATTGACAAAATCTATATTTAAGCTAATGAATAGAAAACTTTTCGTAAATTCTATTTATGTACATGTGTATGTAAGGCTGGCGAGTGTGACTATGTGACTGTGAGTGTGAGTGTGACTGTGACTGTGATTGTAAGTGTGACTGTGAGTGTGATTGTGAGTGTAACTGTGACTGTGATTTTAAGTGTGACTGTGATTGTAAGTGTGACTGTGAGTGTAACTGTGACTGTGATTTTAAGTGTGACTCTGACTGTGATTGTAAGTATGACTGTGAGTGTGGGTGTGATTGTGACTATGACTGAGTGTTACTGACTGTGAGTGTGATTGTGAGTGTAACTGTGACTGTGAATGTCAGTGTGACTGTGAGTGTGGGTGTGATTGTGACTGTGACTGTAAGTCTGAGTGTGATTGTCTAAGTCTAACTGTGACTGTGAGTGTGATTGTGAGTGTAACTGTGTCTAATGTGTAATAAATATTATACAATTGTTAAGATTTGATTTAATGTTGGTTATCTGTATTAATTCTGTTTTAAACTTAATGACGCAGGCATGATGAAACGATTTAATCTGTTGATTGGCAATTAAGGGGGTATTCAAATTGATTGGTTTTCTCTGTGCGGCTAGTGCTATAACAAATCACCCGACAAATCCGCACAGTTAGACCATTCTGACAGTTGAAAATACCACATGCGACTAGTTCGTTTTGTTTGAAATGATAACTTTCATAAACGTTTCGTCCCTTTTATGATAGATTTTAATCGTTTGATGCAAATGGCTTATAGATAAATGTTGGTAGCCAGGCTTCTTTTGGGGCTTGAAATGATGCCACTAACGATCCAGTCGAATCGTAGCTAGAAATCGAGATATTTAATAAGATATTCAATATAGAATATTTAATAAGTTCTAATATAATTTAATACTTAATTACATTTTAATTTAAATGAAGTACTTAATTTAAATGTTGGTTTCTTTTCATTGTTGTTCATTAGACCGACAATATGGCCCTCATTTCCCTTCTCCATTTTGAGGAGTAAGGAATGGCTGAAAACCAGCGGTCTCTGAGACCTTATTCTCAGACAGCATATTGCTGAGCTTTCATAGCGTCTTGCTGGATAATTGTAATTTTTGTTTGTTCGTTACTTATTTCACTTTATAAGATTTTTGGCAATAAATAGTTTTTTATTTTATTTTTTTTAAAAAGGATGATAATGCTGAATGTAAAGATGTGTGGAAGAAATTCCTTTAATAAAAGTAAGCCGTTGAAAGAAAAATGTTTCTCTAAGTTACGAATTATAAGTATAATAGGTAGCTCTAGAAATACGTAAGACAAACTTATCTAAAAACGTAACAATATTCTACAGTAATCACTGGCAACAGTATGTTGTTAACTAAAATGTGTACAGTTTTTTGATTACTACGCGTATCTGGTAACAGGGGACTTAAGTGAGTTCGGAAATTGGATTGGAGCCTTAATAGAGCTCTAATGAGGAAGTCTGTAACAAAATAGCGCCAGGGCTGTATATATCCAGATGATTACATATACATATATACAGTCAACGCTAATATTAGCTAATCATCCCAAGTTACAAAGTTTTGTATTGTTCCGAAAAATGTTTACTCGGGATTTTCAACTATTTCTTTTTTTTTATTTTCCGTGACATTTTACTGCCCGTAATTTTCACACAGTGACAAAACCTTGCTTAGATCATAAGTAATTGGATCAATAATAATGGATTATTTAAAGTTGTTAAATATTTTTTAATCTCCAAAAATCATTACTCAAGAAGATCAAAAAACAAGCCTACACATTTTTTAAAGTTTCTGGAATGCCTACGGTACTGCGAATGTCTAAGGGCGGCGTTGATTGCTTCCCATCAAGTGACACGCCTGCTCGTTTGCCTTCCTATCCAATAAAAACAAAATTCAAGTTATTTTTTATGTTAAATATCTTTCAAGTCCATAATAACCTTCTACTTCTAAGAGTGCTTCTCCGACTAGCGAAGGTTGGCAGCCAATTCAGCACAATTTTCCTCCTCTTTCGCGAGATGTAGCAGTTCTGGAGCACTCGCTATCCCGGCCCACTCCCTGATATTATGAAGGCAAGACTTTCTTTTTCGACCAACTTGTCTTTTGCCCGCGTTTTTCCCCTGTACCTGTCATGTCACATGATACGACCTAGGTAAGCAACTTTTCTACCTTTGACGGTCCGCAAAAATTCACGGTTTTGTCTGACTTGTCGGAGAACCTCGTCATTGGCTACCCTTTGAGCCCAGCTAATACCCTACGAGTCCATAATAATAAAACATAATTGATTAGAATCTCAAAATCTCAAAGGTCACACTAAATCATTGTTAAGAAGATCTAAAATTTCTTTCAAATTTCCAAGGTGAGACGATATTCAATTTCATCAAAAACTAGCTCCGTTTACAATTGCCAATACCGCAATAAATCATTTTACAATATCTACAAAACCCGTGAAAATGTAAAGCAATTTGTTCAATGTTAAATTTCTTAAAGAGAGTAAACACAATGAATCAACGATTATACATACCTTAGATATTTACCTATAGATACAGCGCTTACAGCTAAGCTCCGCGGGCACTTAAGCTTAAAAGGCAACACAGCGGATAAATCGGGCAACGTTGAAAAAAATAGTTTAGTCGGTCGAGCTCTGTTTCGCTTTCATGAAAATTTACGTTCCTCATTTCGGCGAGCCAAAATGTAATGTGTAACCCGCTTTATATGACGAACAACCAACAAACCCAAAGGAAAATATATACTATATTTTATACCCTTTGGGTTTGTTATATCATAACTTATGTAATATGTATGTACATTTACATGTTAATTTTAGTATGTTATATATAATTTATAATTTTCTATTGTGGTAGAGCCACGTTGCAGACGAATACTTTGTCAAGAATGGCATATTATTTGTTTGTAGCATGAATGGGCCGGCTTGCCCGGCGAAGTACCGCACTCCCGCAGAAAACCGGCGTCTGAGCGGTAGTTTAGCTACCGCGCTTCGTACGGTGAGCGGTCTGAGTTCCGGAGACCCATAACCCTCCCCTTCCCACTCCCCCTCCGACTCCCACTCCCACACCCACTCCCCCTCCGATTCCCACTCCCATAATTTCACTTTCCTTTAAGGTCGGCAACGATTCCGCATTGCCTGTGGCGGCGTTAGTTGCTTTCCATCGGGTGATACGCCTGCTCGTTTGCCTTCCTATACCATAAAAAAAATGTTATACCAAACATAATTAAAGTTTGTTGTGTATGTGGTACTACCTAACGTCTGGGGTTTAGGACGATATAGGCAAACGAGCAGGTGTGTCATCTGATGAGAAGCATTCAACACCGCCCATAGACTTCCGCAGTGCCATAGGCAGTGCGGAAGCGTTGCCGACCTTTAAGAAATGTGTCATTATGGGGATGGGAATGGGGAGGGGAGGGGTGGAAGGAGGGGGAGAGTGTTGAGCCTCCGGAACTCGGTCGCTCACCGTACGAAGCGCGGTAGGTACGCTACCATTCAGACTGGCAACGCTTCTGCGACTCCTGTGGTGTCGCGGTTGTCTATGGGCGGCGTTGATTGCTTTCCATCAGGCGACATGCTTGTTCGTTTGCCCTCCTATCCAATAAAAAAAAAGACATTTCTGCGGGAGTGTGGTACTTTCCCGGGCGAGCCGGCCCATTCATGCTACAAACAAATATTATGCCATTCTTGACAAAGTATTCGTCTGCAGCGTGGCTCTACGGTTGTATTGAGCATCACCGCTTTTTGACTGCAACAAGGGGACGTCGACGGAGTTCAAATTGGTCAAGATGGTGAATTAACCCTGTTGGAACCGAACAAAAAAATAGCTTCGCGCGGGAAAGCGACAGGGCGATGTCTAGAAAAGACTACACATGGCTGGAACATTCTCGAATTTGGGACTGCTAGAACTTTCGATCATTTTACCTATATAAAAAGGCGACGGTGCATCGAAAGAAGAGTTTGAACTTGAATACGGAGGAAGATCGGAAGAAAATAGTGAAGAGAAGTAAAACTTAAAGTGTAGAGAAGTGAAACTAGAAGTCGATTTCATTTTTCCGATCCCCGAAACCCAGCTCGTTACATTATTTATTCTATAAAATCTAATGCTACAAAGAAACCTCAAAGCTTTGATAGCAAAAGGTAAGTTATTACTATTGTCTATGTAATAAATGTGTGCTATTGTATTCTTTTTGTTCATTTTCGAACAATAAATGTAATTATCATTAAAAACTGTATTTTGTTTATAGATAGCATTATTATTAATGGAGTCAGGCGTTACTTTGCGGAAATCCATCATTGTGTGGATAGTCGAGTTTTACTTAGCTAAGATCCGCGACAAGCAAAACAATAACAGAAAATTAATAATGTGTGTTTTTCTGCTGGATGAAGTGGATTTATTTGGAACTTAAACCAAAAACTTACCGAAAATCGGCCATCAATTCTCCACTCACCCACCACTATACACAACACCAAACACACACTACCACTTTTCCACCTTGTAAACGACACGTGTTTCGCCCCAACACGAGGCATCTTCAGGTATAGTAGACTCTACGGAAGACAACTTTTCGGTTGCTTTCCTTAGTTTTTGGTTTAAGTTTTAAATAAGTCTACTTGATCCAGCAGAAAAACACACATTATTAATTTTCTATTATTGTTTTGCTTGTCGCGGATCTTAGCTAAGTAAAACTGTTGACTGTCCAGATAGCGTTATTTTTTGATTATCTCTGATTAGCTATTTACTTTCGTATCGATTAGATAATGAAACTGTTAAAAAAACTTACATCTTCTATAAAAATAATATATGGCTAATAGATGCCAATATTTATAATATTCAAGATTTTTTTGCTTTAAAGAGTCGATTAAATGTATATAATAGATAAATATATAGTGTAAAGTAAAAGTGATATATAAATGTAATAATAAATTATAATTTTTATGATATTATAATAATCTAGCTATGTATTTAGATTTGTAATAATTGTTTTAGTTATTTCTAATAGTGTGTCATTATTAATGAAATTTGTATGCCGTAAGTGGCAATGTGATGGAGCTTTTAAACGTCTCTTGTTATAACCTCACATTATACAAATAAAGAATTATTATTATTATTAAAAAACTAAGTAGAAATTCACTTACCTTTATCTGCCATAAAGAAAAGTTTTAAAGCAGTTGCTTATATATTGTAATCGATGCTCCTGCTATGAAAATCCGTGCTTCCCTAAGTTTAAAAACAAATGACGGGGAACCGATGTACCCATAAACAAGAATAACGTTCAATAAATATAAAGGTCTGCGTTGCGTAACATTCAAGAAATGTTAACGGGGCGAGGTGGGACGATAAATCTTGAATAATATACGTTGAAGTCTTTTATTATTCTTGTTTTTTTTTTACGGGTCGGTGTAAGGGATTTAAGAAACTTGTATAAACAAATATATTGTATCTGTCTGTAGTATACGTAGATATAAGTATCTATTATTCGTCTCGAGCGCAGATGTCACAGTGTAAGCCTGGAGGGGGCAGTCTATGTCCGACCGCCAGACAGGTAACATGTGGTGCTGCGATGGCGAGCCGTATACGTATATATTACATAATAACACGGATACTACGCTGTCTAAAAATAACATATATATATATATATATATATATATATATATATATATATATATATATATATATATATATATATATATATATATATATATAATATATATATATATATATATATATATATATATAAATATATATATATATATATATATATATATATATATATATATATATATATATATATATATATATATATATATATATATATATATATATATATATATATATATATATATATATATATATATATATACATTTATATATATGTGGACAGTCAAAAGTTTTACTTAGCTAAAATCCGCGACAAGCAAACAATCACAGAAAATTAATAATGTGTGTTTTCCTGCTGAATGAAGTTGATTTACTTAGAACTTAAACCAAAACTTACCGTAAAACGGCCGTCAGCAACTCCACTCACGTCGTCTTCAACCCTGAGACAAGTTACTGTCTTCGGGATCAATGGATGAAGATTCGATTTCCGCATCGGAATATATACATACATTTAGTTGCGGATGTCTATGGGCGGCGGTGATTGCTTACCACCAGGTGACCCGCATCCTCGTTTGCCCACTCTGTTATAAAAAAAACATAAATATAACATATTGTGATGGATTTATGTCCATTCTTCCAGAAATGGAGGTCTGTGTCCAGCAGTAAGACATAAACAAGGCGTGACAAAAAAGCAAATACTAAAAATAAAGGCTAGAAAAACAGTTGAAATGTTACATTACAAAAACAAAATTAATGTAGGTATGTATGGCTTACAAACTCAGGCAAACTCCACGCCACACGATTTTGAACTTAACATGTTTCAAACTTTCCACATTACTTGCATACGTTGTCCCGGGGGACAAGATAGGATACCGTGCTTTGCGTGGTAATAACCATGCTTTATAATAACATTAATTACACGTACGTTTACATGGTTTCCCACATTTTAGAACAAAAAAGAAGTTCCTTTTACATATATACAATATACATATTTTTCAGTGCTGGTTATGAGCCCAAAAAGTTCAAAAGCAGCTGAACCTCAGTTGGCAGGGATCGCGTTTTCGAACTGATGTCCCTTATTCGTATCTCTTATTGAACTATTGATTTTTTTTATGGCATAGGAAGGCAAACGAGCAGGCGTGTCACCTGATGGAAAGCAACCAATGCCGCCCATAGACATCCGCAACGCCATAGGCAGTACGGAAGCGTTGCCGACCTTAAAGGAAAGTGAAATTATGGGAGTGGGAGTGGGAGTGTGAATTGGAGGAGAAGTGAGTATCGAAGGGGGAGTAGGAGTGGGAAGGGGAGGGGTTTGGGCCTCCGGAACTCAGACCGCTCACCGTACGAAGAGCGGTAGCTGAGCTACCACTCAGACGCCGATTTTCTGCGGGAGTGTGGTACTTCCCCGGGCGAGCCGGCCCATTCATGCTACAGACATTGCTTTACCACTTATAGCGTGGCTCTACCACTTACTGATGTGAACTATTTCCTAGCATTATTAACGACGACCAATTGGGTCAGTGGCGGGGCCCTCCGCCTGCGGTGTCAATGGTCGAGGGTTCGATCCTCGCATTGGAATGAATATATGTATATATTACAAATATTTATTCCATGTTTCGTAACCCCGCCTATCCGCTTGGGCAAGCGTGTAGGTTAACGTCCATTCCTCCAGAAATGGAAAGGCCCGTGCTCAGCAGTGGGAGATATATGAGCTTTAAAAAAAAAATAAAATCGTAACTACTATTAAATAACATTTATAGCGGTGACATTATTTAAAGTTACAGTATACAATATTTTTACTCTGTGACACTTTCGAATCCAATGTGAAATAATAAAAAAACTAGATCAAAAATAAAATACACTGTGTCCGATCCGTAGGCACTGCAAAAAATACTTTTTTCTGTGCACGTGTAAAAAGAATTAGCGAGGCTGAAACAGAATCCGAATGGGCAAAGGTGTCATAACGAAATACGTCGGGAATCCAATATAACCCAATTCTGATACACCCGGCCCAATGTGACCTTTCGCCGACTACGTGACGACATTCGCTATGTGATTTTTTCTTATTCGCTTTACATTAAACTCGAACAGACGATAACGGATTATATAAAAGGCTGTCTTTCATTTCCCGTGTTAACATTGTAACTAACGCATTTAAATACTTGCGTAGTTTACAATTTTTCTTCTTTCTTTTTTTTACGAGTATATGTCCCACTTATGGGCAAGTACTTCCGCATTTTGGAGGAATGAACTCTTACTCACCACTTCACACTAGTCTAAGGTGGATTGGGGAGGCACGGGGAGGAGGAGATTCGTAATAAATACCTGTAGTCCATACAAATAAATCAACACAGAATTCCAATCCATGACCAATTTTTCGAATAATTTTTGTGTTAATTTTTTTTTCCATTGGGATTGATATCCGAAACTTGGGACGGAAGGCATATCTGCCTACGTCATACTACAGGATATAAAAATAAGTACAAATTTTTTTCATCAATTTTTCCTTAGTACAAAGGGCTCTATCAGAACTTGAGAAACGAATTGTGATGACTATGGCGTCACCATGGGTAACGATGGTATGTCTATAATCGTCTATGAGCGGCGTTGATTGTTTTCCACCAGGTGACACGCTTACTCATTGGCCTCTTTATCGCATATAAATCTATTATCATGCCTAAGTGAACATGTACGACTGTAAACGATGCCAAGTATTTGTTATTAGTGGGAGTAAAAAAAAACTTAGTTTTGGAGACCAGCCAACCCTACGAACTGGTTTAGTCACAAGCCATTTGCGATGGTGGAGTGCAATAGAAAAAGACACGAATAATATGTTATGTTTCTAATTGGCATACAAAATACCCTAATTACATATGTTTGTTTGACTTTGAATAGTATTTAAAAAATAGTTTAGAGTTTTTCAGCTAGTCTTTACTTCATTCATTATTTAGAGGAACATACCGCTTCCGGGTTATATAAGTGCTTCAGAGACTCTGCCAGCTGGAAACGACTTGCCGTTGCCATAATGGAAGTTCCTCAACCACCAGGGCAGTCATTCTGGTCGCTATCGTATTGCAAAGTGGGATTTCTCAACCACAAACCCCTTACGACTGTGGGAGAGGCACACTTGACATCCTGTGCTCTGTACCCTGTCACCTGCTCAGTATATGCTTATGATGGCAACGCATGATGCGGTATCATTGGCGTAGTTCTAATCTAACAACGTCCGATGCCTGCTGACTCGATGAAGAAGATTCATTATTTTTATCAGCCTCTTCCAAGTTTCTTCTTGGACATAGGCCTTTTCAAGCTACATACATTCTGATTCTATAGACGTTCTAAATGTATTAGTAGTTGCTATATGCAGCATTCAATATTATTCATAAAAAGATAAAATTTATGCGATTATAACTTTTGTTCAGCGATCATTTACTGTCTTTAATGATTACTACTCATTAGTAGGAATCATTAAAGACAGGAAATGAAGAGTGTAAGTACCGATTTAGTAAATTGATTTCCACAAACAATAACAATACAAATACACACCAATCTTCGTATTTATCAAAATAGTCTTTTAATTTCTTTATTAAAAGACCCTTTTTAAGTGGTATCTATTCACAAATCGCCTGTATTGTCCAGCGTTTGGTATACATAATGAATACGAATGAAAACCGATGAAAAAAAAAAAACAGAAAATCTATACAAAATATTGTGTCACGCGACTTGGATTTCAATTCTATCTTGATTACTCATGGACTATCAAGTCAAGGTATTGCCAACTTTAACAGCGTACAAATAAAGTCGTAAATGAGTTTAGTACTGGTAGAACAATGGGCGGGACCATTATAGTGTATTTGTAACGGGCTATGGAATGTTCCAGCAATTCTCTAATTCAATTCCCGTTTCAGGTCAAGGTCCTATTCAGATTTTATTGACGACGGAAATGTTATGTATTGTTTCCGAATTTCCTATACTATAATCTCCTATATATAAGAATAAAAATCATTCCGTAACACGTCTCGTGAAGTTTTTTTCTAGTGATTTTAGTGCAACACCCCCACCCTCTCCTCATGGACATCTGCAGGACTTAGATAACTTGTAATATGAGTTAGTGTTATTGACACGGTCTTATCACCAGACTACAGCAGTTAACCGTTGAACATAGCCCTCACCAAAGTTCCGCCACCTAATACAATCTTCTGCTACACGCATCCATTTCCTAATAGTGGTCCGGCGATCATTGTTCCATCGTCCCCTACTACGTTTACCAAATGCGGTCTCTAATCAAGCACTCGTCATGGTTCGTTAAGTAAATGTATCTTCACGTTTACTTAACGAACTTTAACGTAAATTCAGTGATAATTTATAATAGTTCTTTTTTTTTGGCTTTTCAAATAGGGAAGATTATTTTTTTCGTTAGCGAGATGAAATATTTCACAAACCCTTGCTCACCCTGATCACTCCCTAATATTGCACAGGCAAAATTTTACTCCAGTGAACCCGTCTTTTACCTGTGAGTTTTCCTATCATGAGTCATTGCAACATTTTGTACCTTCGTGTCTCATCATAATCCCAAAAAGGATTTTTTCTACTTCGGACAGTTTGCAAAAGATAACTTTACTGCTTTCCTTATTGAAGTATCTCCTTATTGGCCATTTTTGGGTCAAGCTAATAGCTTAAGGACCACAAAGTCTGAAGACAAAAGTCTTCAACCAGTGCGTCCTGCCCGTACTCTCTTACGGTGCCGAGACGTGGACACTGACAGTCCGTCTCCTCGCCAAGCTCAAAGAAGCTCAGAGGGCTATGGAGAAGGCTATGCTCGGGGTTTCTCTGGTGGACAGAATTCGAAATAAAGAAATTCGCCGGAGAACCAGAGTCACCAACATTGCTCTTTAAGTTAGCAGACTGAAGTAGCAATGGGCTGGACACGTTTGTCGAAAAACCGACAATCGTTGGAGTAGACGAGTGCTGGAGTGGAGACCGCGACTCGACAAACGTAGTGTGTGACGCCCTCCTGCTAGATGGAGCGACGATCTGCGCAAGGCGGCTGGCAGAGACTGGATGCGTGTAGCCGAAGATCGGGCTAGGTGGCGCGCCTTGGGTGAGGCCTATGTCCAGCAGTGGACTGCCGCGGGCTGATTTTGATATTGATTGATATTGAATAGCTGGCATCCGTCTATATGCCTACCATTCGAACGCCCCTGCACGTTTTTTGGGTATTTGATCTTCTCCAATATTACAAGGAAATAGAAAAACTGAAATACTACATACACTATGAAATACTCTATTAAAATTCATTAAAAGGTTAAAGTTATCGAAAAGGGGTGCGATAAAGTTGCCACTAATTTTAATTTATTTCACTTCGCTAAGGTCGCCTGTAAAGCCTTTTTTAAATAAATTTGTTTCTCATTAATAATGAGTCACGTCAGTTGAGAGGCAGACTCCAAAGAGAATTATTTATAGGGGACGTCTGTTCTGAATTTTCGTAACCTTTATTAAATCTACGATTACCAAATGGCAACACCACTCAATTTCAAAGATGGCAAATGTCCAGCAGTGGTTTATTCCGGCTGTATTGATGACAATCATAAATGGCGCATTACAGTGGACCTTGTGTGTGTCTATGTTGTTGAAGCACTTTATATATTTATTTGAAAAACCAATAGTTTAAATCTTGTTTTAAATAAATTAATCAAATCTATATATAATCTTATCAAATAAACAGTATGGACAGTCAAAAGTTTTACTTAGCTAAGATCCGCGACAAGCAAAACAATAACAGAAAATTAATAATGTGTGTTTTTCCGTTGGATTTAGTGGATTTATTTGGAACTTAAACCAAATCTTACCGAAAAATCTGCCATCAACTCTCCACCCACCAACCACTATACACAACGCCAAACACACACTATCACTTTTCCATCTTGTACACGACACGTGTTTCGCCCCAACACGAGGCATCTTTAGGTATAGTAGACTCTACGGAAGACAACCGAAAAGTCCGTCTTTTCGGTAAGTTTTTGGTTTAAGTTCCAAATAAATCCACTAAACCCAACGGAAAAACACACATTATTAATTTTCTGTTATTGTTTTGCTTGTCGCGGATTTTAGCTAAGTAAAACTTTTGACTGTCCATACAGTGATGGATTTCCGCAAAGTAACGCCTGACTCCATTAATAACCAAATAAACAGTTTAACTCTTAATAGCAGTAATATCTCAGTCAGTAAGCAATAGCCTTACAACCTGAACGTCGTCAATTCGTATCTTCCGGTGAACCATTGATGTGAAGCATATTCTAGCACAAACGTTATTAGCTTAATTGGAATGGCTAACAAGAATTCTATTAAAGAAATAAATAGATCAACCTTTTATACTGATCAACTTAAACTTGTTATTTATTTTCCGCAGATCTATTTGTCAATCTCAATCTGACACCTCAATCTGACAAAGGCCTCCTTCAACCTTTTCCATTCTCGTTTTTCTTGACCCACTCTGTTCCACATCACTCCTGTCACTTGCCTGATGTCATCATCTCACCTTTTCGGCGGTCTATCTCTTTTCCTTTTCCCTTCTTTAGGGTACTAACTTGTAACTATTTAGTTCCATTTGGCATAACCTTTTATCATGTACCCCACACCAATGGCATCTCCATTTGAGTCTTGTAGTCTTGAGTCTTGTAGTCAAATCTATGGTTTTAGTTTATTTCTGATGACACAACAAGAATTCTAGTAATATTAAATACATTACTAGTCTATTAAAAAAAATTAATAAACTGAAAATTAATACCACGCAAAATATTTTAGTAGCTATTTGTAACCAAATGTGGAATGTAAAATTATCCTTTGATCACATTCAAAAGGTCAAAATTCATTATGGCGCCGCGATGCGAGGGTTTCTTATTGAATCAGTTGTTTCTTCAGTGAAAGCCATTTGGCTTTATAAAGCAATAAAGTTCCAATTCGCCCGGTTCCCGAGTGGAAAGCTCTTAGTGGTTAAATCGACGCGATCGACTATTATCGTCTTCACAGGATTTTTAAATTTGTAGGTGCGTGGTGCCTCACTGTAACTTGTATAAGAAATGTAAATAGTATTAAATAAACATAGACGACCAATTACTATCACTAGTGTTTAATTTAATTTATTTTTTATTTTTCTTCTACTGTTTTGATATTTGTGTTATAACATTGTATTATTTACGAAAGGAAGAGCCTAATTTTCAACAACACAGGGACTCCTAGTGTGGGTTCTAGTGTCTTATAATATATGTAAAAAAAAATAAAGGTATTATTATTATTATTATTTATTGGCTCCGTGGCGGGGCCTCCAGCCTACGGAGTCAATGGTCGCGGAGTCGATCCTCGCATCGGACTAAATATATGTATGGCCTACAGATATTTATTCCTAGTCTGATAACCCCGCCAATCCAATAATGTCCGTTCCTTTAGTAATATGGACGTCCTTGCTCAGCAGGGGCGCATGTGTGGGCTGTGAAAAAAACAGAGATATATGTACATACACACGACACGCCGACAGGAAAAGTTTCATCCCCACCGTATGGATGAGTGGCAATCAAGTACGGTGCGTTTTTCCCCGATACTTCATTCCACGCACCTTTATGGAGCCAACTGCGTTCGACGGTATTTTCAGAACCGATATGACATTGAAACCTCTAAAAAACATAACTACTCACATCTTAAAGCCCGGCAACGCATCTGTTATGCGTCTAAGTGTTACAGATGATAAGCTTGCTCGTTTCCCTCTCTATTCCATTAAAAAATACATATTCTATGCAAAATCATTTTTGTTTCTCACTTTTAATAAAACGTATTAAAATGTCTCTATCTGTCGATCTTACAACGTAAATGCTCTTCCCCGCTTAGGGAATCTCTTTACCAAATGTTGGTAAAAGTTTGACTAGTAGCGGATTGACTTTTTTTTATATATATTCACGCTTATCCCCCGCAGGGGTTGGCAGTGACTACAGAGCTCCATCCGCTACCATTCATTGCAGCGAAACGTTTCTCGATTGGTCGCTTCTCGCCCTCGTGAAAATCGGGACGTGACGGGTGGCGAACCACGTCGCCGTCATTTTTCAACGAATTAGGTATATTAAATTCGTCTTAGTGAATCCCACGAGCCGCAAAGGAGGATGGAGGTCAGCCCCAGCAGAGCCCTGTATGCTAAGGTAAGGCACCATAGTACCCGGGGGAGCCCGATCCGGGGACGGTCGGCACGCTTTCGACTAGGCTCGCGTTAGCCACGTATCCATTGGCACGGCAGACCATGGATTGGCGGAGAGGAAGGGAAAGGAAATGCGGATTGGGGGGTTACCAGACTCGGAATAAATATTTATAAATCCATATATATATATTTATTCCGATGCGGGAATCGAACCCGCGACCATTGACTCCGTGGGTTGAGGGCCGCACCACTGAGCCAATCATTCGTCGGAGCGAGCCGTCGTCGAGCGGATTGACGTTTGACAAATGAAATATAATTTCTTATGCCAAAAAAAAAAGTATAAAAATAAATATGGATAAATTTTTCCTTGGTCCTTCGAGACGGATAATAAGTTATCTTTAAATTAGCCAGTATGTATTTACCCAATATCCTGTCGGCTCAATGATACCGGTAAAGGTAGCTGACTCTGCCAATATATGTATAATAGATCTATCCAGAAATTACTAAAAAGAACTTGTTAAAAAATTGAAATGTTTCTGGGTATTAATTATTGTGCATACGATTTATATTTATATCCGCATCTCTTTTCCAATGAATCGAATAAAACTTATTACTGTGTACAATGAAATGGGAGATACAGTTCGTCAACTTCTGAACTTATTCAATATTTATTATTGGAACAGTTCGTTGTGTACACAACGGCTGCATTGAAGAAGTTGGTCCATTCTATTGTGTAACTCACGAATGTGTTTTGTAGTCATGTACACACATACTTCTATTTGCCATTGAAATGTATTTATATCCATTTACATTACACTTACAATATTAAGCTGAAATCGATTCTTGTCATGCGGTAGACTAACATCCACTATCACTTGAACGTGTGTAGATCAATCCACTATTACAGTAACAGGCTTATTGGCAAAAATATCCCGATCCGTGATAATGGATCGATCCCAATATAATGCAGAACTGTTTCGCTGCGATGAATGGCAGCGGATGGAGCTCTGTGGTCTCTGCCAACCCCTGCGGGGGATAGGCGTGAATATATAAATATAAATATATAAAATTCATATTTGTTAATCTCTCTATAAATATGGAGGTGTATTTAACACGACGCCAAGCCAAGTACGACGGTAAAGATAAAAAATTCCTAACAATGCGGCATATATGTATTTACAATAACTGCTTTCTGCAACAAAATGTATATACATGGACTTGGGTAGGATTACTATGCAGAGGCTGGCATGCAGTAGTTAAGGGATAATTCCGGTAGACGTTATTGCGATGGGATCGTTTTGACGTTGGAGGCATTCCATTGCGTTTTGAGTCCATGGATATGTAGCCATGTTTTCTTTTAATAATTATTTTTCTATATGGTTTTTTTCTTCTAAGATTTAAGCCAGTTTTAATGTTAATTATTGGGCCTTGAGATATTATTATTATTTTTCAATGAGTACGAAGACAATTGATAGAATATTGCATTTGATTATTAAAAATGAATGAAAACTGAAAATTATATGATATATTTCAACAAAAAATACATTTTGTAAAATGTTTTGACTGATATTTGCATACATCTTAACTCTACCGCAAAAAAGTTTTCCTTATCTCAGTGAGGTTTGTTTTTTTATAGTGAGGCGGGAATAGTTTGGTTCTAATTAATTTTTCATCACGTTCGTGTCCTGAGAATCCTCATTTCAGTTTTACAAGCGAATTGTATTATTAGCATGGAAACATAAAATTTTCCATGGACTTATGATTGATTGCTTTAAAGGCGTATATATATATATATATATATATATATATATATATATATATATATATATATACGCCCGCGGAGTCAATGGTCGCGGGTTCGATTCCCGCATCGGAATAAATATTTATATGAATTTATAAATGTTTATTCCGAGTCTGGTAACCCCCCCAATCCGTATTTCCTTTCCTTTCCTCTCTATCCTTTCCCTTCCTTTCCGCCAATCCACGGTCTGCCGTGCCAATGGATGCGTGGCTAGGGGCGAGCCTAGTCGTAATCGTGCCGATCGTCCCGGGGTCGGGCTCCCCCGGGGACTATGGTGCCTTACCTCAGCATGCAGGGCTCTGCTGGGGCTGACCTCCATCCTCCCTTGCGGCTCGTGGGATTCACTAAGACGAATTTAATATACCTAATTTGTCGAAAATGACGGCGACGTGGTTCGCCACCCGTCACGTCCTGATTCTCACGAGGGCGAAAAGCGACCAATGACGAGCCGTTTCGCTGCGATGAAATGGCAGCGGATGGAGCTCTGTGGTCTCTGCCAACCCCTGCGGGGGATAGGCGTGAATATATAAAAAAAAAATATATATATATATGTATATATATATATATATATATATATATATATATATATATATACGTACGATTTCTTTTTTATTGTATTTTTTTGACAGTTTTGTTCTCAAAACAAATAAAACGCCATTTGGTGATCAATATGAAACAACGTTTTTTTCATGGGATAGGAAGGCAAACGAGCAGGTATGTCGCCTGATGGAAAGCAATTAACGCTGCCCATAGATATCCGTAGTGCTATAGGCATTGCAGAAGCGTTGCCGGTCTTTGAGAAATGTGTATGCTCATTTTTTGATGGTTCTTATGTCGTATCGGTTCGCAAACACTGCTGGAAGTAGCTGGTTCCACTGGGTTGTGGTGCGTAGAAAGATGTTTCAGGAGAAATGCATCGCCATTCTTCCAGATGGTGGGGGTAAAACTTTTCTTTCGTGGTCATTTTTTTACGTACGTAGTGGTGCCATGCTGCAGACGAATACTTTGTCAAGAATTGCATATTATTTGTCTGTAGCATGAATGGGCCGGTTCGCCCGGGGAAGCGCACTCCCGCAGATAACCGGCGTCTGAGCGGTAGCTTAGCTACCGCGCTTCGTTCGGTGGGCGGTTGAGTTCCGGAGGCCTACGACCCTCTCCCCTCCCCCGCACATAGTGAAAATTTATTTAAAGGCCGCCACCGCTTCTGTACTGCCGATGGCATTGCACATGTCGCTTGGTGCTTGGCAGCGCTTGGCATGCGCTTTCCATCAGAAAAAAAAGACAGTGTGAAAAACGATTAGTATATTAACATGCAATTCGTGACTAAAGCTAATACGATGTCGCGGCCCCTCTTTAAATAATGAAACAATAATTAGTTAGGCACCCGAGGGACGCAGAGGTGGGTGGAATATCGGCTCCTATAACGTGGTCATATAAATTATTCAACATAACCTAACCCAACCCTCTCATATTGATAGCTACGCTGAAAATCTGTATAAATGATTGCATTTACTCTTCACATATTCAATCAATCCTCAATTAAGCTGCAGCAGTCCACTACAGGACTTAGGCCACGAAGCGTCACTTAGCCCGATTTTCGGCGTCTATAGGCTTCTGTTTCGAAGTTGTCTCCACTCAATCCCATGACAAAACGTAGAAGATAATTAATGGAGTCTGGCGTTACTTTGCGGAAATCTATTACAAAGATAATCAAGCTTAATTTGTTAAGATCCGAGAACACAAATAAGAAAAATAATATTGTGTATTTTCAAAGAAGTGTATAAAGAATTACTCACTGGAAAACAGCCGTCAACGTATTCTCCTATACCTCCTATATAAGGCCAAACACAAAACATAGCTTTACTACGAACACACCGCGTTTCAGCTCGCCATTTATAGAATAATAATATTATATAAATAAAGATTTGTCAATCTTTTATTTATTTTTATAGGTTTTATTAGGGCTTCGTAGTATTTCTGGATTGTAGCGGATGGATATCTGTGGTCTCTGCCTAACGCTACAGGGAGAAAGGCATGACTATATGTATGTATGTATGTATGTCTATTAGGAACGAGCGTTTGTCATACTAAATTTTTTTGATATTATAGACCTTGTGGACAGTTAGAATTTTAACTTAGCTTAGGATCTTAATCCGCGACAAGCAAACAATAACAGAAAAACGCACATTATTGTGCGTTTTTCTACTGGAAGAAGTGGATTTACGGGGAACTTAAACTAAATCTTACCGAAATACGGCCGCCAGCAATTCTCTACTTCCCAACCACTATCCACAACACCAAACACACATTACCACTTTTCCAACTTGCAAACGACACGTGTTTCGCCTCAAAAAGAGGCATCATCAGGTATAGTAGACTACGGAAAACAACCATTAAGGTCTTCTATTCCTTGTCGCGGCTCTTAGCTTAGTAACGCCTGACTCCATTAATCATTATAAACCTTTTTACTTGTTCAGTTTCGAATTGGACATGAATTGACATAGTTATAATTTTAGCTTTGTATATACGCAAAATCAATCATTTAATGATTTAATAGTAAGGAAATACCATTTTGTTTTCAGTTTAATATTACTTCAAATTTTAGATTGCTATCTGATCAAAGTTTAGACCAAAACATGTTTGATTAAAGTTTATACTTAATAACATCAAGTTACATAAACTTATGTTCCTATTCAATGTATCATCAAAGTAAAGAAGTGGCACCGATATTAAAAAGTTACTGATAACCTTTGCAAAGTAGAAGAAAACAAAGTCGTATAGTATAAGAGCTATATACCACGGCGACGTAGTTCGTCACCCGTCACGTCCTGAATGACGGCGACGTGGTTCGCCACCCGTCACGTCCTGATTCTCACGAGAGTGAGAAAGGACCAATGGAGAGCCGTTGCGACGCGGATTCGCTGCGACGAATGATAGCGGATAGAGCTCTGTGGTCTCTGCCAACCCCTGCGGGGGATAGGCGTGAATATATAAAAGAAATACCACAAAGCTATTTTAATACATCGCCTCAGTTGTGAGTAAGTTCAGACGGTAAACAAGCGTAAGCCTTAGCATGACGACCTCAGGCTCAGTGGTGTACCTACCGATTTCAAGGTCAGTGTCAATGTCAATCAGCATATGTATGGTGTTCAGTATTTTTTTATGGCATAGGAAGGCAAACGAGCACGCGTGTCACCCGATGGAAAGCAATCAACGGCACCCACAAACATCCATAGAGCTATTGCAGAAATGTTACCGAGTTTTAAAAAATGTGTAGACTTGTTTTTTGAGTGTGCCAATGTCGTATCGATTCGGCAACATCGGGTAGTGTTGCGTGGAAAGATGTTTCAAGAACAGCGCACCATACTCGATTGCCATTCAGCGCAAATTATTTATTCTATCTCTGAATATTCCACAAATTTACTGAGGAATGTGGTGGGTTTTATTCCTCCACAAATCGGGAGGCCATGTTCTACAGCAGGATGTATGGAATGGGGGATATGAGCTATATAAAATAATGTATAACAGTGGACTGTTAGAGATACATATGTTGATGATATGCGAAACGTTTTTTATTTTCAAAAACTATCAAATTAATTTTACATACATACATATCGTCACGCCCGTCTCCCGTAAGGGTAGGCAGAGACCACAGATCTCCATCTGCTACGATCTCGGCATACTTCCCTTGCTTCCTCCACACTCATTATTCTCCTCATGCAAGCCCGCCGGTTGAGGGTACTCTTGACCTGGCCTTTCTTAAAAAGTTCAGCAATCTGGTCAAGGTACGTTTTTCGTGGTCTTCCTCTTCCGGCCCTTCCATCCACATTCGCAAGGTAATAATTACCTTACCAAATTAATTTTAATTTCCCTTAATGAACTATGCATAATAGGAGATTTAAAATTGTGCCTTTTGTTACGAGTCACAGCTCTTTGACTATGGAGCTCTTTCATTATTGTGTACAATGTTGTAACTGTTCAATGCTGTATTCAAATTCACGCCACAATCGCGTCGGTAGGAGCATTTGTATCGATCAATATATACAGTCCTTTAAGGTATCGCATCAAATATTTAGGATCTTTTGTACCGTCCTCAGACGTTATGATCTGATGTGAACATACAATACCTACTATCATATTCAAATAGCTTTGCACCCCCTACACTTGACGGTTTGAATGTTATCCCCGATTACACTTACAATTTTATAGCCTTTCACAAAGGCTTCATACTTTGATAAAATTACTATATTTATACGTAGTGTGGGACATCCTCCGGCAGTTAGCAGAAGTACCAATTAACGCAGGGTTGGCAGAGATTGGATGTGTGTAGTCGAAGACCGAGGTAGATAGTGCACCATGACTGAGGTTAATGTCCAGCAGTGGACTTAGGGTAATGATAACCGTGATACATTAGTTATAATTTAAAAGTATTGTATATTTTTTGTCAATGTGACTTCGAGTTCAATTTAGTGTTTTATTTTTCATAATAGCATTGTTGGATTAATTCTGAAGAATGAGAGTTGGTGAAGCCGATATAAACACAAGTTTTACCACATGTAAAAGGAGCCTCATGTTATTAACACTATAAAAATTAGATCTTTACGGTGGGTAGAACATGTGGAAAGGATGGATGAAACGAGACTACTGGATTAGTCGGGCAAAGAAACCGAGGCATGCAAAAACCTGGGTGGCAAGACGAATTCGACCAAAACCTAACACTAAAATTAAAACCTTAATAATATACAAATATACAAACAAAAATAAACTAATTTTAATCTAACAAGTGTTATAAACTGGTTCTTGCTCAGCATATGCCAGGTGTTCTATTGGAGTATCTGGCACTGGTTTTCAGCAAGAACTAGAGTGATCTGATCGCGGACCACAGTGACGGGACATATACATCCATATATACTACTACTACTCATATACACATACAGTGTAATAAAATTAAAAACAACTAAATCATGTAATCAATTTACCGCATCCAAAAGATGCTATTTGCATACTTAAAATTAGTTTTTTGTATTTTTTTAAACATATTTATGATATGTAAGTCACGAAGAGATGGTGGCAAGTTGTTCCAATACTTAGTTGCGGTGTATTTAAGCGAAGACGGTTGGAATTAGAATGAGTCCCGCCCCTTTATACACAAAATTGAGAAGGTAAACAAGATAGTAAACAATAAATATTAAAATACATTTCCTCCAACATGGCAACAATATCTTTATTAAAAAACAAATTAAATTATTTGCAAAGCAATTCTTAGAGAACATCATAATGTTTATAATATATATTTATTTGAATTTAACATAATTCTAATTATTTCATTTTACACAAATTACAATTATTATATTTATTTTATATAAACCAACATTATTCTTATATCATTTGCCAACAGATAGCGCCACTAATCATATAAAAATAAGTTTTTTTTTTTATATATATTCACGCCTATCCCCCGCAGGGGTTGGCAGAGACCACAGATCTCCATCCGCTGCCTTTCATCGCAGCGAAACAGCTCGTCATTGGTCGCTTTTCGCCCTCGTGAGAATCAGGACGTGACGGGTGGCGAACCACGTCGCCGTCATTTTTCGACAAATTAGGTATATTAAATTCGTCTTAGTGAATCCCACGAGCGGCAAGGGAGGATGGAGGTCAAGCCCAAGCAGAGCCCTGCATGCTGAGGTAAGGCACCATCGTCCCCGGGGGAGCCCGACCCCGGGACGATCGACACACTTGCGACTAGGCTCGCCCCTAGCCACGCATCCATTGGCACGGCAGACCGTGGATTGACGGAGAGGAAGGGAAAGGATAGAGAAGAAAGGAAGGGGCAGGAAAGGAAATGCGGATTGGGGGGATTACCAGACTCGGAATAAACATTTATGAATCCATATAAATATTTATTCCGATGCGGGAATCGAACCCGCGACCATTGACTCCGCGGGTGGAGGGCCCCGTCACTGAGCCAATCGGTCGTCCGATAAGTTTTATCTATCGCGTAAATTAAATAATGATATTCATTCTAATGTGCTTATCTATACATCAATAGAGAGATATTTTATATTTTTTTAGTTGATGTCATCCTAAGGCTAATGCACATTTCATAGCGAAATGTCTCTCCGTTAGTCGTTTTTCGCCCTCGTGGGATTCACGACGTGGCGAACCATGTCACCGTCATTTTTTAACAAATTAGGTTTATTAAAATTCGTCATAGTGTATCTCATGAGTCGCTAGGAATAATGAAGTTGCGACTAAGCTCGCCCCTAGCCACGCATCCATTACCACGGCAGACCGTGAATTGGCGGAGAAGAAGAGAAAAGGAAAGGTCAGGGGAAAGGAAAGATGGATTTAGATGGATTAGATAGGGTAATAGGGATATGATATTACCGCAAAGGACGACAAGGAGTGATATGGTAGTAGCTCGGGAGGCCGGGGTCGTGTAACCGTCTACCAATACCATAACTACCATCTAGATAGCTAGACAAAGATAATCCCTGACCTTCTTAATAACATATGTAATATTATAATCGCCTTGAAATATACGTTTTACTTTACATAGCTATTCTATTGTTTTTTGTTATGTTTCAAGCTGTAATAATTGTTTACGATAGCAATTTTTAAGCGCTTAATTGGCTGAATTAATTTCATAATAAAGCAAACATAATCCCTGACCTTCTTATTAGTATGTGTAATATTATAATCGCCTTGAAATATCGTTTTACTTTACATAGCTACACTTTTACTGATTTTTCAATCAATTTCACTTTTAAATAAAAAATACGAAGAAAATCTACAACACACATGTCAATATATGTTATAACAACCTGCAACAATATGATCTGAAGTGAACAGTTTAACACATTGTTATTCTAGGACTGTAATAACGCTCTCCGGATGGAAACTACGATAACAAAGCAAAAGCACTCAGACGATGTGTACACAAATTGTCAGTGGGATTTGCAAGTGCCAGCTTCATTTAGATAAGTAATTTCTCGTTCATTTCTTTGTTGAAATATTTGAAAGAACGACATTTTAATCAAGACAAAGGGTGTATAGTTTTTAGGGGAAAAGGTAATATACAGGTAGTAGAAATATTAATTTTGGTAGCTGTAATGCCATGACAATTAATGTATTACCACATTTTTAGAGTATATTGGCGTGAAATAATATAATTTAATTCCTACTAATTATTAATGGAGTCAGTCGTTACTTTGCGGAAATCCATCACTATGTGGACAGTCAAAAGTTCTACTTAGTTAAGATCCGCGACAAGCAAAACAATAACAGAAAATTAAAAATGTGTGTTTTTCTGCTGGATGAAGTGAACCGAAAATCGGCCATCAATTCTCCACTCACTAACCACTATACACAACACCAAACACACATTACCACTTTTCCATCTTGTAAACGACACGTGTTTCGCCCCACCACGAGGCATCTTCAGGTATAGTAGACTCTACGGAAGACAACCGAAAAGTTATTAATTTTCTGTTATTGTTTTGCTTGTCGCGGATCTTGGCTAAGTAAAACTTTTGACTGTCCACATTCCTACTAATTGTTCCCACTCTCTCTATATATATTATAGTTTAGTAGTGGGCAGAGCCACATTGCAGACGAATACTTTGTCAAGAGTGGCATATTATTTGTTCGTAGCATGTATGGGCCGGCTAGCCTGGGGAAGTACCACACTGCCGCATAAAATCGCCGTCTGAGTGGTAGATTAGCTACCGCGCTTCGTCCGGTGAGCGGTTGATACTTTCCTTAAATCCCGGTAATGCTTCTGCATTTCCTATGGCACTGCGGATGTCTATGGGCAGTCTTGGTTGCTTTCCACGTGGTGACACCCCTGCTTGTTTGCCTTCATATCCCATAAAAAAAATTAACTTGATTGCATGAATATAAACGGATTTTATTAACAACTTTTTCAGATTTGGACTTTTATTTCATTCCGTGTATTTGGATCGATCATAACCAGAACCGTTTTTCATTTATAAGTATTATTAGTTTAAATGAAATATTTATAGTAATAGACATATTAAAATATTTATTTCTGTCACAATAAATTAATGTTAATTTGCGAAACTATGACTATTAGTTGTACCTAACCCATCGCTTATTTCTAATCCGCAATATGCACACTGCATTGCTTTTTTATGTTTGAATTAGTTTGTCTTAAATGTAATAATTTTTTTTTATATATTTACGCCTATCCCCGCAGGGGTTGGCAGAGACCACAGAGCTCCATCCGCTGCCATTCATCACAGCGAAACGGCTCGTCATTGGTCGCTTTTCGCTCTCGTCAGAATCAGGACGTGACGGGTGGCGAACCACGTCACCGTCATTTTCGACAAATTACCTAATTTAAATATTAAATTCGTCTTAGTTAATCCCACGAGCCGCAAGGGAGGATGGAGGTCAGCCCCAGCAGAGCCCTTCATGCTGAGGTAAGGTACCATAGTCCCCGGTCCCCCGGTCCCCCGGAGCCCGACCCCGGGACGATCGGCACGCTTGCGATTAGGCTCGCCTCTAGCCACGCATCCATTGGCACGGCGGACCGTGGATTGGCGGAGAGGAAGGGAAAGGATAGAGAAGAATGAAAGGGGCAGGAAAGGTAATGCGGATTGGGGGGGGGGTTACCAGACTCGTAATAAACATTTATAAATCCATATAAATATTTATTCCGATGCGGGAATTGAACCCGCGACCACTGACTCCGCGGGCGGGTGGCCCCGCCACTGAGCCAATCGGTCGTCTATAATAAATGTAATAATCAATATAGTTATAAAAAATTATAATACTTATAATTTTTTTTCTCTATTTTTATTCTTATTATACTGTATCGGCAGGGGAAATAAATCTGTTTTTTTATGTGAGATAGCCAAACGAGACAGGGGATCAATCGATGGTAAAAATTCACCATCACACATAAACATCTCCAATGCTATAATTATAATACATTTGAAAATGACGTTTTTGATATCACGAGATAACGCACGACCCATCTTGGATATTTAACCTCATGTGCGTCTGACATAAACTGTCAGATACAAACAACACTACGCCGTGAGCGTTGACGGCGGAGTGACGCGCGCGCTCGGCGCGGTACAGCGGTTGCTTCACGGTAAATATTTTAATAATGGGAGAGGAAGAATGTAATAGGAAAAGGATAAGGAAATAAAGCAAGGAACTCTGGATATTTATCCTCACCGTTCTGTAACCCAATAAAATGGTATCACTTGACGCCAATATTTTGTAAGGGTGCATTATTTCCGTGATTAAACCAGTCTATTTTTGCCACCACGGCTCTACTGTTATTAATAATCTGTTTACAGTTTATTCGACCGTTTCGCTATAATCTTCCTCAGAACGAATAAAAAAAAATCATCAATGAAACTTCACAGATACTTTTTAATCTATAAAAATAATTCTTTTAATGGTAATTTAGTGTCTTACAGAGTAAAAAAGTTTCATTAGACTACTTTGACATTCGATGATGAGGGTCTAATCACACGCTCCGGTTTCTACGTAATTTAAGACGCTCAACTTCACTGAGTGACGATCCCAGACATCCTTCATTAAGTTAGTTAAGTTAATATTAATCACTCCTGATAGACTGTAGGATTATCTTTTTTATTGGGTAGGAAGGCAAATGAGCAACCTCGCCAAAAACTATCAAATTCATTCAAGTCATCGGTATTACGTGAATGTGTGTTTTTTTGTCTACTAATTTATTTCACATAATAATGTATAAATTGGGATATAATCTTTCAAAGCCTAAATAGTGGCGAAATACTATTAAACATAACTGTAATACTTAGTAGAATAACCTTATAGTTTGCTAAAAAAAATACGAGAAGAAAATATTTTTTTATATTTTACGTAGACTTAAAGATTTTTTTTCAGATTTTGTGTTTCTGTGTAACTGGATATTTGTCTTACTAGGGCAGAATAATAACTGCTAACTGTACTCTATAGAGGAAGTAAGAAGAGAACGTTAATAACATCTTAACCGGCCCAAGTCAACCTTATCTGCACGCGCTTCGGCGGCAGTACCCAAGCGGGTACCGGGTGCTCCCTGCTAGATAACAGACGAGGCTCTCGCTACCGAGCAACGGCGGTATAACCATACCGACCGAGAAACCAGTCGGAAGAGGCTTCAGCGAGCCTTGGGGTCTAAATAACTTCAAAAATATGTCTGGTGCAGAAGGTAACGGGAAACCACTGCACTAAATTACCAAGAAAATCACCATGAAAGTCAAGAAGAAAACAGCGAGTTTGTCATGAAATGGAAAAGCCTAACGAACCTATGGTTGTAGTCTGGTGATCGCGATCTTCAGACATGAAGGATCGACCAGAGAGAGAGAAAGAGATAGATAGAGAGTTCTCTACGATGTGTCTAAACTGTATTTGATTGTAGTGCATCGAATTTGTATTTGTATTTAAATGTCACTCTTTGTATTTGTTATTAAATAAATATACACATTAATATAATCCTAGCCGTTTAATTAAAAAAATATTAGTGTTTTAAGTAATTTAATTCTAACTCGAAAGTTATTACCAACTTTTCAATATTAAAATTAGTTTCAATGTATTTGGAATAAATGTACGTACATACTTGTCTCGAAAATATCTGATGCAAATACTCCAAAACTATTGTAACGAAATAAAAAATAGTTTTATTAGTTGTACAAAATTGAATTCGGACGAGAGTCGTTTCTCTTTTGAAAACACACCTGTGATACTTATATTTATTCTGTATAAGATTTTTTACTTATGTTTATTGTTTTTTTTTATTGTATATACTTCTCGAGCTTTTCAAAGAGATCATCATAGTTGAATCAGCTATGATAAAATATATTTAAACATTTATTTCTTTATAATTATTTTGGTATTCATTTTTAAAGTTATAACAATGAAAATAATGAAGCGTGATCGATTAAAAAATAGAGAGAGATCTGTATTGAACAGTCGAACACTAAAAACTATATAAAAAAATCAGAAGAAATTATATTTTACGGTCTTTAATAGAATTAACATTGATAATTCCACACAAACGGAAAGTAACCATTTTATCCTAAATGATAAATCTGACCATGTTGGTTCTTGCTGAAAACCAGCGCCAAGTGCTCCAATAGAACGCCTGGCATATGCTGAGCAAGAACCATTTTATGACACTTGTTAGATTAAAATTATTTTCTTATTGCTTGTTTAATTGTGTATTATATATTATTAAGGTTTTAATTTTAGTTATTGTGAAAAAAGGTGTCATGAATAAAGATTTTTCTATCTCTAAAATAGTTAGCAAGAAACTGTCGAACAAATCCTTTTTTTAACCTTTAACAATTGAAAGAAAAGTAAATTAAGAACCCGCTCGCCCGGGGCGTTATAAGATTGAGGTATAACTTCAATGTTTTATTACATTATATGTATATGCTGTGGATAACTTGATTTTGGGATGGTTATTCTAATCTAAAATTTTCGCTATTTTATTATGTTCTGAGCAAGAACCATTTTCTTGACACTCGTTTGATTAAAATTATTTCTTTTTGTTTGTTTTTTGTTTGGTTATATTATAATATTATAAAGGTTTTAAGCAGTGAAGGTTTTAAGCATCTGATGGAGAACCGTTTCGCTACGATGAATGTGAGAGGATAATTTATGAAAAGATGGATGAGTGTGGATGAAGCAAAGAAGGTGTGTTGGGATCGTAGCGGATGGAGGTCTGTGGTCTCTGCCTACTCCTACGGGAAACAGGCATGACGATATATCATACATACATATCATAGTATGTATGTACTCTACGCACTCAAAACACACACACCAAAGTGGCAGGCAATGACTAGGGGAGCCATCGCTCCCTTCAGTTGAGTTCAGTTCAGATAATATGGATCGATTCCAAGGCCCGATACTTGCATGCTATTTACAGGCTTTTGTCTTTTTCTTTTTTAAATATATCTTGGGACTTAGCAATTGTTTCAAAAAAAGAAAATATTCAACATTCCTATTTTGACTACTTGTACCGATTTTCTAATCGATAACGGTGTAAAATACCGTCTTACTCAACGATCGGACTCCAACTGAATACTCTATAAAAATAAACAGTGAGAGAATATATTTTATTTTTATGGGATAGAAAGGCAAATGAGCAGGCGTGTTACCTGATGGAATGCATCAACGCCGCCCATAGACATCCGCAGTGCCATAAGTATTGCAGAAGATTTGCTACTCTTTGAGAAATACGTAGGCTTATTTTATATGTATAGGAAAGTCACTAAATACGAAAAAAATGCTAATTGGGTCCTATCTTTATATTTTTATTATACATACAGCACTAATTGCAGTTACGAAGATTTTTCTTATTAAAGAAAATCCATAATAGTTATTTAATTAGATTGAACATGAAGTTGCTACGCACCGTATCGATTGAACATAAAGTTGCTACGCGCCGTATCGATTGAACATAAAGTTGCTACGCACCTTATCGATTGAAAATAAAGTTGCTAAGCACCATATCGATTGAATATAAAGTTGCTACGCACCGTATCGATTGAACATAAAGTTGCTACGCACCGTATCGATTGAACATAAAGTTGCTCAGTATTCACCTTTATTTGTTTGATGTTAGAGAGTCGAATTCCATCAAATTTAATATCATCAAAATGTGACGATTATATTCTATGACAAGCTATGTATAAAATTGTTCGGAGTACTGTCAAAAACTGAGTGAGTGAAATTGAATCATATGTAAAAGAGATCATTATCTATAATTGACTGTGCGACAGAACCGTGCAAATCCAATTCCATAGCGTGATAACTATATACGTCATTGCGAAATAATGGAAAAAGGGCTTCCCGTATGTGATATCAGAGATTATCGCGATTACAAACGTGTTTTTAAAAAATGGCTGTGCATTAATGTATATAATTCAACTACAAATAATCGTTGGAACCTCCAAAAAACAAGCCTACTCTTATCTCAAAGCCGGCAACGTATTTGCATGACAATGGTGTTGCAGATGTCTATGGGCGGCGGTGATTGCTTTCCAACAAGCGACACGCTTGCTCGTTTGCCTCACTATGCCATAAACATCAAGACAATCAACCGAGATTACCTGATACCTATGATATGATAGCTAGGTACTAGAGTACCTAGATTTATATAAAATACATTATTTATTAAAAAAAGCGCATTAAAGGATAAAAGATTTCCTTGCGACGCATTTTCTCTAAGAATGCCAGCTTTTTCCTAAGGTAGTGGTTGTTTTTTAGTTTTAGTAGTAGTAGAGCCACGGTGCAGACAAATACTTTGTCAAGAATGGCATATTATTTGTTTGTAGCATGAATGGGCCAGCTCGCCCGGGGAAGTACCACATTTCCGCAGAAAACTAGCGTCAGAGTGGTAGCTTAGCTACCATGCTTTATCCGGTGTGCGGTTGAGTTCTGGAGGCCCAAACTTCCTCCCCCTTCCAAAATGATACTTTCCTTCAAGATCGGAAAGGCTTTTCCTTTATCTTCCTATATCATAAAAAAAAAGTTTAAATGTTAACGGCTTCTTGAAATTTAAAAAACAATGAAAACGTTATGACACTACATCTTAAACATTTCGATGATAAAATCGAGGGCGATGGGAGTTGGTTGAACAATTTCCTTGGTGAATATGGCATTATTCCTCAGTGGGATCATTGCCAAAAAAAAAATAACGAAAAAAAAAAACAACGCGATACCAATAAACGGCGCGTTTCATATGTGTAGTAACGCCCCGCGCGAAATTAAAATGGCTGTATTACGACGGGGCACTGTTTCCGGTATGAATTCAATTCGATTTCCATCCATCATTATGTATGTATGGCTTTTGATTGCGTCGTATTAAATTTTTCGTCGAAATATGAACTTATTTATCATTTATTCTTTTTTCATGTGATATTTTGTACCCAATTTTATTTACAGAAAAAAGAGAAACCATTTCTTGGTACGTAAAAAATCAATATATGTATATACTTCAATATCAATATCAATATCAGCCCGCGGCAGTCCACTGCTGGACATAGGCCTCACCCAAGGCGCGCCACCTAGCCCGATCTTCGGCTACACGCATCCAGTCTCTGCCAGCCGCCTTGCGCAGATCGTCGCTCCATCTAGCAGGAGGGCGTCCCACACTACGTTTGCCGAATCGCGGTCTCCACTCCAGCACTCGTCTACTCCAACGATTGTCGGTTCTCCGACAAACGTGTCCAGCCCATTGCCACTTCAGTCTGCTAACTTGAAGAGCAATGTCGGTGACTCTGGTTCTCCGGCGAATTTCTTCATTTCGAATTCTGTCCACCAGAGAAACCCCGAGCATAGCTCTCTCCATAGCCCTCTGAGCGACTTTGAGCTTGGCGAGGAGACGGACTGTCAGTATATACTTAATCCTATTAAAAATATATGGGCAATTTTAAAATTTAGGAATTTCGTAGGAATGACCTGATTGACCTTAGAGCTTTTATAATTTCTCCGAAAAGATTCACGAGTAACTGGTTATAGCTGTAATAAAGGTGTTAGGTAGAAACTTTCACCAAAGCTATATCAACTTTGCATTGTTTTTCGCAGCCCATATATTATATGTTCCACTGCTGTACATGTATAACCAAAGAAATTGTAGAAACTATGTGAGGGTTTTAACCCTTACATAGTTTCTACAATTGAATGTATGAATGTAGAGGAGAGAAGAAGAGAAAAGTAATAGCAGAAAAAGAGGAAACAAGTTCGGAGTCTTGTTCTTAACTCTCAGTGCACGAAGCACGGTAGCAAAAAAGAACTTAGTTTCCTGCAAATGTGGTCCTTAAGCCTGCCGACTTATACTTTAAAAAAACCCCAACGGTTGTGAAAATTTTAAAGTATTTGTCAAAAAACTTGTTAGAAAGCCTGTTCCGTGAATTTTCCATCAAACATTCTTTGATAAGTTTACATAGTGCGTAAATTCTTGGACACAATATTTTATGTTAAGAAAACATCCACGGCGACATTGTGACTTACACCCACATCAAAACTATTCAAAGCATTCAAAACTTCTTACGTTAAGCTTCTACATCAAGAACTTCTACGCTGCCAGGATCAGACACTGAGCTGAGATTACACGCTTCGATGAATATGTAAGTTATGGAATTATTTATTTGAAATAAAAACACAAAAATTGTTTATTCGTGCATACAATATGGTTATTTTTATATATTTGTAGACAAATTAAATTTAATTTGTGGAAAAATAAACAATACACAGTTCAATAGATGTCCCACTGTTGGGAATGCGCCCAACCGATTTTATAACTCACTTTGTCACACAGCACAACGTCTCATACGTTCATACGGAATTGAACCTGAACGCGAAATCTGAAAGCGGTATCATCATTTTATATATAATTACATTCTTTCTTCTTTCTTTTACAGCCGTGAATGTCCTACTTCTAGGTACAGGTCTATCAATTTCTGGAAAAATAATAGACATGTTTGACATACATACGTCATTTTTATTGATTGTGTCGCATAAAAATTGATTATATGAGAAGATTTAAAAAGAATTAAACAATAAAGCACATTCAATTACATTAAATTGCACTGAAATGTTCATAAAATATAGCGTATCTAATATTCAATGAATTCCAATATTTCATCTTCTTTCTATCGCTAATGAATCCGTTCCCGAAACTGCAACAAGAGGATGTAATTAAGATTTTTTATTGACATTATTAATCATAGTCGCATCCCGATTATACGTAGAAACTCCGTCACCTGGAAATTATGGACTTCTGAATTGCTTCTGAGTTAACGGATATATCTCGTTCCATTTTATGTACTTTCTCTTTTAATTTATTATTCGATCGTTGCAAAATTATGATTATTGCTAGAATTATTTTCCTCTGAATTTTTTTTTCTTATAATATTTACGTTTAGCTCTGCGATGTAGCTACTTACTGCATACGGATTGAATGGTCGCCAGCTTGATTCCCGCCTTGGGATAAAAATGTGTATATTTATTCCTACTCTGGATATCCCGTCTATCCGATGAAGAAACTTCGTGGGTTAATGTGTCTCTCTAGAAATGGAAGGGCCTGTGTTCAGCAGTGGGACATTTTTATGAGATAGAACAAAGAATAAAACCAACAAGCAGGCATGTCATCTGATGGAAAGTGAATAATGCCGCCTATAGATATCTTTGTCACCTTGGCATTTCAAAGAGTGGTGTGTGAAAATAAATTTCGGCAAACATGCATCGTACTGAATCGTCATTTATTCAGATGGGGAGGGAGAGGGGATGAAATCTTTTTAAGTGGTTTTTGTACGGTTATAGAATCTATTGATAGGAATTATTCAGAATAATTCCTTACCAATTTGGAAACGTGAAAATAGTAAAAGTTGATGAAACGTGAGAACATATATATAACATATATGCATACATATAAAAGTGAACAAAGTCATATAATACTATGAAAGGACAGGTCAACTGTACCTTTAACCAGCGGGCTTGCATGAGCAGAATAATGAGTGTAGAGGAAGCAAGGGAAGTATCCTGAGTTCATAGCAGATGGAGATCTGTGGTCTCTGCTTACCCCTACGGGAGACAGGCGTGACGATATGTATGTATAAAAGTGAACTAGCTTTTCAGGGCTACTCAAATCAGCTACGCGATCGTTTCGGGCTTCTGCCAAATTTCAGTGAAATCGGCTTATAAATGAAGAAATTAGGTTTGTATGGCGGCCATCTTGTCTCCGCCATTTTGGATTTTTTCACCCCCCCACCCATGTTTTTGAGCTTGTCACCATTTTTTGTTCGAGAACGACCCCGGTAGGTGTTATGATTCGGGCGGGCCGTCGACCAACTTTTTACCAGGTTCAGATTTTCAAGGTTTGGATACAATTTCTCCCCCCCATCCGAACCAATTTTTCTGTCAATCAATCAGTGAGTAATGCAGTTTTTATATAATATTAATATATCAAATTCCATATATTGCAAAATATGTATTGAAAGATGATACAAATACACCAATACAATTTTGGTCTTAATCATTAATCACTATGTTTCATTCAGTGGATCATCAAATCATATATTCTTGCACGGGCTCCATTAATCAATTCCAAAATCTTTTTTTACTATAAGGTAGAAAATCACTTTCTTCGCAGACGATTTTCACGGTAAAACGCGATCCACAAACCTATATTTTGAAAAGTGTGTCAAGTTATTTTATGCTGTTATACAGTGTTAGGTCAGAGGAATATACACGCGATTGAGTACCATGAAACATAATTTAATTTTTTTTTAATATCAAAAGAATTCTGGTTAACCATTCCGAATAAGCTTATTGCTTGTGTTAGGATAGTTCACATCAATAGTCTAAACGAGGATATGAACTCACGTCAGACGTCAAAGCAAGCCCAAGAAACTAAGCTGTTGCTGCTTTTGAGTTTTATTTATTAAAGCTTTTAGGAATTAAAATAGAGCCTGAAATCATTGTCTATATTGTTGGTGTACATTATAAACACACATATGAGGCAAGTACAAAAATCTTTATTTTGTCCGTCTCGTTAAAACTCAAAAACGGCTCAAATGATTTGAATATTTTTAGTTATTCTGTTTTCTCTAATAAAAGGAAGGTTTACGAATAAAAAAATACAGGGAAAACGATAAAGAACAGTATATGGACATTCAAAAGTTTTACTTAGCTAAGATCCGCGACAATTGACACTTGTCGCGGATCTTAGCTAAGTAAAACTTTTGACTGTCCATATAGTGATGGATTTCCGCAAAGTAACGCCTGACTCCATTAATAATCTGATAAAGAACAGATTGAAAAATTAAAAATTCTTTTTTTCCTTTTTACTTCCAATTATTTTCATTAGATGGCGTTTGTGACGGCTTTATCGTCTAACGGACGTGTTGTTATACAAAACTGTCGCTGTTTTGTGCGATTTTGAAAAGTATTGCATGCCTAAGTACTAACATACCAGGTGAAAATAAATACAGGGCAATATAAATTGTAGGTGAAACGAAATTCACCGGGACATCTAGTTTCAAATAAATACCCGTATGCCATACAAATATTTATCCAATGCAAGATTTAAACCCACGACCTTTACTTCATACCGTGAAAAGCTTGCCAATGCATCATTTAGGTTAACTTGGAATTTGTTAATATTATGGAATACATTACATTCACGATAATACAACTAATAATTTCCTTTAAAGATTCTTCAACAACATACTATTAATACGTGTTATTTTTACGGCAGCCACGATCAAATGATAGTCATACAGACACATGACACGCTTAAAAGTAAGACGGCAATATGTGCCTGTACTGTACATACATTACACCTATAATAATGTTTTTATATAATGTTTTTTAACAGCCCATATATGTCCTATTGCTGAGCACGGGCCTCTCCATTTCTGGAGGAACGGACGTTAACCCACTACGCTTATCTAATGCGGATTGGCGGGGTTACCAGACTCGGAATAAATATTTGTATTCCATACATATATTTATTCCGATGCTGGGATCGAACCCGCGACCATTGACTCCGCGGGCAGAGGGCCTCGCTACTTAGCCAATTGATCGTCAACTATAATCTAAATAATCATATATCTACATAGTTCACACCAATGGTTCCCAAAGTGGTCTATATGGATCCTTAGGGATTTGATCTTTTAATCTGATTGATACATTAGCTGTCAAGTATTTAAAGTTAAAAAAATGCATAAATTTAAAAGTTAGGCTTGCTTACTTAGTAAGTACTTTGCTGGGTCTACCCCCAAAATACAGCAAAGTTTGGGAACCTTTGGTTTACACTGCTTGTTCATGAAGTGCGTCGTCACTCGCCTCCAACGGATGTTTGTCCCGGGGCTCGAATGTGGTATGTTCGTACGATATTTCCCTACACACTTCACAACCGCGGGCAATACATCCACAGCGCACGACGAGCGGTGGAGTGCGTGAATTAACATATATTTACATATCAGGTCACATTGTTTGCTTAGTAAAGTGGCTTGCTTGCGTTTCGTATATGTGTAAAATATAAATTACAGTACCTACTTGCGAAATCACCTGTTAGAAAATGTCGCGTGGAACGCGCTCACTCAAAACGGCCGTTTCTAAAAAAAGCGCGGTCAGTTATCTATATATATATATATATATATATAAAAATTAATTGCTGTTCGTTAGTCTCGCTAAAACTCGAGAACGGCTAGACCGATTTGGCTAATTTTGGTTTTGAATTATTTTTGGAATTTCAGGGAAGGTTTTAAAGGTGAATAAATATGATAAAAATATTAAGAATATAGTAAAAACAACAATTTTGTTTTCCCTTAGCAACTATTCCTACCTATCAAATATTTGATGTTCGTCCCGACATTCAGAAGTCAAATTAAATTCAAAAGTTTTTTTTTCATTTCTTTGGTTTTGAATTCCTGTTCATATCTTAAAGGCCGACAACGCTTCTGTGACGCCTCTGTTGTTGGTTTTTCATCAGGCGATACGTTTGCTCGTTTGGCTTTCGTTTTTAATTAATTTAATTTAATTTTTTTTTGTTTTTTGGATATTTCGTTTACGACGTTTTTAATGGAATACCATTAAAAAAATTAAACCAACAACACAGCAACCAACAACAGAACAACATAACAGCTGTCACAAATCACGATTTGAAAAAAGGGTTTTTGGTTCCAACGCCCTACTTCGATCGTTGTGTGATTTATACTAGAAATACATGAAAAATAATAAAATATCTTAATTAAGATATTCACTAAGATAGTACGTACAATTTACGCATCACATTAAATCTTAAAGTTGTTACATAATTTCTAATATGGGGTCCAGTCTGGCTTCACTATACGTTAATATTGTGTCCATCTGTAATTAGGGTTGCACGAATTAAGTACATATAATATTAATCTTTGTAATTACTGCCGATGGTCCATAAATAAATTAAAAAAAAAATATTTAAAGTTAGAGAATGTCCAAATATTTAAATTAAACAAGAGGTCTATCCCCGACGAAAAAATATAGCGGGTGGTCTATAAAACAAAAAGTTTGGGGTCTTATGGTTTTAACCGCCTGTGTATGAAATGCGTCGTCACCCGCTTATTTTTAAGTTTACTCTCTCTTATCTGTCTGCTGGAAGATATTTCATACTGAAATATGTAGAGCGTTTTACTTATTTTTGCTTTCCATGTAGATTCATAAAAATAAAAAACCCACTTCTATGTACGGGGTATTACTATTTATTTCTTTCAGTCAGTCATAGGCTGTATGATAAAATACTGCCTTTTTTCCCTCCGACCTTTTAAATCTAACGCTAAGGTACGCAAAGCTGCTGGATTATTTATGTTGTTGCAGATTCTCTACGGGCCGCGTCTATCACCACATAGTTTCATAAAAAAAATTACTTATTTACGCCATTCGCTTATGACGTGATCGCTTTCATATAACCGATGGCTGACTCTGTCTTGCTTACGTCATCAAGTGGCATTACGAACTGTGAACAATATCCAGTTGTTTTTCTGTTAATATTCTGCTTGATTTAGGAGCTGTCAGTTCTATTTTGACCTTCGTAAGTGTTTGCTGCTATAGAACTATAATATTTATTTGTAAACTAGATGACGCAATGACCTTCGTTTCACCTACAATTTATTTAATTCAAATTAACGAAAATGTTATCTCCTGGCTTATCTTCTCCTAGTATGTTAGTACTTAGGTAAGCAATACTTCTCAAAATCTGTAATAAAAAATCAATCTGCAATCTCCAATCCACGCGAGCGTGGGGATTACAGCACCACTCCTCAACTGAGGGAGCTTAACCTCTAGCAATGGACTGTGTAACTATAATGATGATGTGATACTTTTCTTTTCATTAGTCTTTTTTCTAGTTTTCCTCATTCGTACGTTTACATTACTGAGATAACTTTTTACAATTCAGAGAGCTCTAGTGTGGGATTTCAACTCCATTATGTGTGTTATTTATAACACACATAATGGATTTATGACATTTTTGATTTTTTTATGGGATAGGAATGCAAATAGGTGATATACCCTCACCTGATGGAAAGTTATCAACGCTACTCATAGATAAATGCGACTGACCTTTGAGAAAACCTTTCTTTTAATAGAGATTTATTGTTTTAGTAGTTATTTATTGGAAAGAGTTTACTTGATGTATGTTTGGAATGGAGTCTCTGTGTGTTAAACACTTGGTTTGCGCACAAGAAAATCCATATGTATACCTGGGAAAGGGGCGAGAGAAAGAGTATGATTGATTTTGTAATTGTCGACAAAAGGTTGAGGAAGCAAGTAATAGATACAAGGGTGTACCGTGGAACAGGCGTTGATTCAGACCACTACCTGGTAATAAGCCGCATTAATGGTCTGTTCAGGGGATGGAGACACCGGCCACGAGAAACCAAGAAAGTGTTAGAGAGAATTAAAGTGGAAGAATTACAAAAAGAAGATGTGAAGAAGGAGTATCTGAGTAAACTGAATGTAACGTTTGAAAAGTATATATAATATATTATTTTTTATTATTATATATTATTTCAAGGAACTGACGAAAAGTGTTTTCCTTATAGTAGTCCCAACAAAACTAACGTCCCTTTTTTCGTTTGAGTATTAACATATAAATAAGGGAAGTTTTTGTATAAAAATTCTTGTATTATTTACTGCATAATAGAATAGTGACGAAAGAAAAATATGATTTCACAGTCGCTCAATTTATAAAACTTCTTATATTGTTTGTCACAATGTTATTCAGGGGCATCTTTTAAACTTCTACGCCTTGTATTTATACCGACAAAACTCACGGTTAAGTGAAAAATGAATGTCCCCAACTCATGTATTATTTATATGTAGGTCATTTTTCTTATTCAAGCAAAAGAACTGGATGAAACCACCCAACCTGACGTTTTAGCGGGTTGCTTGAAGAACGCGAGATTTTCTTTGCAGATATAATACACTAAACTTACATTGTGTGGGGAATTTTGCGAGATTTTTTGTCCCCCACTCGCTTTACTCGGGTTTTTATATTACTTTCTTGTTGGATCGAGGACATATTGACGTATATTTTATATTTCAATGCAGGATGGCGTGTGAATATATCTTCGGTCGGATCTCGCTGTCAGAATACTTTCGGAACATGCGAATATTGCGATTAGGGGGAAAATGCCTACATATATTTATTTATTGAGCTATTTTTGTATTTCATTCCCATGGTAAAATAGCTCAGGAATAGCCAGTTTCTGTAGATATCTGTTGTCTTCACAAGAACTACAAATTTAATATTTTTGTATAGGATATGAAGGCAAACGAGCAGGCGTGTCACTTCAATATCAGTATCAGTCCGTGGCAGTCCACTGCTAGACATTGGCCTTAACCAAGGCGCGCCACTTATCCCGATCTTTGGCTACACGCATTTAGTCTCTGCCAGCGGCGTTCTCAGATCGTCGATTCATCTAGCAAGGCGTCCCACACTACGTTTGCCGAGCAACTAAATATTTGCTTGGCAAACGTATTTTTTTGTACTATAAACAATATTGTAAACATGTGATTTAAAAAAAAATAATAACAAATAATAGTATTATATGATTTAATTAAATGATTATAATGCTATAATTGAATGTGGATAGTTAGAAGTTTTACTTAGATCCGCGACAAGAAAACAGAAAAATAATAATGTGCGTTTTCTACTGGAAGAAGTGGACTTACGGGGAACTTAAACTAATTCTTACCAAAAACGGGCGTCAACAACTCTCCAGTGTCGTGAACAATGAGTGTACGAAGAACGCAACCATCAGGAATGAAATCGTCTTTCACCAGTCGCCTCCATTCATCCCTGATGTAAAGTGTATAAAAAACAAATGAAAGTATTATACTTAAATCTTCAATTTTTAATAACAAATATCAGCTACCAAGTCATATATGCTTGCCTTATAACATAGGATTCCTCTAATTTTCTAGAAATTAAGTCCAGAGAATTAATTTCTAGAAAATTTTTACTCAATAACAAACTCCTTTAAGTCGAAATCAAAAGAAACTCCAGACAACTGGGGATTCCCAAAAAAAAAAATTATATATTCTTTTAAGAATGAGATAAAGAGAGGTGTTTACGTCATGCTACACAATTTTCTTACTTCTACGCGATTTATTTCTTATTCATAAGCCGAGGGAAAAATTGTCAAGCGTACACGGCGGTGTGACGAGACGAATTTCGGTGACAAAAAACGCCCGAGCGCCGCCTGTCGCTTCCAATGTTTCTTCCTTATAGATCTTAACGCAATCCCTTTGCACCTTAAGAGCTATCTTATCGCATCATTTTCTACCAATAATATACATATATTATATATAATACGCATTCAACAGATTATCATAATATATTTCTTAAGGAAGCACGTAGTTAACGAGAAGAACACATAAGTTATAATACATTTCCATATCTTATCCGAATAAAAGTAGATTCTGCAACGGGTAAAGCATAACCCTGAAATTCTTTTAACAGCGTTTTCCCCGAAATTTCTTTCCACGTACAACTATTCTGTCGAACCAGCTACTTTCAGCGGTGTTTCCGAACTGATACGACATTGGAACATTATATTTGTGTGTGTGTGTGTGTATGATTATATGTATGTATTTAATTATTTAGTTTATTGTTAATCTTTTCTATAAACTCAAAGGTTGAGTGGCAGAGAATGCCTTTTGACATGTATTTGTCAGAGAATGCCTTTAAGCGTGTACATGAAATCCGCCTTTAAGCGTGTACATGAAGTCCGCCTTTATGCGTGTGCATGAAGTCGGCCTTTAAGCATGTACATGAAGTCCGCCTTTATGCGTGTGCATGAAGTCGGCCTTTAAGCATGTACATGAAGTCCGCCTTTTAGCGTGTACATGAAGTCCGGCTTTATGCGTGTGCATGAAGTCGGCCTTTAAGCGTGTACATGAAGTCCGCCTTTAAATGTGTACATGAAGTCCGCCTTTAAGCGTGTGCATGAAGTCGGCCTTTAAGCGTGTACATGAAGTCCGCCTTTTAGCGTGTACGTGAAGTCCGGCTTTAAGCGTGTAAATGAAGTCCGCCTTTAAACGTGTACATGAAGTCCGCCTTTTGAGCGTGTACATTAAGCCCGCCTTTAAGCGTGTAAATGAAGTTCGTCTTTAAACGTGTACATGAAGTCAGCCTTTAAGCGTGTCCATTAAGGCCACCTTTAAGCGTGTACATACATAAAAATAAATAATTATATTTTACTCTGGATAAGCTGATCCATTATCTTATTAACATAATCACCGCTAATTACTGTAACAGCTTAATTGAGGCCATAACCGTCTAACAACCTTACCATAATCATTAATCCCACTTTATGTCGACATATTTACTTCATCTCCTACTTAAGAGCTTTTTCCGTATTATTTTATGTCATCTTAGTAACACGACACCTAAAGTGGGGAAACCCATAATTTCATTATGAATAAAAGTTTGTAAAAGTTTTTGAGGATATATCTATTTTTTTATGGGATAGGGAGGCAAAAGAGGCAGCTTGTCACCTGATGGCAAGCAACCAACGCCACCAATAGACATTTGCAATACTATAGGCATTTTTAATATTCAATATCAATATCAGCCCGCGACAGTCCACTGCTGGACATAGGCCTCACCCAAGGCGCGCCACCTAGCCCGATCTTCGGCTACACGCATTTTATACTATAGGCATTATAAGTGCTTAACCGACTTTTGAGATAAGGGTAGGCTTATATTTAGAAGGTTCCAATGTCGTATCTATTAAAAATACCGCTGAAAGTAGCTGATTATATAGTGTGCTGGTGCGTGGAATGAAGTCACTGACTTTTGAAGGAGCATAACTTTTTAATAAAATATCCAAAGTGTAATACTGTAGTAGTAATATTCGTTGTGTAATTTCCTAATAGTTTTTCTGTATTTATTTAGACCTAGAAAAGGAAATATACATCTGTATAATTATACAGATGTTGTTTAGACATCTTTATAATCAACATCCTGTATAATCGGTTACATTTCCATTCCAGAGTAACTCCTGTCTGTATTTATCATTTATCTAGACATCAAAAGTAACTGATAAATGATTTTCAAGTATTAACTTTCATATAACATCGGTATAATATATATAGGTTTGTTTTTTGAAGGTTCCAATGTCGCATCGGTTCGGAAAGACTTAAACATGCGTGGAAAAAAGTTACGAGAGAAACGCACCGTACTAGATCGCCACTCATCCAGATGGTGGGGATGAATTATTCCAAACAATTCCTCGGAGCACTCCCCATGATAGAAGCGGTAAAAAATGCTGAGAGATGAGACATCTCTCCGCAGCGCTAGAGAATCAAGACGATCGGTGAGATCTTGGTCATCGAAGATTCAGATCGCACGACTTTGAATCCGTTCCATTTCCATTCCAGAGTATATCCTGTCTGTATTTATCATTTTTCTAGACATCTAAAGTAACTAATACATTATTTTCAAGTATTAACTTTCATATAACATCGGTTAACTATATTAATACATATATATACATATAATAGTAAATACATGAAAGTATATACATACAATACACATGTATATTCGTCGACGTCGTAATTATTATCAGAATTCTTAAATCCATATGAGTAAATTTAGAAACAAGCGAAATTACTCTGTGTGTGTGTGTGTGTGTTTATTTATTTGTTTTTTTTTTATGGGATAGGAGGACAAACAAGCAAGCGTGTCACCTGATGGAAAGCAATCAACGCCGCCCATAGACAACCGCGACACCGCAGGAGTCGCGGAAGCGTTGCCAGCCTTTTAGGTATATAGGCTTGTCTTTTGAAGGTTCTAATGTCGTATCGGTAGCTGGTTCCACAAACTGGTGGTGTTTATGTCATATTAATAAATTAAAAAGTGACAAATTAATATCATCCTATTGGTAGTGTGCCAGTCCACGACAAATCCAACGGTTGTCTGAAAGAAATCGCTATTAGTAAAAAAACCTCCTTTATATATAAATATTATTTAATACTTTGTTTTGGTGTACAATAAATTGGCTCAGTGGCGGGACCTCCAGCCTATGAAGTGAACAGGTGCGGGTTCAATACCCGCATCGGAATAAATATATGTATGGCCTCCTTTATTCCGAGTCTGGTAACTCTGCCAATCCGCATTAGACAAGTGTGGTGGGTTAATATATGGTCTTCCAGAAATAGGGAAGCCCGTTTTCAGCAGTGGAACATATATGGACTGTAAAAAAATAATATTTATAAAAAAATTACATAAACAACACAAAACCGTATTTTCTTTTATAGTTTGAGAAACTTTTATAAAATTAATCTTATTTTACGTATAAAAAGCCGTATTTTTTTTTTGTAAATACGAAGTACATATTTCATTGGATAATAATTTATTTTTAATTTTCCGTTTTAATTATCCGTAAGATGCCATCAAAAGTGAAAAAATGTTTATTTTGGTATTGTTAATTCTGATAATTTAGTAAACGAAATGTAATGGAATATAATGGATAGAAGACCTAGTGCACTATCCAAACATTATGGACGAGATTAAGGCACATCGACTTCGTTGGCTCGGTCGCCTTGATCGATGGGCGAGGATCGGAGTGTGAAGAGGACGTATTTGTTAAAAAGTGATCAAAGACCAGTTGGTTGATCCACATATCAGGTACCAGGACTTGCCGGAACTTCAAGCCATCAATTGGCAAGAATTAGCGTAGGACAGGGAAAGATGGAGGACTTTTGTTTCGGAGGCCAAGATCCCACTTCGGGTCACTGAGCCAGCGTAATAACTAAGTAAGTAAGCCAACAAAATGTGTTTTTATGAGATACGAAGGCAAACGAGCAGGCGTGTCAACTAATGGAAAGCAATCAACGCCGCCTATAGATATCCGCGGTGCCATAGGCATTGCGGAAGCGTTGCTGGCCCTTAAGTAATGGCTAGGCTTGTTTTTGTTACGTGTAATTGTTACTTAATAAGCGGTTGACGTCGTAATCGTGGTATTAAGTTATAAAAACCTTTGTTTATAACTTTTATACAACCGATAATTTACTATCAAATAACTTCACCTTAAAGGTGAACCCATAAAATCAACTCAACGCACATAGTTAAGTAAACCTTCGCTTTACAGCCTTCACTTTAATATTTACATCATAACTGCCCCTTAATTGGAGTTGTTACCATTAGCTCCATTATAATTCTTCATTTTTTATCGATACATGTTCAACCGATAAGTATTTTATTCATACAATTGTCGGTGTAAAATTTTTCCTTTTTTTCTCTATTCTATGAAACCTTTTTGAATTCTAAATACTTCTCTACCATTGCATTTCTTTAAGTTCCTATTCTTTTTCCTTTATGCATGCTATGCATGCCTCATGCCATACTTAATCATATTGCTTTTTCTATATACAATATGCTGTAGGAATTTACTCTTTAATCCATTTCAATATATTTTTTTTAAATATTTTTGTACTACAATATGCTTACAGATATATATATCGTGTGTATGTGTATGTGTTACATATACACATAAACATGTATGTGTATATGTACACACATACACAAACACACACAACTTTCTATAAACATTATTGTTTTTTAATTTTTTTCCATACTTTTCTTATATGTTCTTACATACTATTAATTAACTAAGGTAAAAGCCTGGAAAAGAAAGGTATTATTATACATCGACGAACAATTGGCTCAATGGCAGGGCCCCCCGCCTTTGGAGTCAGTGGTTGCGGGTTCGATCCCCGCATCGGAATAAATGTAAGTATGGCTACGCTAAGTACATCACTATTTATCCCTCGCCACTACTCGGCTGCGATTGATGGTAGCTTTAAATATACCACAACTAAGTGTTAGAACAACTTGCCTATAAATATGTTTAAAAAAATACAAAAACTAATTTTAAGTATAATACAATCCTCCGGAAATGGGGAGGCCCGTGCTCAGTAGTGGGACTTATATGGGCTGTGAAAAAAAATATATCTTTGAATGATTCGGTCGACAATGCGTGTAAAAGCCAATGCGAAGTAGTACAATATATACAATGTGTGATATCATTGTTGTGTAAGGGTGTGACTGAGGGATGCGTGTTAACTTTTTTTATCTCACAGGCGAGCTCCCATTACCCGCGACTAAGTGATAAATGAATACCGCCACTCATGTATTATTTATTTGCAGGTCGTTTTTCTTGCTCAAGCAAAGTAACAGGGTAACACTACTCGATGTGACATTTCAGTGAGCCGATGAAAGATCGCGGTGTTTTTTTCAGGTCGTTATGTGGTTTTTTCTGTTTTATTTATTATTTATATAGTATTTTGACTTTTATTCTAAAGTGATATATGTTTTTTCGTGTTTATATTTTTAGTTGACTCAAATGTCGTTTGAGAGTCATCATCTACCTAACTAAGGGCGATGAATCCAATTTCTGAAAGAAAATGAATATTTATATTAATATTATTTTAAAAGCGAAGAAAAGGAAATCTTTATTTTATAATTCGTTCCTGTAGTCGGTGCATAGTTGATGCGTTGGTGGTCGATACATAGCGCTCTGAAAACCCACAATACAAATGTAATTTGCCCACACGCACCCACCATACACCCAAACCTCAACACAACACAGTAAGATAGTATACGGAAAACCTTAGTTAAGTTTATGTATGTCATAGCAAATAGGTGTTAAAAAAATTGTGAAAAAAATAAGTACAAATAAAAAGCATATAGTTAAAAAGATAAACAGAAATTAACAAACAAAAATACTATAACAACAATAATAGTAAATATGAAATCATTGATATTGCCTATACAAAATATAAAACTAGCAATTAAAAAGAAGAAGAAAAATAGAATACTAGCAATGTATTAATATTACTGAAATCCTTGTTAACACTCGAGATAAGATTGTGATTTTGCCATTGTGTGAATCACGGCCCTGTTTGTTTTGAGCTGTTTACTCAGCCCTTACCAAATTGCTGCTTCTGTATACTATTTATAAAATAAAATAAGAGTTGGAACAAAACATCTATTAGAATCGAATGTATATATTATAATAATAATAATAACTTCATTTTTAAAATGTATACATATGTTACAGAATACTAAATCCCACGCTAGGATTCCCTGTGTTGTGGGAAACTAGGCTCTTCCCTTCGTAAATAATATAAGTGTTATAACATAAATATCAAAACAAAGTTAAAAATTATACTCTATTGATGATAAAAAATGGATTAAGTAAGATAATAAATTATTAAAGATATGATCGGTATGTGTGCAGATGTGTGTGTGTTTGTCTGTAAGGATTCTGTGATATAAGTTTTAATTTATCGTTTCGAAAAGCAGCCTCTCCGTGTGCTTTTCATTCAAATTCAGCAGCCAGTTAACAACCTTCCTTCTACACGAGTATTGTGTGCAGATTAATATGTTAAGCGTTTGATTTACTTTTGTGTAGATGTGTGGGCCCATGAACTGTGCCCATGACTTGTTTGCTAGGCTTCGATAGCGAAATCATCAAATAATTATTTATTTATTATATATAACATACACAAACTTAAATTAAGTTTTTCCGTATACCGTCATGATGAAGTGTGGGTGTATGTTTAGTGAGTGTGTGTGCTCAAATTGTGTGTGTGTGTGTGTGTGTGTGTGTATTATTACGTACAACCCCATACTTTGCAACGCTGCATTGTAAGTAAATTTTCAAACACATAAATATCAAAGATAGACGCTTCGAATAAAGTTCTGCAGGTAATACAAATATTAAATCTAAGGCGGGAATACAAAATGTGTGATATTAAGAACGTCAAATAATTTACCACCGTTCGAAATAATCCTCTCGAGACGGGCGAGTAAGTCTAAAATTATTTTTTTTTTCATTTTGTTTATGTTTGGCTATGAGTTTTCTAATTTCTAAATTCTTCTTCGTATCTCATACGATATCTTAGAGGAAAATATTCCATATTTCTATACTATATATTATTACAAAATAATAATTCTTTTCCGCGACAAAATATATTCTGAAATAATATTTTTTTACTTTAACTGTAATACAAATTGAATAACGTTGGAAGACACAAAGTTACCAACGTCAAAGGCTTCTTTGTGTTCTAATGCTACTTGGTTTGAGTTATTTGGTAAACGAGTTTCACTTCGTAATATAATAACAAAAATATGGCGGTAAATAAAATGAAATGCTTTCACATATGGTAGTCAACAATTATTTTTCTAAGACTGCCTCTCTGACTTGCGAAGGTTGGTAGCCAATTCAGCACAACTCTCCTCCTTCTTCGCGAGGTGCAGCAGTTCTTGCTATCCCGGTCCACTCCCCGATATTACGTAGCCAAGACTTTCTTTTTGAACCAACTTGTCTTTTGCGCGCGATTTTTCCCATCATGATCAGTTGCAGCAACTTGTACCTGTTATGTTTCATGATATGACCCAGATAAGCAACTTTTCTACATTTGACGGTCTGCAAAAGTTCACGTTTTTGCTTAACTTGTCGAAGAACCTCGTCATTGGCCACCCTTTGAGTCCAGCTAATATCGAGCATCCGTCTATATGCTCATATTTTGAACACTTCTATACCCCGGGGAAGTACCACACTATCGCATAAAACCGGGGTTTGAGTGGTAGCTTAGCTATCGCACTTCGTCCAGTGAGCGGTTGAGTTCCGGAGGCCCATCCTTCCTACCCCCTCCCCCCTCCCATAATGACACTTTTCTAAAAGGTAGGCAACGCTTATGCACTGCTTATTGTACTGCTTTCCATTAGGTGACGCGCCTACTCGTTTGCCTTCCTATCCCATAAAAAAAGGAAGATAAAATGAGTAATAAAAAATTCAAAAACAAAAATCATGTTCAAAATTATATTTAAGGTCGTGGCCGTAAATTTAGAGTGGAGGTAAATTATTTTACCTTTATGAATGGTCTCGAGCCGTACCTTGAAAAGTCTTCCTACGTACAAATGTCTTCTTTTTCCTTGCAAAATTAATGACCTGAGGGGGCCTCGCGTATTTTCCTAGCGGCTATCTAAAAACGACGTTACGTAGGTAGCTTCAACTTGTATATATTATTAATTATACATTTTTGGTTATTAATGGAGTCAGGCGTTACTTCGTGGAAATTCATCACTATATGGACAATCAAAAGTTTTACTTAGCTAAGATCCGCGACAAGCAAAACAGTGTTTCGCCCCAACACGAGGCATCTTCAGGTATAGTAGACTCTACGGAAGACAAGACTTTCTTTTTGGTGTAAAACTTTTGACTGTCCATATATATACATTTTTGTTCAATACTAATAAACAAATTCATTCAAAGGACGTATTATTATAATAATAATAAATAATATTTTTATTTATCATTTCGGGTCTATTTGTAAGTAACAATTGACTTAAATTCGATCCTTGCAGTATTTTCAAGAGATTCAGTAAAATATAACAAAACTCTTAACATCGATATTTTGTGGGGGTCTGGTAATTTCAGAAACGGTCCATTCGTACAGCATAGTTATCTTCTATTCATCGCTGCACTTTTGACAGAGCGATCATGGTCGTCATGAGGTATAGAATTACTGATACAAGTAGATGTTATATGCCTTACAGTTTTTTACCATCTCTCTCTCATTTTTCTCATCTCTGTTGGAGATCATTCAAGTCAACTCATGTACGGAACGGACTATAATCCGCTATTAAATCCTATGCTAGTAACTAAAAATAAGGTAGCTTGTTAGGAAAATACTTTGTTAATAAGTATCTCCTATTTGAGATTGTCTACGTTAAGCAAACAAGTAACTATACTAGCTTTTTATGTTTACCAGAATGACTGTCAAGAACAGTCGAAGAGGTAAACATGTTTTAGAAAACATCCTCGCAATTTCCTTTCGAGTTTCAATAGTGTAACGCAAACGCTGTTTGCAAACTTCGTCGACTGAAAACTAATGAATTAGTTACGAAGAAATAAATTTTGACTACAAATCAAACGGTTTTCTTAGAGCACTACATAAATCTTTTTAAAACAGATTTTTTATATGGACGATATATAATAGGCTTTTATGCCCATAAATATTTGCAGTATCGAGATTCTTCGCCTTCTTCTTCTAGGGCACCTCTCCAACTAGTGAAGGTTAGTGGTAGTCAGCTCCGAATAATTTTCTTTGTCTCTAGCGAGGCTAAAAAGATGGCAGCACTAGCTATTCCGGTCCACTCTCGCATGTTCCTTAACCATGACTTTTCCGTATCGATTGGTCCCTAAAAATTAATAAAGAGGTAAAGTAAACAATTCAAAAAGAGTATTTTTTCAGATTGATTAGAGAACAAAAGTTGGATTTATTTTATCTTCACTTACTAGTTTATTACATTTTCTGTTTTTAAGGAAAAATATTCAAATAATGTTAAAACTTAAAATCAAACAACAAAAGCAAGAAAACAAAATAAAAAAAAGTAGTAATTAAAGAATACAATTAATCCAGCACGAATCAATCAATCAGGCTTATGCAGACGAAAGCTCTTAAGTCTGAAGAAACTCATAGCTCGTTTTTTATAGTTTAGGATATAACAACAAAAATATTGAGCAATGTATATATATATATATATATATATATATATATATATATATATATATATATATATATATATATATATATATATATATATATATATATATATATATATTTATATATATATATATATATATATATAAAGGCCATTCTACCAAAACTTGTATGGACTTTTTCAGTCAACTTAAGCAATCACAAGACACGCATTTATTTCATACTTATACGCCTTAATCGAACTATATTGTATAATAATAAGATTATGAAACTAAAATGAAAACACGTCACTGATGTAAGTTAAAAAAAATCCTTGTGACATCTTAAAAGTTAAGCATTTACTTCATACCTTTATATAATAACTAGCTTTTGCCCGCAGCTTCGCTCGCGTGGAATTTAGTCTGCCACATTAACTTACGTGTCAGATCATTTTAAATAATTATATTTTTTTTTACTTAATAGTAAAATTATTATACGACCAATATTACATAAAATCAATACAAATTGTAGCCTATACGGTATTTCGATGTATAACCTATATTACTGTACATTTTCATCTAAATCCGTCCAGTAGTTTTTTCGTGAAAGAGTAACAAACATACATCCATACTCACAAACTTTCGCATTTATAATATTAGTAGGGTACATTATTTTTATTAATATTTAAAACTTATCAGTTAATAAATAAATAAGAGAGTAGTTATGAAAGAGAAAATAGTGGACTGCAGTTAACATTCAGAAGTATTCATTCTACGAAAACGTCGTATTTCCTCGGATGAGCATAGGGCAATGTTTTCGCATCTCTTATAGCCCTCCGAGAGACTTTGTATTAATAATATATTGTTCTAATTAAGAGAGCCAACGTAAATCCATTCTTTGACTGTTAATCAATTTGACTAAACTTTGAACCCGTGCCAGAGAACAATCTCTTAGCTCAGACTGAACTTTAATTGAAGGAGCTCGCAACAATGCTGTCGTCTAGTTAGCTCTGCTGATAAATTGTTTCAACGGTAGTGGAAGGACAGTACAAATACAAGTGAATTTATTTCAAAACAAAAATAAATAACCTTCTTCTATTAAATAAAATATCGTCTATGAAATAATAAATTGTTCTTTTAAGTACAAAATAAATAACCGTCTACTATTTAATGAATTGACGCCCAATTGGCTCAGTGACGGGGCGGCGGAGTCAATGGTCGCGAATTCGATCCGCACACGGAATAAATATATGTATGGATTACAAATATTTATTCTGAGTCTGGTAGCCTCGTCAGGTATGGGCAGTAAACAAAATATATATACGTGCTACCATACTTTCCTTATCACTCCTCGTCTTCCGTTGCGGTAGTATCATAATAAATATATAATATCATAATAATTGTATTATAATCCTGTCTAAATCCATCTTTCCTCTTCCCTGCCCTTTATTTTCTTCTCTATCCTTTTCTCTTCTCATCGCCAATCCAGGGTCTGCCGTGCCAATGGGTGAGTTTAGTCTCAAGCGTGCCGACCGTGCCGGGATTGGGATCCCCGGGTACTATAGTGCCTTGCCTCACCATGCGGTGCTCTGCTGGGGCTGATCTTCATCCTTCCTTGCGGCTTGTGAGATTCACTATGGCGAATTTTATTAGACCTAACTTGTTAAAAAATTACGACGACGTTGTTCGCCACCCATGACGTCCTGGTTCCCACGAGTGCGAGAAGCGAGTAACGAAAAGTCGTTTCGCTACGGTGAATGTGAGAGGAAGAATGGATGAAAAGATGTATGAGTGTGGAGGAAGCAAGGAAAGTGTACTCGGGATGGTAGCGGATGGAGATCTGTGGTCTCTGCCTACCCCTACGGGAAACAGGCGTGACGATATGTATGTATTTATGTACCATATTTACTACATACGAATCCCATGGAAGTATTTATTATTCTATATCGAGGACCATACAACAAATATACAAAATTATTTTCAAATAATTTACAATTTTATGAAAATCCGTTACGTAAAATGTAAATTTAATAAAATCAATCATTGTCGGTAATTACCTGTGGATTTTGTTAAAATTTAATTTGGCAGCACCTTTTATTAACTCTGAAATCTGAACTTAATTATACAAAATATTGAAGCCGTTAATGACTAAATTAATTCAACGTCTATTGTGTCGAGCGAAATTAAATTGTTTGTTCGATAATAAACGTAGTGAGAATAAAATTTAAAAAAAAAAAACACGAATTGAATGATTAATTGTTACATGTACTACGAAGTAAATTTTCTATTTTATCGGAGCAAAACATCTTTAGTAAATTGGTAAGTTGACTGTATTCAAATAAAAAATGTAATTTTGCTTAAAAACGATAGTTTTCATGATATAAATCCTAATTTAAAGAAAGAGAATATATTTATCCGCCGTCGATGTATAAGTGTAAACTCAAATGTGTTGAATGACTTCTATTGCAACTGTTCCTACGAAGAAACTGAAGATCTTTTGACCTCTCTTATTTAATTATGACAGCTCACTCACAAGTATACACTCTCACTCACACACACACACACACACACACACACACACACACACACACATACACACGCACACACACAACAAATTATATTTGGAATCTCCACTGTGGAGAGCGTTAATGTCTGCGACACAGTTGTATACTTTTGCAGACATTATCGTTAACCTGTTATAGAAAGATAAAACAAAGAAAATGTTTTAGCCATGTATATGTAATAAATTTTATAATTAATTCCAATGAAAAAAAAGAGAGAGAATATTCTTCAATGAAGATATAAGACAGCGATGTGGAGTAAAAGGTGTTGTGACAAAAGTTGAGAACGGGATGCTTAGATGGTTTGGGCACATAGAGAAGATGGATGAAAGACGACTGGCAAAAGAAATATACTTTGTGAATGTGGATGAAGGGGAAGACCACGAAAAACACACCTTGACCAAATTGCTGAATTTTAAGAAAGGCCAGGTCAAGAGTACCCTTAACCGGCGGGCTTGTAATAGAAGGATAATGAGTGTGAAGGAAGCAAGACAAGTGTGTCGAGATTGTAGCGAAGATCTGTGGTCTCTGCCAACCCTTGCGTGAGACAGGCGTGACGATATGTATGTATGTATGTATGAAAGAGAATATTTTATTTTTATTTTCAAAGAATTTATCTTTAATAATGAAAATCACTCACAAGTCCGTATCGATAACCTCCAAATGTACATTTGTCACTTGTTCACACCATGTGATGCGAACAAGTGACAAATGTACATGTGATTAGCGTTTTGGAGCGAAATTTTGAACAGAATAAAAAATACATGAATTTTAAATTCGAAAACTTTTCTTAACATTTTAGTTATATTAGGATGCGTATTATATGGTTATACTTTGATTATCTTTGTTTATATATTCGAATATTATCGTTTTACACACTTTTACAAAAATCACACCTTGTATTCGAAAACAATCTAAAAGAATATCTATAAGTTATAATATTCTTCATGAAACCTCAGCTGATTTGCCGAGACTTAATGCCAACAAATAATGAATTGTACAATATTATGTATAGATATTGTAGTTCACGTTTTTGCGCATTATTTGTCTGAGTAACTTCGATCACTTTTTGAGTCCAGCCATATGTTTTTATACAAAAAAAAAATATTAGTCGCACTAAGATTTCTTGAGTCGTGTGTATTTTCATGAATATCTAACTAACTTTATACTAAGTTAGTATTTTTGACGAGTTAGTGAATTTATTGTGGACTATTATATAAATTTTGTTTTTGTCACAGCTTTCACAGACCAATAAACAAAAAACTAGCACCCACTTTTCCACACCCGGTCACGAGAATAGTCGATTCGCTACCCGAGTCCATGAAGAGGACAATATATTACGGATTCAAGTACCATTAGCTAAACTTCTGTTATTATAAATTGTAACTTTGTCAATGTAATTTCTAAGATCTAATTTCAATTTAAATAAACAAAAATATAATGCGGATATCTTAAACTTATTGCAGTTGTGACTTACTTTTTATTCTCATGTCAGTAAAATATAGTATTCTATTGGTAAAAGAAAAAATAGTGACTAAGGCTCACTGACTTCGTTGGCTGGGCCACGTGGAATGGATGGGGGAGGATCGCGCAGTCAAGAGAGCGTATGAGGGTCGCCCAACTGGACGACGTCCTGTGGGGCGCCCCAGATACCGGAGAGACATGATTGAAGATGACTTGCGCAACCTTCAAGTCTGTAACTGGCAGGAGGTGGCGCAGGACAGGGAAAAGTGGCGAAAGCCATACCATAATTTTTGTTTTATGGGATGGAAAGCAATCAACACCGCCCACAAACATCCGCAGTGCCATAGGCAGTAGAGAAGCGTTGCTGGGCTTAAGGAATGTGTCATTATGGGAGGGGAATGGGGGAGGGGGGCAGTTGGCCCTCCGGAACTCAACTTGTTATAAAATTAAAAATACTTTCCATGTAATAACAGCAACATTAGCTCAGCTGGTAAGTTTCTTAAAATAAAAACATTTTTCTTTATTTTTCGTTTCTAGAAATTCTCTTTAAAATAATGATATTTATTTTGCATAGATTATTAGCTTGTTCAATAAATGTTGTTTCAATCCTTTCCTTTTAATGTTTAGGTTAAGTAGGATTAGATATTATGGTTATCTATTTTAGCACCAAACTTTTGTTAAAGTTACATAAAATTGATCAATATATCAATATCAGCCCGCGGCAGTCCACTGCTGGACATAGGCCTCACCCAAGGCGCGCCACCTAGCCCGATCTTCGGCTACACGCATCCAGTCTCTGCCAGCCGCCTTGCGCAGATCGTCGCGTAAGCAGGTCGTAGCAGGAGGGCGTCCCACACCACGTTTGCCGAGTCGCGGTCTCCACTTCAGCACTCGTCTACTCTAACGATTGTCGGTTCTCCGACAAACGTGTCCAGCCCATTGCCACTTCAGTCTGCTAACTTGAAGAGCAATGTTCAAGTGACTCTGGTTCTCCGGCGAATTTCTTCATTTCGAATTCTTCTCTTCTCTGAGCGACTTTGAGCTTGGAAAATTGATTTAGCCGTTTCGGACATAAGCATGGACAAACAGAAAGCGTAGAGTTTTACATAGTTACCATCGTGCGCTTTCATATGATACCTTTTATATATGATTTTTGGTCCCTTTTTGCTCAACTATCATATGAATTACCTACAAACGTAAAATCTCAGACAATTTCGTGGTTTTCCCCCTCACGTAACATTGTAACCGCTCCAAAGCCCGTAAGCCGACGCATGACTTGATTATTAAACTCATCGATCAACCGTTCATCCCTAAGGACTCTCCGGTTAAAATGCCGCTTTCCTTTAGTGCGTCGCTTATTGTTCCCAATCTCATTTATTTTACGTCACTGTGACACGACAAGATAAATAAGACACAACTAGAGTAAAGCCATAATTACCTCTGTGATATATCAACATTCATGAACTTGTAAATTAATTGATGTTATTTTCTGACTAAGAGATAAAACTTTTTTTGTGGAAAAAAAGTCAAATGAGCAAGTAAGTCGTATGATGTCAAGGGCTAGACGAGATACGGCGCTTGGTTCCAAGGCCGTTTGCAGCTGGAGCATTAGGAAGAATTTTACCAAATCCAGGAGCTCCAGGGACGGCACGTCGGCGTCTTTATTCAGGCGTGCTGCGTTCGATAGCACTTTATGGAGCACCGATATGGGCGAAAACACTCAACAATAGAAAAGTTACTTACGTTAGGGGTGTTGGACCTCTGATACTCAAGTGCTCACTGGACGAAGCATGATAGCTAAGCTACCACTCAGACGCCGGTTTTCTGCGGGGATGTGGAACTTCCCCGAGCGAGCCGGCCCATTCATGCTACAGACAAATAATATACTATTCTTGACAAAGTATCACGTCTGCAGGATGGCTCTACCACTATTTGGTTATAGTGTGCCTCGAAAAGTACACAGATGAGAAAGGATTCCTGTCGCTCCAATATTAGCGTATGATCACTTCTTTGTCATTTAGTTGATGTTTATAATAAGACTTCATAAACAGATGTGTTTTCCACGTCTCAATTTGTCATGATAATAATTCAAAATTTACTTAGAATAGTTAGTTAAACTTTATTTTATTCTTTTTTTACCTAATACGTTAAATTATTAATATATTTAAGTTAGTTATATTTTAACTTAGTTCATTTAGTGTGTTGCACGTTACTTATTATTATCGTGGATAAAGTAGTTAATTTAATTAAATAAGAATAATTAAATGTTAAGATATTTTTTTCCTTTGTTACTTGTATTGTGGAGCTGTTTTTATCCTAGATAAATAGAGCAAAAAAAGAACTTGTGCTTAATTTACCGTTAGCCCAAACTGGGCTCACTTTGCTATTCAAAACATGCACAGGTACCTTGATATCATTCCACGAAGGATTGCCTGCTCAGTCTCCCGAGTTATGAATATGTATGTAAGAATAGAACCTGCTTAATATTCGCAACAGACTTCGAACTAATTTTGTTGCTTTTACTCACATGTATATATTTCACTCACATGTCTAAATTATTGTATAAATTCTTTGTGCAATCTTTTACGGTACAGGCTGTTCGGTTTTGGAATTTGTTGCTGCTGGAAGTGAGACAAGCGCAATTTCTCCCAATTTCAAAAATTTTGTAAAAAATCACTGTTTATCTTTATAAACGTATATGTATCTATTTATTCATTTGTTTATTATTTACAGTTAACTCATATTTATATTTTTGGTTATGCCTATTAACTTTGTTTGTTAATAATATTTTTTCGTATCATACTGACGATCAATCTACGTCCAATCAACGACCAGCCTACATCAAATTATGTTTTTAAGATTCTGTCCATCTTACGGTTGTCTGGAAGACATTGTTATAAGCGATGAGACTGCCATTTTTTTTATGGGATAGGAAGGCAAACGAGCAAGCGTCTCGCCTGATGGAAAGCAATCAACGCCGCCCATGGACAACCGCGACACCGCTGGAGTCGCGGAAGCGTTGCCGGCCTTTTAGGTATGTATACGCTTGTTTTATGTCGTATCGGTTCGGAAAGACCGCCGAGAGTAGCTGGTTTCACAAACTGGTGGTGCGTGGAAGGAAGTTACGAGAGAAACGCACCGTAGTAGATCGCCACTCATCCAGATGGTGGGGACGAAATTTTCCTTTACGGCGTATTGTGCGGTTGAAGAATGGTATATAAATATTATAATTAATAATTATGTAACTTTATTTTTGGTGTACAATAAAGAGTATATCTATAGATCTTTCTATATTTTCATAGTCGTAGTCGTAGAGAAATCTCCACCTTTGCAGTCAATAGCAGTTATTTTCGCGTAAGTTCCGATTCCTGCATCGAGATAAATATACAATGTTGCCTGCAGTTATTTATTCCGAGTTTAGTTTTTATTAGAGTTTAGGCGCTAATCTGCCTTGGATAAATGTGGTCAGTTAATGTCCCAAGAAACTGGCCTATTTCTGAACCCATATGACCTTCAGATTATCAACAAAACAGGAAAATAGATGAGTATAGCAGAAGAGCGTGCTATATGGTGTGCTTTGGGTGAGGACCGTGTCTAGCAATGGATTACCGTGTGTCAATGACAATGTTGCAGTTGATATTTTATATTCGTTCGTATCTTGGCTTTCAAACAAATATTACGCCACCATGCCCTGTCCTGCGCCACCACCTGCCACTTGCAGTCTTGAACGTTGCGCAAGTCATCCTCGATTATGTCTCTCCAGCGGTACCTGGGTCGCTCCACAGGATGTCGTCTAGTTGGGCGACCAACATACGCTCTCTTGACTGCGCTACCCTCCCCTATCCTCTCAACGAGGCCCAGCCAACGAAGTCGGTGAGACTTAGTCACTCCTGTTACCTTGGGTTGGGCCACCAGATGCTCGACCACTTTCTTATACGTTAATAAATGTCATTATACTTATTGTTCCCAGAATATGATATACATCTGGGCTAGAGCGAGTGATAATTTAATTAGTGTAAATCATTTATTAACAAAACATTTATTGACATACTTTATAAAGGCCGGCTACGCTCCTGCAGTGCATTTGGTATTGTAGATATCTATAGGCGGCGTTGATTGCTTTTTATCAGACAACATGTTTGCTCTTTTGCATTCCTACCTCATATAAAAGACATATTCTATTGGTATTTCTTCAATTTGATAACTTAAGAAATATATATCCTACTAATATTATAAATGCGTAAGTTTGTGAGTAGTTACTCTTTCACGATAAAACTACTGGACGGATTTAAATGAAACAGTAACATAGGTTATACATCGGAATAACATATAGGCTACAATTTGTAAAGATTTTATGTAATTTTTTGGTGTCACAAAACACATGTCAATTAAGTCAGAAAAAAATCTGGCCTCTGAGAGCTATCTTGGCGTACGCTGCCTAAACCGTTGGAGTTATATAAAGATGATGTACCGTAAGATTGTTTGCCTTAAATAGTTCTAAATAAAAGTCCGCGACAGCATACATCCTTTTATGTGAAATTAATTTAAAATGATCTGTCACGAAACTTAATGTGTGTGAAAATTCCACGCGAGCGAAGCCGCGGGCAAATAATTCATAGGCGGTTTTTTTCATTTTAAATAATATCTACCAGAGAAATTCCGAGAATATATAGCCCTCTATCTATCATTCTAAAAAAGTAATTCTTGCATGCAATTTAATCGCAGTTTTCAGCCATGAACTGTGGAAATGTGGAACAATTTACCATCTGCGGCGTTCCCACGTGATTATGACATGGTATTCTGCGCAAGGCGGCTTGCAGAGACTGGATGCATGTAGCCGAAGATCAGGACTGGGTGGTGCGCCTTGGGTGAGACCTATGTCCAGCAGTGGACTGCCGCGGGTTGATATTGATATTGATTCAAGAAAAGGGTGTATGTGTTCGTTAAAGGCCAACAACACATCTGCGACGCCTCCAGTGGTGCAGGTGCTTACGAGCGATGGTAATCTCTTACCACCAGGTGACCTGCATGCTTGTTTGCCTGTTCTGCTTTAAAAAAAAAGTAAATTATTTAAAATTGGATAGCATGTAAACATCTTGTTAACAATTTGTAGCATAGAAATTGTATTCTATTAAATTCTATACGTACTGTTCGGTGAGCAATATTCCGCTACATGCATTAAGTTACAGCGAAACGCTCGTTCGGCTTTCGCATGTCGAGAGATGTTCTTTTATCAAAGAAGCACGAACTTAGAAAGAAGCTCCAGTTTCCTTGACAGATCCGAATTGAATTCTTTGAAGCTACGAGTGAATTCAATATCGCGCACTAGAACTCGAAGACATATGTTAAATTCAATTTGTGCAAAATATTATATTCATACTTTTTATGTTTACGGGATTGGAAGGCAAACGAACAAGCGTGTCACCTGATGGTAAGCAATCAACGCCGCCCATAGATAACCGCGACACCACAGGAGTTCCGAAACCGTTGCCGGCCAAAGAATAATGATTCAGGAACACCGCAGGTGGTAGATTGTTCCATGGTTGCACCGTATGTAGAAGGAAATTGCGACTGAATCAAGCGGTGGTAGACTATCGGTGTATTCAAGATAATAGCGTAGATCTCTATAAAAAACAGCAAGGAGTTTTTGTTACCTCTGGTGGTATACTTACCATCGGGCGACCACCATGCCATCGTTCATTTGCTCAGCTATAAAAAATTAAAGAATAACTTCTATATATCCTCATTTTCAGAAATAAAGCTGCACGATGTTCTCTGAATTCCAATATTGGCAATAAGAAGTTGCAAATACCTAATACTTCACAAGAAACGCGTAAAGGTTTTACTGCATGATACAGACGTCCCGTACACAATAAGAAAGCTTAGAGTGGAAAAGCTTCAGCTGCAATGCGGTTTACTGGAAGATATATGGTATAAGATGTAAATGTAGTTAATATTGTATAGGTTTTCCGGTAGTAAAATTAGGTCGAATAATCATTATGTGGATAGTCAAAAGTTTTACTTAGCTAAGATTCGCGACAAGCAAAACAATAACAGAAAATTAATAATGTGTGTTTTTTGTGCTGGATGAAGTGGATTTATTTGGAACCTCAACCAAAAACTTACCGAAAATCGGATTTAGTTGGAACTTAAACCAAAAACTTACCAAAAATCGGCCATCAATTCTCCACCCACCAACCACTATACACAACACCAAACACACATTACCATTCATTTCATTTTCCATCTTGTAAACGACATGTGTTTCGCCCCAACACGAGGCATCTTCAGGTATAGTAGTCTCTACGGAAGACAACCGAAAGTTTTTGGTTTAAGTTCCAAATAAATCCACTTCATCCAGCACAAAAAACACACATTATTAATTTTCTGTTATTGTTTTGCTTGTCACGGATCTTAGCTAAGTAAACTATCTACATAGTGATAGATTTCCGCAAAGTAACGCCTGACTCCATTAATAGTCAAATAATCATTAAACGCTTGCTTACTGATTTTCCGGCAATATTTAGAGAATATACTAACTTCAGTTCGCGCACATAGTTTTAACAAGATGGCGTCACGTTTTAAATTGCTAGATAGATCATGGAGCTTCTTTAAACTTTTTTCTTTAACTGATTAATTAACCGGTGATATGCCCTGCTCACCCAGGTCATCGAAACTCAACTCTATGGACTTTTCTCTGTGAGGGTACCTTAAGAGTAAAGTCAATAAAACCAACCTAACGACTAACTCAGCAATAAATTAAATACATTGTCCGCGAGGTTAGCGACATCCCGATGTCATTCCTTCAGCGAGTGGCACAGAATGCTGTGGTTAGATTCCAAGAGTGTGTCCAACGTGGCTGACCATTTAGACGAAAAGCACTTTCCTTCTTCGTAAAAGTTATTGAATTTTATTTATATCCCTTGTAGTTGTGTTATCATTTATTTTTAAAAACCTAACTTTGCCATCGACGATGACTGACAACTAATTAGGTCAGTGGAGAGGTTACTGTGTTCAGAGCCAATGGTCGCGTGTTTGTTTTCTGCATCGGGATAAATATATGTATAGTCTATACGCGTATATGTGGTATATTTAATCTGAGTTTGGTTGCCCCACTTGTTCGCCCTGGATAAGCTTGATGGGTCAATCTCAATCCCTCCAGAAACAGTCAGTCCGGTTAGTCAATTATATGTTCCACATCTAGGAGTGGGATATATATATATATATATATATATATATATATATATATATATATATATATATATATATATATATATATATATATATATATATATATATATATATATATATATATATATATATATATATATATATATATATATATATATATATATATATATATATATATATTTCACTGCTTTCGCTTTCTGAGTCAAGGGTCATGGGTTTTTGCTAGAGGAAGATAAATATTTGTATGGCCTACAGTTATTTTTATTCTAACTTTAGGTGTATTTATATTTACACTTAGGGTACAGGAAAATCTAGTGCCTTGGAAACTGTTTATAAAAAAAACGATGTCATTTATATTGAGGATTTTTTTCTTTTCCTTCTGCTTTTGTATGACAAAGGTCACTTCTATACTTACATATATAACGCCACTAGCGTATTTTGAAGGGGAAAAGGCAGATGATGATGACATATATCTTCTATTTATAGATGTTTTATGTTTTTGTATTACACCTAATCATAAAGTATGAACGTATTGTCAATATGCACATGTCGGTACTTAAGAATTCTATTCCGAAACTCCAAGCCGAGGCATGACTAGGTTATTAGGCTCATCGATCAACCGCTTATCCCTAAGGACTTTCCGGTGAAAAGCTCCCTTTTCTTATATTCATCCTTATCCGGATTTCATGCATTTCCTATTATTCTAGGATATGAGGAATAATAAAATATAAATTACCATTATAATTCTGTAAGATTAAATATAACCTTCTATATATATATATATATATATATATATTCACGCCTATCCCCCGCAGGGGTTGGTAGAGACCACAGAGCTCCATCCGCTGCCATTCATCGCAGCGAAACGGCTCGTCATTGGTCGCTTTTCGCCCTCGTGAGAATCAGGACGTGACGGGTGGCGAACCACGTCGCCGTCATTTTCGACAAATTAGGTATATTAAATTCGTCTTTGGTGAATCCCACGAGCCGCAAGGGAGGATGGAGGTCAGCCCCAGCAGAGCCCTGCATGCTGAGGTAAGGCACCATAGTCCCCGGGGGAGCCCGACCCCGGGACGATCAGCACGCTTATGACTAGGCTCGTCCCTAGCCACGCATCCATTGGCACGGCAGACCTTGGATTGGCGGAAAGGAAGGGAAAGGATAGAGAAGAAAGGAAGGGGCAGGAAAGGGAATGGGGATTGGGGGGGTTCTAAAATAACTTTTAATGTTATTTTCATTTTTTACAGCCCTCTTTCTGTTACAACATACAACAATCCACACAGAGAATTACAGAGCTCTACTATGACGCATCATCTAGCCTAACTGGCCTGGCTTTATGAATCCAGCCATACTTATATAATTTTTATTTATTATTATTAAATTAAAATATAATAACTATTAAATTAAAATATATTAATTTTAAACATTAAATTATTTAACTTTAAATTTAAATTATTTATTTCGTAGACATATGAACAAATAAATAAAATAAGAGTAAAAATGCCTTTTATTCCTTGCGTTAGAAAATATAATACTTTGTGACACACTTGCCCACTTTCCCATCGAAAGAGGAGTTTAACAAGGCGACCCAACCTCCCCGAAGCTGTTCATCGTCATTCTATAGCCGATAATACTTGAGTCACCTACGTTTTTTGCTTTTGTAAGGCACTATTAATGAATAAATTTGATTATATATATCATTATATAGTTATACAGAATTATATAAATAAACTGGAATATTAAAACCCGCAGACACATCGACTTTTAGCAGATAGATGACAATTCTTATCTCCTGATGATTTATAAAGAATGACATTACAAAATATTTTCAAACCTTTGAAAATATTTGAAAATAACTATTATACTTTTAAAATAACAATAATATTTTATTTTTTCAGGTAAAGAATTCAACAAATGAAAACCTATTGCTCGCTAACTTGTAAAAACAAGGTAAAATTTTTTATATCATATATTTCTTATTAATGCTATATATATATATATATATATATATATATATATATATATATATATATATATATATATATATATATATATATATATATATATATATATATATATATATATATATATATATATATATATATATATATATATATATATATATATATATATATATATATATATATATATATATATATATATATATATATATATATATATATATATATATATATATAAATGTAATAATAGGTATTCTTATAAATATCTTTGTGTTGTAATTGAATGTTATATTTCAAAGAAAAAGAAAGATCTGTAAAGCTAAGAAATATTAGCGTGAGAAGCCAACATTTCACATTACCAGAGGCATTAAAGTAAGCTACGAAAATTGAGATTTTCATTTTCGGAATAATATAAGAGGCCACATTTGCTGCAGGCAAGCCAATTCTATTTGCATTTTTATATACACTTTTGAGAAGACCGTTATACTTGTGTGAAAACTTTACCGGAAGTTAAAGATCAAATAGGACAAAAACAAAATATTTAGAATTTTTTCTTCATTTTTTAAAACACATATTCGTCCTACTGATGTGCATGGGACGTCCCATTTTTAGACATTTAGGTACCATTCTTCTTTTTCTAAGAGTGCCTCTCTGACTTGTGAAGGTTGGCATCCAATTTAGCACAACTCTCCTCTAGCTACCATGCTTATCCAAAATTGGAAAACGAGCAAAGGGTTCGCCTGATAGTAAGCTACCAGCGCAGCTATATACATCCGCAATACTAAAGGTACTATAATAAGCAATCAAACAGGAACATCCACACCTATTAGGGGTGTGGGAAAGAACCTCGTGGATTAGAACCCCACTACTCGGGCTTACGCCCGGGAGGCGACCGCCCCATGGTCTTTGTGCCGCTGTTCCCAGCGGCTATTGGAGTTTTTTATATTTGGCGACTTGGTGCTGAACACCGCCAAGGGTTCCAACACCACCAACTAAACCCGCTCCCCTCAGGTACTACAGATGCGTTGCCTACCTCACCGTAACAGTGGGTAAGGATGTGAATAATTTGACGGGAAGGATTTCATGGGAGTGGAAGAAGAAATGAAAGCCCCTAAAGGAAAAGGGGAGAGGGAAAACAATAAGGCCTCCGAATTCCATCCTACTCCATACGAAACGCGGTCACATAGAACAATCCTAGCACTTAACGATATTTATTGTGTTTTGAAGGCATTTTGCATCGGAGTTGTCTTCTAATTACTTTGAAATAAATCACTCTATCATATAATATAAAGGAGGATTGACACGAATGACTATCTCAATAGACAAAATGTTAATTAAATATTGTTCGATTTCTTGAAGAATCCAAACGTTATCCTTTCATCATCATGAAGAGCTTGCGGCAGTCCACTCCTGAACATAAGCCCCATTTGCAAGTTTACCCTCAAATTACTTCAGATGACTTCAGCTGTACAAGGGTTCTTTGTTTTTTTTTTGGTGAGATAGGAAAGAAAACGAGCAGGCGTGTCACCTGATGAAAAGCAATCAACGCCGCCCGTATACATCCGCAGTACCATAGGCATTGTAGAAGTGTTGACGGCCTTTAAGAAATGTGTATGCTTGTTTTTGAAGGTTCCAATGTCGTATCGTATATATAATATATTTGGAAATACCGATGGATAGTAAATGGGGGATAATAAAGGAAAAAAGTAAACGAACGTGACAATGCTGTTACTTAGATCAAGTTGAGGAAAAAGTTGAACTCCGTGTCTCGTGTGACGTAATATTAGATTCCAAGGGGTAAGATGAGGAAATTCATCGTCTATATTATTTATAAACATGTTTCTCGTAAAAGAAGGAAATTGAAAGTGATTAATCGAAAGTTTGTTGTTCACGAGCCACAATCGAATCGACACAATAGTGGAACCGTCAAAAAACAACGACCGGCAATGCATCTCAGGTAACATGTCTTTGGGCGGCGTTGATTCCTTTCCATCAGGCGAAAAACTTGCTCGTTTGCCATTCTATTCTTGATACATATATTTTTTTATGGAATAGGAAGGGCAAACGAGCCAGCGTGTCATTTGATGGAAATGAATCAACGCCGCCCGTAGACACCTGCAAATGCGTTGCAGGCGTTTGTTTTTTTAAAGTTCCACTATTGTGTCGATTCGAAAACACTGCTGAAATTAGCTGGTTCCATTGAGTGGTGGTGCGTGGAACGAAGTATGAAGAAAAACGCACCGTACTGGATCGCCCCTCATTTACATGGTGGGGATAGACTTATAAGTTTGAACTAGGCTTCTTTGTATACTCATCTACATGGTTTCGACTGGATTCCGGTATTGAATAGAAAGACACCATTAGTTTTTACGGGTGTCGTGAGAAGCGAATTTAGGTACAAATACCATTGAACTGATAACGTCATCTACCTTTGTGATAAACACCAATCTACTATCCGCATGTAAAGCGGATTATAGAAATCTCCCCTTTTTTAAGGAAAACCATATCCAGCTATTATAGTTAATTATGATGCTATCCTATTTTCTTGTTTAATTTATGTTTTACTTATGACATCATTTGAGTATCGTTTTGTTCAATTTTAAACAAAGCACACTCACAATACGCACACATAGACGGTTTGTATTTTTTAATTTTTATTTTTATTTTACATCTGACGCCATTTTACTATAGAAGTTTTGTCCAGCTTCGAACAAAGTGCACACATAGAAGGTTTGTATTTTTTAATTTTTATTTTTCTTATGACGTCACTTAATTATAGAAGTATTGTTCGATGCGCACTCACAAAACGCACACATAAAGGATTTGTGCAGCCAATCTAAGATCAAACAAGTCACGAGCTCACGTGTATTCTAACAATGAAACAGTGAACGTATTCTTAAAAAAAATATTAGATTAAATTTATATAGCACAGTATTTGGGTGCCTAATTACGACATTAATTATTGGTTTGAAGTTTTAAATATTTTATATCGATTTAGAAAAATAATAATTTTCAATTTTCATAATAGTTTTTCATTCATTCTTATTCACCATAACATTTTTGTACTGTATGTTAAATACCTAACAATTTCTTCATCATCGTTATCATCATCAATAGCCTGTGGCAATCTACGGCTGGGCAAGTTTTTATATACTTAAATTAAATGACTTTTGAATGAATTACATATTTTGATTATGATTCGCCACGCATCACGTGCTGATTCCCACGAGGGGGACAAGCGACGAACGGAGAGCTGTTATACTACGATGAATATGAGAGGAAGGATGGATGAGTATGGAGGAAGCAAAGGTGTGCCGGGATCGTGGCATATGGAGATATGTGGTCTCTGCCTACCCCTACGGGAAATAGACGTGACGATATGTATGTATGTTTTTTCTGAAATCGGATTTGTGCCAACCCCAGCGCAATTTATTCCAAGAAACAGTATGTTCGATCATCGAAAAAGAAATTGAATTTGAAGTTAAAATAAAATACGAAAAAATGTTAAAAAATTATATTTATTTTTTATTTTGCTTACAAGGTTAAAAATGAGCAACTACGATTTTGGTAGGAACAATGACAGCAGCGTTACAACTGAAAATAAAATGTTCGTGATAAATATTGAATTCAAATGATACATAATCATTTTTAAGGTAATTGTTTTAATATGACAAAACGATCCATAATGTGCATAATACTAGAGCACTTTAATAAGACCGACAACGCATCTGACACGCTTCCGGTGTTGCGAATGTGTACAGACTGCGTTGATCACTTACTACCAGGTGACCCTGTGTTCCTTTGCCTGCTCTATTATAAAAAAAAAACAATTGGAACAGATAAGAAAACATACTCTGCCCAATGCAAAGACATAGTAAATAATCGATGATCATAAGTTTTTTAATTCATCGTAAACATCTGCATCATCTATTTATTGCTACACATGATCTCCTTCAAAGCCAAAAAGATTTGACCATAGAAATCCACTACAGACACCTGCATTGTATAAGGCTTCGTAACTTTATCTAATCTTGAGCTACTTACATCCAGTTATTTCCATATCATTTTGCAGCTCTCCATATGCTTTATTAAGTTTACAAAATACAGGTTTTTCATTGGCTATAGTTTCTCTGGTTACTATAGTTTTGATAAATAATTCATCTTCAAATCAATTCATTTTTGTCAAAAAACAAATTGCTTTGAAATATGTATCTAATATCCAGAATAAACGATAGACGAGAAATGCTAGATATGATGTTTTTACATAAGTTGTTGTCTGGTCATCTGGATTCACCTGAACTCCTCCATGCTCTATCTTTAAAGGTCCCATCCAAACGCACACATCACATTCATAATTACTTGTTCTACGTTCCAATCTTGTACAACTTCTATGCATCTTATTCCATTTTATGCCGCATTCTACATTTATATCTCTAAATTAGATCCATTCTATCTGTCAGCTAGCGCTTTAAAAAAACATTTTGTAAGTCCAAAACAATAAACAAATTTTATGAATCAATTATATATGTTATTTTTAACAATTATCAATTTACGTCACACTTGCAAATGTCCACAAAAAACACATACACACAGACACACAATCATGTGCATATACATACACGCGTATATGTATGTCTCTTTCCTTATATATTACGATCATTAGAAATATAAAATAATTAAATGTAATATTTAATATATAAAATTCTACAGAATAAAAACCCCTCATTTGTAATATTTTCACACAAAATATTGTCTGTGTCAATGACCTTCCAGTGTTACTTACTCAACATGGCGCCGGTCAGTGTGAAGAAGGGTACGACACATCCCATATTTAGCAAAATTGGGAAGGCCACGTTGCCCACAAGTGTGCCAATTCGTCCCAAAGTCATTATAATAGACACTGCTAGACTCCTGAAAAAGAATATGTATGATATTTAAACTAATTGGCTTAATGGTAAAGCTATCACTTTCGGAATCAATGCTCGTGGGTTTGACGTGCATCGGGATTTTGTTTTTTATGGGAAAGGAAGGTAAAACGATAAAGTATTCATTTGCAGCGTGGCTCTACCACTACTAAATGTATGTATGGCCCACAGGTATATATTCCGAGTCTGATTACCCCCACCAATTTTTCTAATACAATCATTGTGGATATGATCGATCCTATCGATGATCCATGCCAGGCATTAAGTACTGAAGTGATTGTAAATGTAGCAAATAAATAAAATGTAGTATATATTTTTATGAATGAGGTGCACAAAAGATTAACTCATTTGATGATAAATATTCAACACCCATTACATATCTACCATACCAAAAATGCTGCAGATGCGTTGGCCACATAAGGTTCAGATGTGAATAATGAAGTGATGGGAGAGGAATAGAAGTTTAACCTTTCGATCCCTGTACTAGTTGTAAAAAAAAGTTCTTTCAATTATTGTATGCTTCACATAAATGTATTGGATGAATTTTTGTAGCAATACAGAATAAAAAATAAATACATAGATTTGGGGTAGGGATTTGGGTTTTCCCTTTCATTTTCTACATTTCATCTCCTTTCATCTCTTCTTCTTCTTTTAATCTTAGATCTTTTAGCTTATCTTAGCACTACACGTGTATTTCCTGCACGTGTATTGCAATAAACGACAGTGATAACCATTAGATTATAAATTAAATATATAATATATGGTATATAAAAAGTAAGCTTTCACCTCGTCGTCGTTGGAAACAATTCCATTGTAGAAGCTTGAAATAAACTCATCAAGGTCTGGCATATTGCAATGTCTGAAGAGAACAAGGCCACTATAGCAACCTTTGAACTCGCCCATCGCAATGCGAGAGTCAAAGCTGTCGCTATAGTTGCGGATGCTATGTACAAATATTTCTTTCCCACTTTGTTGACAATAATACTACCTACAGCAGTTGGTATCAGACATACAAAGCCCAATATAATGCTGTTGATATATGTTTCAGAACCACTAACAACCTGGAAATATTTAAATGAAGTTACAAATATATTTTATTTAGTGGCGAAGTTTTCGAAGTCAGTTGTCTTTTTTTATGTTATAGGAAGGCAAACGAGCAGGCGTGTCAACTAATGGAAAACAATCAACGCCGCCCATAGTAATCCGCAACCGATATAGGCAGTATGGAAGGGTTGCCGACCTTTAAGGAAAGTGTCATTATGAAAAGGGGAGGGAGGGGGTTGGTTGGGCCTCTGGAACTCAGCCGCTCACCGTACGAAGCGCAGCTAAGCTACCACTCAGACGTCGGTTTTCTGCGGGAGTGTGATACCTCCCCGGGCGAGCCGGCCCATTCATGCTACAGACAAATATTATGCCATTCTTTACAAGGTTTTCGACTGCAGCGTGGCTCTACCACTATCAAAAATTCACAGAACGTTCACAGAAGTGAGAGGGTTACTTGTTATGTAACGGGTCTTTGTTTGTCTATTATACAACAATAGAACACTTTACCGGTATACATATTTCTGTTTCGTTTGGAGTAACACTTCTTAAATTCAAATCTTGCGTATAACTATCCAGCATCACACATAGATCTTGATCGTCGCCATCGCTGTAATGTTCGACGATGGCTGAGAGTTGGGGAAACCACAGCCTAATTATGTTATATCTGAAATTATATTTAACCTCTATGTATCAAAACAGCCGTAACAGTCCATTGCTATATTTGTGTTACCTACTTTAATATTTATTATTGTGCTATTTTACTAGTTTATCAACAGATGGCGCTACGGTATGTTGTTATAGCTTTTGTATCGCGAGTTGGTTTTGAAGTTTTAACACACATAATAGGAAAAATATTCTATGGTCAAACATAGTATATTACAAATGTTGAAATTGTGCAATTGTGATAAATGTTGACAGTGGTGTGGTCATCTTGTTGTGGAAGCTTCAGCTTTCTCCAGTGTTGTAGTATCACTCTGTCAACTGTCAGTCAGTTGGAAGAGGTCAAGGAACACTACTGTCACCTAAAAACTCCATAGCACAATCTTCAAAATTTCATGAAATTTTTAAGGTTTTCTTATAAATCTCTTTCTTACAATCGAATGTTTTAACGAGAATAAAGTTCTAATAAACTTAATTATTTCAAAAGGAAATGAAAACATACTACTCTATTCATTGATTACTTATATTAAAAATTACATATATTTCAGTATACTTACAATACCATAGTCATAAAGTTCATGCTAGAAAGTAGAAGAAGATATAGAGATAGAGGTTTTTTGAAGATTGGTTTCATGTTGACAAATCCCGTCATTAATTGTTGCTTAAAACTAGATTTTGTTTTATTCCCTGAAGTCTCCTCATTTGTAGCTTGCTCAACCCTGTCCTTCCATAAATTTGTGTACTGTAAATGGAGTTTATATTATATATTATGAAATTTACCGATCATTTTTGTTTTAGTAAAAGCTTTTATATTAGATCATGGAGATCTTCAATTCTGACTCTTATTTCTTTATCACAGTCATAACATGCAGTAAAATTATAATGAAAAGTGAACAACAAAAATATTCAAATCAATCAATTGCAGACCAGTGCTGAAGATAGGCTGCTCTAATGAAACGCCACCTACCGCAATCTTTGACTTCACTCATCCAGTTTCTGCAAGCCGCCTTGCACAGATCGTCGTACCATCTAGGCGAGAACGTCCCGCTCTATATTTGCCAAGATGGGGTGTCCACTCCAACACACACAGCCATTAACCACTTCAGTTTGCTAATTCGTAAGATCACGATGACTTTGGTTATCTTGCGGATTTCTACACATGTAAGTTTGTTTGACAAATGAGATACTTAGAGTTTGATATTACCTTAAACGTTTCAGCTGGTTTTCCAGTATTCTGAACGTACATATCGATCAATATTTTCCTCGCTTCATCGTATTTGTTTTGAGTGATATAGTACTGAGGACTCTCTGGCAGGTAAACGTATAAGATTAAAGTCACGAATGACCAAAATGACATCAAATATATATAAAAATTCCATATACGTAGTTCTGTAAAAAATAATCATTATAGCAAATAATTTCTTTTAACTGCGCTATGGAATGCGGTAAAGTATTATACAATTTATTAGTGGTAGAGCCTCGCTGCAGGTGAATACTTTGTCAAGAATGACATATTATTTGTCTGTAGCATGAATGGGCCGGCTCGCCCGGGGAAGTACCACACTGCCGCAGAAAACCGGTGTCTGAGTGGTAGTCTTAGCTAGCGCGCTTCGTCTAGTGAGTTGCTGGGATCCGGAGGTTAACACCCTCCATCTCCCCTTCCCCTTCCCCTCCCCTTTCCCCTCCCATAATGACACTTTCCTTAAAGGCTGGCAACGCTTCTGCACTGCCTATGGGACTACGGATAGCTATGGGCGACGTTGATTGCATTCCATTAGGTGACACGCCTGCTCATTTGCCTTCGCATACCATAAAAAAAAACATTACAAACCCAAATACCCGTTGAACAAACTATATTTCCAGTCCTGAATAAGTATGCCCCACGACATCGCCGCGATAAGAATTTGAGAGACTCCTCTAAAAGACGACCTGAAGAGCATCACCCGATCTCTTATGCTTTTGTGGCAAAATTCTGATGTTATCGTCACCGCAGCGCTGTAGGATAGTGAAAATCTGAAAGAGAACAAACAAAAGTTTGAATTATAATTATAAAATAAGCTGCTAAACAAATATTCTTCGAAAAGTCCTCGACTTAATGCAAATATAGCATAAAGACCTCGTTGTCTTAGTGTCGTTTTGTTTATGGGATAGAAAGGCAAACGAGCAGGCATGTCACCTGATGAAAAGTAATCAACGCTGCCCATAAATATTTGGAGTGCAATAGGCAGTGCAGAAGCGTTGCTGATCTTTTAGGAAAGTGTCATTGTGGGAGAGGACGGGGGTTGAGCTTTCAAAACTCAACCGCTCACCGGACGAAGCGCGGTACCACTCAGACGTCGGTTTTCTGCGAGAGTTTGGTACTTCCTCGTGCGAGCCGGTGTAGCATTCATTGTATAGACCAATAATATGCCATTCTTGACAAAGTATTCGTCTGCAGCGTGGCTCTACCACTACAGAATCCTAATTGAAAAACAATCCGATTGGCGTCGTCGACACATGTCTAGTAAGGAATGCATCCTAGCATTAAATCAGTCTTATCCTACCACTATAGGTATTAAAGTATATAATAATATATTCCAAATATTTCTTTATTCGACATAAGAAATTGTGTTTCAAATGTCAGTCCTTTAACAATAAAGCTTTATCATCATTCGGCAATGAGGTTCCTAAAAAAGGAGAAGAAATAGCAAAAAAATACTCCGCAGAATCCCCTTTTTTGTTTTTATATTAATATAAACAATTATATAATTAGATTAATTTACTACTAAGGACATAGCACATGTGTAAACAATGTTATGGTAACGATGAAACTAATGGGAGGGAAAGAGAAAGAATATAATGGGTTCTATGTTATGTCAATTATTAAATTAAAATTATTTTCTTTTTGTTTTATCTATTTGTATATTATAACATTATTAAGATTTTAATTTTAGCTATTGTAAAAAAATGTGTCACGAATAAAGTATTTTCTGTTTCTAAAGATTTAATGGGAGGAGAAGAAGAGAGGAATTGCAGGGGAGAATTTGCAGGGGCAGGGAAAAGTATCTTTCGAACCCATCCACCCACTGTAATAAATGCGGTAACCTAGATAATTTCTACAACTTTACTCCGATTTTCTGTGAGGACATGGTATACCTCAGGTTGAGCCAGCACATTCGTGCATGGTACTAATACTATTAAAAGGTGATGAGGAAGGCAATCTGGTCTGGTCTGAAAAAACTCACAGTATACCCTCGAATAATTTAGCGGTGAGTAAAACTTCATATGTCTGACTTGTTCCCGCTGCAATGTTCACAAGAAACTGGCCCCCGAAACCGGACACTAGGAAAATTTTTCTTCCAAACGTGTCGGTCAAAAAACCGGCTACAATCGACGTTATTGTCATACCTGGAAAATAATTAAAGATTCTACAAAATTTTATATAAATACATTTAAATTATAAAACTTCATTGCGGTATTCTATACCCTGTACAAGTTAGCTTGAACTTTTTGACAGATGTAAATTTTTCTGACCGACATAACTTTGCAATGACGAACATATTATTTTCTTAATTTAATGATTTTAAAAATTGTAAAAATATTAAAAAAATACATATAACACAAAATTCCCTAAAGATTCATGCGCTATCCGAAAATTTTAAGACTTTTTATTGCTTCAAAGTAAAATTTAAATAGGAACACTGAAAATAATAGACGCTTGTACAATGTTACATCGGTCGGACTGATGGTTCGTGTCCCATCCGTCCGTCCGGAGTAAGAAAATAATATGTTCATCATTGCAAAGTTATGTCGGTCAGAAAAATTTACATCTGTCAAAAAGATCAAGCTAACTTGTACAGGGTATCATAAGTGAGACGGTGAAGACATCTGTGTAAGACTAACTTGTGTAAGTTATCAACAAAATTTTAACTAAACAGGGCTAAGAAAAAAGGTAAAGATTTATTACAAAAATAGTTATGCACCTGAAGAGATTCCCCATCGGCAACATCTCAAGAAACATTTCACTTTTCGCAAATGTTTTAGGTAACGTGCTTTGCCTGTCCATTTTTTTTTTCACCCAAAAATACTGACACGCGTAATTTTTATAGCAGTTTAAATACAAATTACCACTCAATCAATTTCCACTCTATTTATTGCTTAGGCGACACAATTTAAAAAAATGTAGTGTTCACATGTATCTGACCGATTGGCTCAGTGGCGGGGCCCTCCGCCTGCGGAGTCAATGGTCGCGGGTTCGATTCCCGCATCGAAATAAATATTTATATGGATTTATAAATGTTTATTCCGAGTCTGATAACCCCCCAATCCACATTTCCTTTCCATTGGTCTCTGCCATCCCCTAGCGCGGGATAGGCGTGAATATATTTTAAAAAAAAACATGTATCTGAACAAGAAAATGCTTCTCGACATGTGCAATACGATTTTGAATCAGATCCCATAAAAAACTATACTATCTCAATGTCTGGTTAGTTTTCAATAATGTACGAACCTATATAAGGCATAGTGTTCAAAAGCCCTTTTTCAATCAAATTCATATCTAAATCGCATTCCGCTACTGGTAGGATATACGCCGTTATGTTAGTAACAAGAACACCCGCTATTAACCCAATTACCGATGACGCCAGAACTAACACGTGGAACCGTCCAAAGCCACATTCTTTTAACGCTAATTCTACTTCTTGCGTGGGTGTTATCACCTTTTTCGGCCGTTCGTTTCCTGAAAAATATAAATATTCTTATTATTATTAAAAAAGACATAGACATTCTATTTAATTCTATAAAGAATATAAATATTTATTGTATAAGGAATGCCGTCAGTGTAGAATTTTTTAAAAACGTATCAACAAAAAAACTCAATGAAAACAGCAATACAGCCACTGGTGTTTTGTTTGCGCTAAATTAGCTGTATTGTTCACGTTCTAATTTGTAAGCTTAGGGTTCTGGGTACCAATACTTATATGACGAAAATATAATGAAAAAACAAAAGAAGGTGGGTGGATATTACTTGCTTATATATCTAAAAATTCGTTCCTTATATTAATGTGGGACAGCCCGGTCAGATGGAGTGAAGATGTGCGCAGGGCAGCTGGCAGAAACTGGACGCATCAGATCGAAGATTGGGTTATGTCGTCTTTGGGATGTCTATTAGCATCAGTGGACTGTCGTAGGCCGTCGCTGTTAATGCTAAAGGAGGACTTGGAGGGAGGATAGCTTTGTATGTCTGCAAAAAGCATTTCATACCATAAAAATAACACGACACTGGAACAATGCATCTGTAACATAGCAATTGCTGTGGTGTTGCTAATGTCTATGTGCAGCATTGATTGCTTTCCATCACTTCCACACCTGCTCGTTTGCCTTCCTATCTTTTCTATCCATAGAAAATTGAAATATTGTTTAAAAAAAGTTTAAAATTTTAAGTTGAAAATTTAGTTGAGATATGAATTGAGCGTACTCTCTTACGTCGTCCTGCCCGTACTCTCTTACGGTGCCGAGACGTGGACACTGACAGTCCGTCTCCTCGCAAAGCTCAAAGTCGCTCAGAGGGCTATGGAGAGAGCTATGCTCGGGGTTTCTCTGGTGGACAGAATTCGAAATGAAGAAATTCGCCGGAGAACCAGAGTCACCGACATTGCTCTTCAAGTTAGCAGACTGAAGTGGCAATGGGCTGGACACGTTTGTCGGAGAACCGACAATCGTTGGAGTAGACGAGTGCTGGAGTGGAGACCGCGACTCGGCAAACGTAGTGTGGGACGTCCTTCTGCGCAAGGCGGCTGGCAGAGACTGGATGCGTGTAGCCGAAGATCGGGCTAGGTGGCGCGCCTTGGTTGAGGCCTATGTCCAGCAGTGGACTGCCGCGGGCTGATATTGATATTGATGAATTGAGCCACCAATCGTACAGCATTATAACGATAATCTATTTTTTTATTTTTCCTCATATCGCATCGAAACATTCTATCAAATTAACATTATAAATTATATTAGAAATTTCTAGGGATTCGAAATGGCACAGCAAAGAATAATAGATATTATAATATATATATGTTTTTGTCATGTAACTTACCACTATAGTCCATCTCAGAATAATTTTCATTGCGTTCATTCATTTTTATTTCATCTTTAGACACAATAATAGAACGCAGACCGTATTTCCATTATCACTCTTAAATCTCTTAACGACTACTGATGTACGTAACATATTTTCATAATGCTTAAATAATTATCTCGAATTCATCAACCCTGATATGAGAATTCACATCAATTTTATCGTGATCTCTAACATTTCTCGGTTTCTGGCGGCATGCCACGAGTTTATTCGTCTTACGCAAATATTTAAAGATCTTTTTATATTAGTTAATGTTTTGTAAATTAGTAAACTTTATATAAAATACATTATATAATATTTTAAAAGTATTTTTTGTAATAGACTTGCAAATGAGTAAGACTTACTCATTTGCAAGTATTCCTACTAGGAGAAATCCAAGGCCAAGGAAAGAAAAACACATTCATTGAATAACATTTTTTTCCCGGCACACAGCTGGATGGATGAATGAATGTCATCCCAGTCTTCATGGGCTCCTCCATTCTTGGAGGGAAATACGATGCTTTGGGATAAACTAAGTATAATTTTTTCATTATAATACAATGTACATATAAAAAAGCAAATTCAGATAATACTCGATTTCTTTTTAATCGTTCCGACTAAGCTAACAATATGCATACGCATAATTCTTACTAATTGAGTTAGTTGATACTTGAATATAATTTCAACTCTCTTATGACCGCAAACTTCTAGATGTTTACATTGATAAGATAATTCATTTTGAATGGTAAACAATTAAAACGTGATGATACATAGAATTGTCCCATTTACTTCGCCTTTGTCATATAATCTAAGAAAAAGCGTATTTCAATGATTTTAAGGAACATTTTTGTATGATAATAATTTATAACGTTTTGTCGAATAAGTAATTATATCACTTTGATTTAATTATCTGCCTATAACAAGTACTTATTCTGTCTGTCTGTCTGACTCTGTATGTCCACTTTCAACAAGCGTTTTGGGATAATATCCATTCTTTGAGAAATTACAACGCCAGGAGCCTTATAGTGGGACGTATATGGGTGTTAAAAATACTTGCAAATAAAAATAAATTCATTTTTTATAATATTGTATAATACTTGTCTTCATATATAAATACACAAGAACGAACAAAAATTATACATTGAATATACATAAGTATACATTAGTATCTTGACTTGAGGGCCGATTGGCTCAATGACGGGGTCCACCGCCCACGGAGTCAATGGTTACGGTTTCGATCCCCACATCGGAATAAATATATATATGGCTTACAGATATTTATTCAGAGTCTGGTAACCCCGCCAATCCGCATTGGATAAGCGTGGCGGATAACGTCCATTCCACCAATGAAGAGGCCCGTGCTCAGCAGTGGGACATATATGGGCTGTGAAAAAAAAACTACTTTTGTATCTAGGTATTCTATTCACGCCTCTGCCTCACATCTAGAAGCATAAGTTTGCGATCATAAGGGAGATGAAATTATATTCAAGTAGCAATAACTCAATTAGTAAGAATAACGCGTATGGCCTAAAGTCACGTATTCGTTATATTTTCGCTTTATTAGCTTAGTCGGAACGGTTAAAAAGAATTCGAGTATTATCAAAATTTGCTTTTTTATTTATATATTCGGTTATTATAATGAAAAACTTACAAATAGTTTAACCCAAAGGCAATCTATTTCATGAAATATCATTTTTAACGTATTTTTTTACGTAAAAATAGAAATATTGTTCCGTTCATTTTTTTTGATCGCTTTGTGATATTTTTGGCAGCCGATGGATCACAAAATTATTGTTATCCTTCTTTTATTTTATATTTTTTTTATTTAATTTTATCTAATCAATTTTATAGTATTTCATCATTATATAAGTAAAAGTAACCCTATTGTCAAAATGTAGCCATGCTATTTGCAAATTTATATCGTTATAGCGTTATTAAGTTTATATTATATATAATTCTTTAAGACTGTAACTTGTTTTTGTGCCGATGGTACAAATGAAACTGTTCTTTGTGACGAGCTGAACGCTAATAAAATTATTATTATAGCGATATATTTAATAGTGTAGGACGCCCTCCTGCTAGATGGAGAGACGATCTGCACAAGGCGGCGGGCAGAGACTGGGCGTTTAACCGAAGATCCAGCAGTGGACTGCCGCGGGCTGATATTGATTGATATTGATATATTTGTTTTTCAGTATGAGTGAGTGTGGCGAAGCTTAAACTTTATTTAGTTCAGCTTAAGACACCGGTTTACAATTATTATTATTTACCGTTGCACTGTTCCAAATCTAAACAATCGTTACCAACAACAACAGTAAAATTAAATATACTAAAACTGCACATCTATATGTGGCAAATTATCTTTAAGTTCTTCCTTTAATTATTTCAAATTTAACCACAATCCATTCTATACAAAGAGAAAACAAATATTATTATAGGTAAGACTAACATTCCATTTGAACGAATCGACAATTGGGTCTATATTTGATCTATATCCATATATATATATATATATATATATATATATATATATATATATATATATATATATATATATATATATATATATATATATATAATTCATTTTTAATTGTACTGAAACGAAAATTATTTATTGCCAACAGTGCGACGTGGGTAGCAAAATATACTAATAAGTGTATCGAAAGCGCTGAAAGCAATTTGGTAGAACTAATTTAATCCATTTATGCTTAAAATATAGAAGTTACCGCGTCTGATAAAACAACGTAAACGGTATTTCACGTATGAAGTATCTACGAGTACTTACCCACTCATCCTATACGGTATGATTCGCACAGCGACGTATGTATTTACTTAAAACTTGATTAATCACGTTTGTAATTTATGTTCTACATTTTCATTTGAGAAACAAACATGATTCCTTCTAAATAAACATACATGTTTGTTTTCACTTACCCTTCTATAAGTAAAACTGTATTATTTTAATTGTGTGTGTTTTCGGCCAGTTAATTTTTTCAACGGCGACCTCGTGTACACACACACACACCCACACCATACACCACACACACACACACACACAAACACACACGTGTGTGTGAATGTGTGTGTGTCTATTTATATCGATACAAAGAAGTGAAAACACTGTAGATGTTACAAATTTTGTGGACAGTCAAAAGTTTTACTTAGCTAAGATCCGCGACAAACAAAACAATAACAGAAAATTAATAATGTGTGTTTTCCTGCTGGATGAAGTGGATTTATTTATAGTGATGCATTTCCGCAAAGTAACGCCTGACTACATTAATAAGTTATAAATTTTTTATTGCTTTTCAGGGTACCTTTTATTCGTTCGACTGTATACAATATCGCAATCGAAGTTTATTGTATTTTATTATTTGAGCGTTTGTATTAAATACATTCATACATACATATGATCACGCCAGTTTATATAGGGATAGGTAGAGACCACAGACCTCCATCTGCTACGATCTCGGCACACTTTTTTTGCTTCATCCACACTCATCACTCTCTTCATACAAGCTCTCCGGTTAAGTATACTTTTGACCTGGCCTTTCTTGATAAATAAGTAAGGTTATTATATTAATTGCAACTTATGTTAACACTTCCAAGTTTATTTATTGTATTAGCTGAATTGTTCCTCAGTAAATACAGAACAACGGTGTCGGTTCGTGTTTCCGATAGTAATTAGCTGGCACACGAAGCGTTCAGAAGTTTCCGCTTGCGTCTGTTATTTTTACGGCGTCGCAAAACGTGATACAATCAAGTAACATTATAGGTTTCAAACTGTAAGTAGAAACGAGGAGAAAATTTCAAATAAGTAGTTTAAAGGAAAAAGTAAATAATACTTTAAGTTCTGACTTGAAACTTAGACTTGAATTAAGTTGTTCGTATTTATTGTAAAAATATACTAAAGATATTTTCTAACTACAAACAATATATTTCCCATGGAGAAGAGGTTAGGAAAAGTTAGGAAAAATTTTTCTAAAGGATTTTTTAACAACAAACAATATATTACCTACGGAGGAAAGGTGAAAGTTAAGGATAAAAGGAGCAAGAACTAAAAGGCTCATGACGTGGTTGGCAAAATTTTGCTAAAAATCTTGACTGAGGTTTTACAACAGCATTGTGCAAGTTTCATTTTCGCTATTGTAGTGTATACCAATGATTGAAAATACATCATTTATCTTAGATCTCTCAGAGTCTTCTTCTAAGAGTGCCTCTCCGACTTGCGAAGGTTGGCAGCCAATTCAGCACAACTCTCCTCCTCCTTTGAGAGGTGCAGCAGTTCTGGAGCACTCGCTATTACACATTATAATTTATTTTATTATTAGTTTATCTAATGGTGTATCTCTACACTCGTAGTTTCTCTGGTAGATACGATTCAGAATGAAGAAATCTGCTAGAGAACTAAAGTCGTCGACATAGTCTTCCGAATTAGCAAACTTGGCAATAGGCTGGTCATGTTTGTCAGAGAATCGAAAACCACTGGAGTAGATGAGTGCTGGAGTGGAAACTTGACAAAACGTAGTGTGGGACGCCCCTAGCTAAATGGTGCGACGATCAGCGCAGGGCGGCTGGTAGAAACTGAATGCGTGACGAGAGCTAAGTGGAGCTTCTTGAAGGAGGCCTATGTTCAGCAGTGGATTGCCGAGGGCTGTTGTAGGTGATGGCAGTGATATCTAATTGTATTGCGTTGTCTTGTATAAGATGAAATATATATAAAAGATTCTTGAATATTTTTATTTATATATTCACGCCTATCTCCCGCAGGGGTTGGCAGAGACCACAGAGCTCCATCCGCTACGATCCCGGCATACCCTCCCAGCCTCCTCCACACTCATCCATCCTTTCATCCATTCTTTCTTTCACATTCATCGCAGTGAAACGGCTTTCCATTAATTGTTTCTCGCCCTCGTGGGAGTCAGGACGTGACGGGTGGCCTTACACGTCACCGTAAATTTTTCAACAAATTATGTCTATTAAAATTCGTCTTAGTGAATCCCACGAGCCGCAAGGAAAGATGGAGGTCAGTCCCAGCAGAGCCCCGCAAGCTGACGTAAGGCACCATAGTACCCGGGGGAGCTCGACCCTGGGACGGTCGATACGCTTGCGTCTAAGGTCGCCCTTAGCCACGCATCCATTGGTACGGCAGACCGCGGATTGGCGGAGAGGAAGGGAAAGGATAGAGAAGAAAGGAAAGGGCAGGAAAGGAAATGCAGATTGGGGGGGTTACCTGATTCAGAATAAATATTTATAAATCCATACATATATTTATTCCGATGTGGGGTTCGAACCCGCGACTATTGACTCCATGGGCGGAGAGCCCCGCCACTGAGCCAATCGGGCGTCTTGAATACATATCACATATATAATTAATAAAAATTCAGTTTCCGTTCTCACTACTGCTGGTCTATAAAACTTTTGCTTCTGGTGAAAATTTCCATTAGGAGACGCTAAAATCAACATCGTTCTGTGTTTAATTTGTTCCCATTGTTTGCACGGGGAGCCCGAAATGTTTCGCCGCCTCCACGCAACGAGTGTTTGTTTTGACACCTTAGTGAATTATACAATTTATGCGAGAAATTTTTTTGCAAATTTTTATTAGTAACGGCATCTTCTAGATTACATAGTCTTGTGAAAAGCCGACATTCTAGAGGAGTGATGGCGAACCTGACACGTGACACGTGACACACATAGAGCTGCGAGACTCTCCTGATTTTAAAATAAAATCCCTCTTATTCATCTAGAATATTTAGCTTTAGATTTAATGCACACAAAAAAGAAACTGAGCTGTCTATTTCCCTCTCCTCTTCATAAATAGGATACTATTATATATATTGGACTAGTGTGCTCACCATAATTGGCATTTGAACTCTGTTTACAATGAGAAAGGAATTCAGTCAATTGGTAATCTTTTATTGTGAAAAAAATTTCAGTTATGACTTCGGTAGGAACAGCGACAGCAGGGTAACAACTGAAATTAAAAATAAAACTTGCATTATTGTTGTATCAAAGTCAAATTAAAAAGTAATAGAGTTTATTTATTTATTGTGGTAAAAAGAGTCAGGCGTTTCTTTGTGAAAATTCTTTATTAAGATGGGCGTTCAAAACTTACTTTGCTTAAATCAAAACAAATCAAAAAAAAAATATTATTGTCGGCACGAGTCAGAATTTGTTTGTCGCGGATTTCAGTAAAGTAAGTTATGATTCTTTTCCTTTTTATTCTTCTTTATTCAACTTTTCTATGGGAGAGATAAGCAAACTAGCAAGCAAGTTCCTATAATAATCACCTCCACCAATGGACATCCGCAATACCAATACTGCATAGGTATTACCTACTTCTGGGGAAGTAATGGTAGAGGAAGAAAGAAGTAAAGGAAGGGGAAAGCAGGTGGACCTTATTGGGACTTTATTAAAAGATTAAATATACAATTATCATTGTCAACAGTATATACATATATACATACATATCGTCATACCTGCCTCCCGTAGGGGTAGGCAGAGACCACAGATCTCCATCTATTACGATATCGGCATATTTCCCTTGCTTCCTCCACACTCATTATTCTCCTCATGCAAGCCCGCCGGTTAAGGGTACTCTTGACCTGGCTTTTCTTAAAAACTTCAGCAGCTTGTCAACAGGGCAGGGTGATTATCAATGTGTGTGTGTGTGTGTGTGTGTGTGTGTGTGTGTGTGTGGGTGGGTGGGTGTGCATGTTTTCAATCATAATGCACTTGTTGTGACCTAAATACTATAAATAAAATAAATATGTTTTATCTTATATTGATAATATTATTTCAATATTTCATTGACATTATGTGGATAGTCAAAAGTTTTACTTAGCTAAGATCCGCGACAAGCAAAACAATAACAGAAAATTAATAATGTGTGTTTTTTGTGCTGGACGAAGTGGAATAATTCCAAATAAATCCACTTGTTCACATCACACACAAATTGTTTTGCTTGTCGCGGATCTTAGCTAAGTAAAACTTTTGACTATCCACATAGTGATGGATTTCCGCAAAGTAACGCCTGACTCCATTAATAATTTCATTGACAATCTGAACAATGTACTATTTCAACATTACGTTTCATTTTAAAAACAACTTTTTAAAAATATTATTCCTTGCATGTTTAACGGGATGGAAAATGAGAAAATAGAATTTCATAAAATATTATTTCCTTCAAAAATATCGCACCCTCTTACGTCCCAAAAAAATATTTTCCGTATCAATAACCAAACAGTGTTACTTACTCAACATGGCGCCGGTCAGTGTGAAGAAGGGTACGACACATCCCATATTCAGCAAAACGGGGAACGCCACATTGCCCACAAGCGTGCCGATTCGGCCCGAGGTCATTATAACAGACACCGCTAGAGTCCTGTAAAACGCAACATTATTTACACAATTTCTGTATATTAATATAAATTATCATAATATAATATCAATTGCAATATAAAATATATTTCTTTTATACTTTATTGTACACAAAACACGAAATACAAGAATTAAAAGGAAAGAAGACGTACAAGGGCGAGCTTAACTCAAAATTGAGTTTTCCTTCAGCAAACCCAGGAGTGAAAGAGAGATAAGATAAGCTGAGTGAGGATAGAAATAATTGTACAACAACAAAATATAATAATAATATACATAACAATACATACCATATAAAACCATACATATATAAATGTTATTAATTTATATTACAATTATAATAAAATAAATGAATATATTTTTATTTCTGTAATGTCATCGTGCAAACGATTTTCGATTCATGTGATTATAATACGAAAAATGCATTACACAGCCCTATACCATCGTATTTTTTCCCAAAGAGGAGAAAGGGGATGAGGAGGGGAAGGGGGTGAGTTGCTGAGTTCAGGAGGCCCAACCCATCCGGTTAGGCCTCCGGAACTCAGCCACTCACCGTACGAAACGCGGTAGCTAATCTATCACTCAAACGCCGGTTTTCTGCGGGAGTGTGGTACTCCCGGGCGAGCCGGCCCATTTATGCTACAGACAAATATTATGTAGACAAAGTATTCGTGTACAGTGTGGCTCTACCACTAGAAAGATGATATACTAACCTTGTTGTCGTCGGAAACAATTCCATCGCTGAGGCTTGATATAGACTTATCATGGTCTGACATATCGCAGTATCCGATGAAAATAACGCTACTATCCAAACTTTTGAATTCGCCCATCGTATTGAGAGAGTCAGCGCTGTGGCAATTGCCGCTGATACAACGTATAAATTATTTTTACCAACCCTATTCACAATCACACTGCTCACAGTAATAGGTATGATACATACGAGGCCCAATATAATACTGTTGATGTACGTTTGTGCTCCACTAATAACCTGCAAAGAATAAAGGTTAAACATTTTATGCCGTATTCCATAATTATATAACGCTAAATACTCTAAATTATATCCATTCTATTTGTCAGCCAGCGCTTTAAAAAAAACATTTTGGGAAGTCCACATTCATCATTAATAAACAGATTTTATAAATCAATAATTTTATTAATGGAGTCAGGCGTTACTTTGCGGAAATCCATCACTATGTGGACAGTCACTTTTCGGTTCTCGTCCGTATCAACTATACCTGAAGATGCCTCGTGTTGGGGCGAAACACGTGTCGTTTACAAGGCGGAAAAGTGGTAGTGTGTGTTTGGTGTTGTGTATAGTGGTTGTTGGGTGAAGAGTTGCTGGCCGATTTTCGGTAAGTTTTTGGTTTAAGTTCCAAATAAATCCACTTCATCCAGGAGGAAAACACACATTATTAATTTTATGTTATTGTTTTGCTTGTCGCGGATCTTAGCTAAGTAAAACTTTTGACTGTCCACATAGTGATAAGTCGTAACTGATTTTTTCTTGTTTCATCTTTTATTTGACTTTATATTGTCTTTTACACTATTTAATGTTTTATACTGCTGCTCTTAACCTATTGTTAGTTAGTACATTGTTGTGAGAGAGCAGTAACTGGCTTTATTGTTCTACAAGTGTCTTATATAATAATGTATGTTGGAATAAGCTGTAGTTCTTACATAGAATAAATATATAAACATAAAGTTTCATCCCCACTATCTGGATGAATGGCAATCCAGTACAGCGCGTCTTGACAACTTTGAGCTTGTGAAGCTGATGAAAATTGTACCAGTAATTTTGTAATGCAGATTTTTTTTAACAGCCCATATATGTCCCATTGCTTATCACGGGCCTCTCCATTTCTGGAGGAACGGACGTTAACCTACCACGCTTGTCCAATGCGGATTGGCGGAGTAACCAGACTCGGAATAAATATTTGTAATCCATACATATATTTCTTCCGATGCGGGGATCGAACCCGTGACCATTGACTCCTGAGCTGATTGGTCGTCGAATAAAAACATGCGGTAATCTGCGTGTTCGTTTGCCTTGGCCATTAGTCATCAGAAGTATAGACTTCCGCAACGCTGGAAGTGTCTCAAACGCGTCGCCGACCTTTTGTGAACACATACGCTCGTCTCTTGAATGCCCCTATGTCGTATTGTACGGTTAAACTGCGAATAATTTCGACGATGGTGGACGGTAAGCCATCCAGGTGATGGGGATAGAACCTATTTTTGCGGCGTGTAATCCGATGTTCGTAATGTGCGGTTGGGAAGAGATTAAAAAATCCTTAAAAAAATCGCCGTAATACATTCGAAATTCGAAAGGTTATGTCGACGGCTTTTATTGATGAATATTTGGTGGATTTCTTCATTCTGAATTATATCTACTACAGGAAATCTAAGAGCAACGGAGAAGGGTATCTTCTCCATTGCTCTTTCACCGGCTTTAAGTTTGTAAAGCTGCTATATAAATCGTATTGAGTTAATATTTGAATGAATAACATTAATTTATTGATTATAATCATCAAAAAATCATCACATCTGTCCTCCTATCCCATAAAAGAAATTCTTTATAGACGAAAAAATTAAAGCTACCTTTTCTCACCGAATAATAAAACGTTATAAAATATAATCTTTCGACGCTTCCAAAGATAAGTTTATTGCTTTTTATGCGAAGTGTTCATAACTCGCATTTCTTGTCGTTTGTTTTTATAACTGCGTAAAACGTGATTTCATTTAGGCAGTTAAAGGGTTTGTAGAAAAGAAGGGAACATAGGAAACTCGTGGCACATTTTAAATCAAAGCCTTGTGTAAAATAATATTTTAAGGTACATTCTCAAGGGTATCGATTGTATTCGTTGAAAAACATGAAGGTCGAGTTAAGTGATGCGAGAATAAAAATATATTCTTAAATTATATACATTTTCACGATTAAATATTATTTTGTGTTGATCCTTATATACGTGTATCTTTATAGATGTTGATTGTGGATAGATATCCCTTGAGAATATCAAATTCACAAATTACAAATTTATGGTTACAAGAACTAATTAAATTATAATAATAATTCAATTCGTTTTAGATTGTATATTTTATTTATTTTGACTATCTAATTGGAACATTGACAAAGTTATCACTTTCACAAGTCAATCGTCGTTGGTTCAATTACCGCAGCGGGATAAATTATAATAAATAAGCTAAATAAGCCTGATAGGTATTAAGTAATGTGGATGTGTTGCTAATCCGCTTTGGACAAGCAAGTGGATGAAGTCCATTAGTTCATAAATAGGTGGCTTCGTGCCATGTAGTGATGTATATGAATAAGTATATTATGTCGATGCGCTTTATATTTTTAATGTAAAAGTCGTTTCCTACGAGCATATGAAATGTGTATTACCCAGAATTAATTCAATTAAAATACTAATTTAATTCATTTATTATTATAATAAATTAATTGATTTGTTATTATAATAATTTAATTATTTTATTGCAACAATCATTTAATTTAGTATTTTTCGATTTATTTTAATTTACGTTAGGAAACGATATCAAGCAGCTCACCGGTACACATATTTCAGTTTCATTTGGAGTGACACTCCTCAATTTCAAATCTTGCGTATAACTGTCTAACATCACACATAAATCTTGACTGTCACTCTGGCTGTAATTTTCGACAATGGCCGATAATTGGGGGAACCATAGCCTTATTACGTTGTACCTGAAATTGGGATTGTTGTCATATAATATTATATTTAGTTCGTATTACATTCCTTTTACATATAAAATATTTTTACTAGTATATTATTATATGTTTTAATAAGTATATAAGACAAGAAGTTTTACGTTTCTATAGATGAACTGAAATAAATCACTCACCTGTTACTGAAAGGCTTCACTTGTTACGATTATGAATAGTTTAAGTGATTTAACAATTGAACAGTAGAAGTATGACTTATTTAAAATAGAGAAGAATACCAAAGAAAAGATAAGACATATGAAAATGAGAATTGTGTAGAAGAAAGAAATTTATATACTGATGTTGTTAGGTAGGTGAAGTGGGAAGAATATGAGCCAAGCGTTCCCGTGACCCCGGTGTAAGTGATGCGAAGGAAAACCCAAGGGTCTTGAATCGGTAAAAGGAGTATAATCCTCCCGGCAACCCCAAGCTTAAGGATATTTTGCGCAGACTTTATGGATAAAGGATTTCCCCTGGGTTAAAAAAAGATGAAGCGAAAGGAGAAAGTAAATATCACAAACTCAAAATAACTAGCAACATGACAGTCAAATAATCTTTCTTATATATGTTGATTGTAAAAATCATATAATCAAGCATACTTACAAAACCATAGTCATAAAATTCATGCCAGAAAGTAAGAGAAGATATAGACCTAAAGGTTTTTTAAACATTGGCTTTACGTTAATAAATCCCACCATTAACTGATGCTTGAAGCCGGGTTTTGTCTTGTTTTCTGGGGCCTCGTGTAACGCTTGCTTCATCTTATCCTTCCACAGATCCACATACTAAAAATAAACATGTATGTTGTCTCTTTTTTTGTTTATTTTATTACAAATGAAAATATAATATATAATTAAATATACGTTTGAGCTCATTAAACCTTATTAGGTTTTTCTGGGACCAGATTTCTCCTACTTTTACTTCATAATTTAAAACAACTGTAAATATTTAAATAACATAAATTAATATATAGCTAATAAATCTATAAATAGCATAAAATAATCAAAATAGCTTGAAGCATATACTTATATATCTATTATAAATATACAATTAACTTACATATCTATGTAACGTTATGTAACTAAATTTTACATATTTTTATACAAATATTTTTATATACATATATGGAAAGCTTAAATATATAAAAGTTTTTATAAATCTTATATCCGAAAACTCCGTTATATCCAGAACGATATAATGATAAACCTAAAAAAAATTATGTGGACTAAAGTCACCGACATAGCCTTTCGAATTAGCACACTAAAGTGGCAATGGGCTGGTCAAGTTTGTCGGAGATCCGACAATCGTTAGAACAAACGAGTGCTGGAGTGGAGACCGCGTCTCGGTAAACGTAGTGTGGGACGCCCCCCGACTAGATGGTGGGACGATCTGCGCAGGGCGGCTGGCAGAAACTGGATGCGTGTAGCCGAAGATCGGGCTAGGTGGCGCTTCATGGGGAAGGCCTATGTCCAGCAGTGGACTGCCGCAGGGTGTTGATTGATTGACATGGATAATTTGCAAAGAGGGTCCAATAGATGTCCAGATACGTCGACAAAAATGAAGATGGAGTGGGCATACTCTCCGGCGCCACGCCAGTCATATCCCCAAGCAAGCTCTCGAATGGAATCTGCAGGGGAAAAGAAAATGTGGGCGCCTAAAACAAACTTGGTGGCGTACTGTGACGGTTAAAGTGCAGAAGATGGGCCTATCCTGGAGCGAATTAAGCGTATGGTCTCTGACAGGCCGAGATGGAGAAACGTCGTGTCTGCCATATGCCCCACCAGGGGGACTTAGGACTCGAAGATATATGGATAATCCGTATCATTGTTAGCATAAAGCCTAAAACAGTCCACTACTGGACACAGACCTTTCGAAAGGTGTGTCTATACATTTTTGCAGTATGTACAAACCCACAGTTTAATCCAATAGAAAAATAGAAGAATTTCAAACAAAAACCACAACGATCCAGACGAGCTCACGAATTGAGTTTGTAAATAGTTATTAAAGCATTGAAAGCATTAATTAGTTTAATTATCAAGACAAGAGAACCGAGTTGAAATTTCATGTAGGTGGTAGAATATGGAGTGAAATTCCCTAATGGAATAAAATATGAGATTCCACGTACATTCCACGTTGAGGACGAGAACAAAGACTTGGTTAAAAGACGACTTAGTAAATGTCTATAATTGAATAACTTTGTCAATATTTACTTGGGGTAAAGCGTGATATGTTGGTGAATATTATAATATATTAATAAATTACGATAATGGTTTAACGAAGTCGTTTATTTATATATATGTACGTACATATATAATTCTCCTGTACGCGTAGTTATCACTGAAATACTCTAAATGGCTGGACTGATTTCAATAAAATCGCGTGTGAATGAGTGCATCTCTTAATGGTTTATATTAGTATTTGGGTCGTATAATTTGCTTGAATCAGGTTTGTAGTGGTAGAGCCACGCTATAGACGAATACATTGTCAAGAATGGCCTAATATTTGTCTGTAACATGAATGAGCCGGCTCGCCCGGGGAAGTAGCATACGCACGCAGAAAAACGGAGTCTGAGTGGTAGCTTAGCAACCGCGCTTCATCCGGTGAGCGGTTGAGTTCCGGAGGCCTAACACCCTCCCCCTCCCCGGTCGCATAATGACAATATATATATATGACATAATGGCAACGTTGATTGCTATCCATCAGGTGACACGTCTGCTCGTTTGCCTTCATATCCCAAGAAAAATAATATTTTCAGGGTAGACCAACGTGCCCTGCCGGGCCCACTTGTACTTAAATAAAACAATAAAATTAAAAAGGTAAAAATCTATGTATGTCCCAACTGAACGGACTGATTTTTGTATATTATAAAAAATTTAAAACCCAATCTACGGTGTTAATAATGTGCGTGATATTTGATGATTTTGATATTTGATGATAATTTATTGTAAAATGAACTATTCTATAAAGTAAATGCTACAAAAAATGTTTACAATTTTGTATTATAAATAGATCATATTTTTTACATCCTCCATATGTCCTAGTGCTGGTCACTGGGTCTCTCCATTTCTAGAGGGATAGACATTAATCGACCAGTCTTATTCAAAACGACGAACGACGACGACGATTGGTGAAAAATAGAACATACATATTATTAAATTTAATTCTGTATTTAAATCTCTATTGTAAAAGAAGTCATTTTAAAATTATGTATTGAATTTGATGCCAGTACGTAGATATTGAATATCAGCGCCAAGTAAATAGAAAAGGGGTTTTATATCCTCCAACATTTGACCTTTCAGAAGCCTTCTGTGACAAACTTACATAAATAATGTGGGATTTTATGTCGTAAGTTTCTCCCTCTAAATACGATCGGCGGGGCCGCGCTCTGAATTATGTAAGCGGGTTATGTACTAAACGGAGGCAATAGAAAAAGATTGGTAAAGACAAAAATTCTATGACGGCACGCCATTACATTCCGAATGGGATCATGAAATTGATGGTACAGGATAGAACTGTGAAGACTTTCTTATTTCCTATTGTTTCGTCTTTTTAGACACCATATATAAAAATTAATAAATAACACGGTTTACCATAAAAATATTTCTTAAATTAAACTACTGGCAAAGGGGTCTTGTGAATTCACAAGACCCCTGTGCCCATAGTTTTAATTCTTGTCATTGTAGTCTATTAATCAACAGCCTGCGGCAGTCAACTGCTGGACATGCGCCTCCCCAAGAAGCGCCATCTAGCCCGAGAGTCGCAGATCGTCGCACCATCTAGCCGGGGGACGTCCCACACTACGTTTACCGGGACGCGGTCTTCACTCCAGCACTAGTCTGCTCCAACGATTGTCGGATGTCTACAAACGTGACCAGCCCATTGTCCATTGCTTTATTTTGCTAATTGCAGTCTATATTATAATCAATATCAGCCCGCGGCAGTCCACTGCTGGACATAGGCCTCACCCAAGGCGCGCCACCTAGCCCGATCTTCGGCTACACGCATCCAGTCTCTGCCAGCCGCCTTGCGCAGATCGTCGCTCCATCTAGCAGGAAGGCGTCCCACACTACGTTTGCCGAGTCGCGGTCTCCATTCCAGCACTCGTCTACTCCAACGATTGTCGCTTCTCCGACAAACGTGTCCAGCCCATTGCCACCTCAGTCTGCTAACTTGAAGAGCAATGTCGGTGACTCTGGTTCTCCGGCGAATTTCTTCATTTCGAATTCTGTCCACCAGAGAAACACCGAGCATAGCTCTCTCCATAGCCCTCTGAGTGACTTTGAGCTTGGCGAGGAGACGGACTGTCAGTGTCCACGTCTCGGCACCGTAAGAGAGTACGGGCAGGACGCACTGGTTGAAGACTTTTGTCTTCAGACTTTGTGGTATGGGCGACGAGAAGACTTGACGGAATTTCCTGAACGCTGCCCAGCCCAGCTGTATCCTTCTGTCGGCTTCTTTCTCGAAGTTGTCTCCGTCTAATCGCTCTAATAGGTAGACATATTCCTGGACAACTTCGAGAACTTCACCATCGATCGTGGTCGGTTCTGGCTCAATATGTTGGTTTACCATTATTTTAGTTTTATCCAAATTCATAGCCAGACCAACCAGTCTATATTATAATATATAATTGTAATATATAATAAGCTAATTGTAGTTTATAACGCTGAGCTGTGGAGAATCAGCAAAGAGGACCTAATAGATGTCCAGATACGTCGACAAAAATGAAGATGGATAGGGTATACTCTCCGGAGCCACGCCAGTCATATATACATCATAAACAAGCCCTCGAATGGAATCCGTAGGGCAAAAGAAAATGTGGGCGCCCAAAACAAACTTGGCGGCGTACTGTGACGGCCGAAGTGCAGTAGATGGGCCTATCTTGGAGCGAAGTGAAGCGTACGGCCTCCGACATGGCGAGATGGAGAAACGTCGTGTCTGCCCTATGCCCCAACAGCGGGACTTAGGACTTAGAGTATGATATGATATATATATATATATATATATATAGAATATAGTAGTATAGATATATATATATAAGTTACCTTAAATGTATCAGCGGGTTTTCCAGTGTTCTGTACATACATATCGATGAATATCTTCCTTGCTTCTTCATATTTGTTTTGAGTGATATAGTATTTGGGACTCTCTGGTAGATAAATGTATAAAATGACGGACATAAGTGACCATAACGACATCAAATATATGTAGAAATTCCATGTACGCAATACTGAAACAAAATAGAAAATGTTATCTTTATTTTTCATCAGACATGGATCTTGACATGTGTATTATATATCTACATATCGTTAACTTAAATATGCGTCGCGACAATCGTCCTGATGATGACTCGTGATGGGCGAAACACGTGTCGTGTACGTTGTGAAAGAGTGGTGATGTGTTTCGTGTTGTTGATAGTGGTTGGGAAGTGGAGAGTTGCTGACGGCAGTATTTCTGTAAGATTAATTTAAGTTCCTTTATACACATTAGTATTTTCTATTTTTTTTTTGCTTGTTGCGGATCTTAGCAAAGTAAAAATTCTGACTGTCCACATAGTAATGGATTTCCGTAAAGTAACGCCTGACTGCATTATCATTCTATATATATATATATATATATATATATATATATATATATATATATATATATATATATATATATATATATATATATATATATATATATATATATATATATATATATATATATATATATATATATATATATATATATATATATATATATATATATATATATATATATATATATATATATATATATATATATATATATATATATATATATATATATATCACTCTCACTGATTCTACAAAACAAATTAAAATAAAATACAAACCAATATAGCCATTCAATAAACTTATATTCCAATCTTGAATAAGTATACCCCAGGACATGCCAGCGATAAGAATCTGGGAAATTGCTGTAAAGGATGATCTAAATAGCATCACACGATCTCTGATGCTTTTATGGCAAAATTCTGAAAGGATCGTCACAGCAGCACTGTAGGATATCGCGAATCTGAAAATATCAAAAATATAATTTAATTAAGATTTTAGATACATATATTCTTTATTGTATACCAAAAACAAAGCTATAAAATTATTGATTGTAATATTTATAAACAAAATCCGGTCTTATCGCTCATAGAGATTTATTCCAGAACATAACACAATTCCTATTATAAAGTCATATGCTTGGTTAAGGGTTTAGAGTACCTCACATTTCTGGTTTACAACGCTGGTTTTCCAACATTATTTTCAAACCGAAAAAAAATGGTTTTCAGATCTCTAAATGTAATTTGTGTATATCTATTTGATCTCGAAAACACTTCACGTTTCTACAATGCTAATGGTACTGTAGTGATACATTGATTAATAAATTTATCACTAAATGTAATAAATTTTTATTTGAATATATTAAAAACTTTAGTATTAATTATATTATTTCTTTTAAAATTTAAAATAAAAGAAATAAATTGTTTTAGAAAAACAATAGTATTAGTTCGACTGACGTCTTTAGATAGACATGTCACCTGTCCGGCATAAGAAATTGAGATATAAAATGTAAATTAATAAAGTAATAATAAGGTATATTTGTACAGTGAATAGAATAATAAATTAATTTCATTTGGAAGAACTTCAATTACATAAAAGATAAAACCCCCTAAAGATCCCGTGTGTCCCCGTAAGCAGTACGGCTGGAACGCCATAGTACTGAGTATGTTTATGGGCGGCATTGATTGCTTTAATCAGGTGATATGCCTACTCGTTTACATTTCTATTCTTTAAAAGAAGGATTTCATTCAAGTTTTCCTCAAATCGTATCGAAAAACAATGTTCCGTCAGATAAAAAGGATTCGGAAGAGAGAGAATATTCTGTTTGCATAAATTCTTAATAAAGAGATACGTATAAATTAATAGTCATCAGTTATGAGGTACAAAACATTTGTGCGAATATATATACAGTAAACGGATGAAAAGATTAGCCAGACTGTAAATCCAAGCCAATCCAACGTTGACATATATTCTAGGAGAACTAAGATAATCCAATTCCGATGCTAGTATTCACAAAAGACTTAAATGGTACCATTGTAATTCTAAAATCAATGTAAAGCCACGTTACGCTATCGAAGTCGAATGTCAGTTTTTTAGAAAATCACTCCTGTACATAATTACATATGTATATTCTATGAATCAATCAATACGTAGAAGGGAGAGTTCCCATGAATCATTGTAATAGTATTTTGTCGCTAACGAGAGATGCATTTTGATTAGTGTGACCTTAGACCATTTAAAATTCCAGTTACCCCTCAGTCCCATTTCTATAACCGTCATATGAATATTTCCATTCTATTAATTAATTTATTATTGTCAAAAAGAGCCTGTGATAGTCTACTGTTGGATATACATATGTATGTAATCTACAAAGCGTGCCATCGGAGATCAGATCAAGTCAGATCATCGGCCACACGCGTCCATCGAAAAAGTTGTCAATGTCCAGGTTTTTGCATCTTAAGAAAGTGTAGACAAAAAGTATCTTGATAGAATAAGAAAAAAGAGAAACATTCATTAAATATAAGTGTTACCCACAGAGGGCTATGGAGAGGACGATGCTCGGATTTTCTCTGGTGATGATTCGAAACGAAGAAATCCACCAATCACTCCACAAATCAGAGTCACTGACGTTCTGAGTTAGAAATAGGAAGTGCCTGGACATTTGTTACAGAAATAAAAATCTAAGGAAAAGACGAGTATTGGAAAGAGATCTTGGCAAACGCAGTGTGGGATGATAGATGCTAGACGGTGTAACGAGCTGATTTCCTTAACTCGACGCCCATCGGCAACGCAGTGTGGGACGCTCTCCACCTAAATGAAACGACGATCTGCGTTTCATTCTAGATGTAGGCTTTTTGTAAGGAGTTGCTCCTAACTACCATGAGCAGACGAGTTGGTTACTGTAAAGACTAATCACTGAGCGAATCTATAACTGAACAAAAAGCAAATATACTCACAAAATACCCTCAAAGAACTTGGCGATAAGTAAGACTTCATATGTTTGACTCGTCCCGGCTACGATGTTCACAAGAAACTGGCCTCCGAAACCTGACACCAGGAAAAATTTTCTTCCAAAAGTATCAGTCAAAAATCCTGCGATTATTGATATTATGGTCATTCCTGCAAGGAAAAGAATAATAAACAAGAAAAGAATAATATCATCTCTCTGAGTCCTTAAAGTAGGTCCCCCTGGTAGGGCCTGGGGCATAGGGTAGACACGACGTTTCTCCATCTCGACCTGTCGGAGGCCAAACGCTTTACTTCGCTCCAGGATACGTCCATCTACTGCACTTCGGCCGTCACAGTATGCCGCCAAGTTTATTTTGGGCGCCCACATTTTCTTTGCCTTTCCTTTGCGGATTCCCTTCGAGGGCTTGTTTGGAGATATGACTGGCGTGGTGTCGGATAGTATGCCCTATCTATCTCTATTTTTGTAGACGTATCTGGACATCTATTGAGTCCTCTTTGCTAATTCTTCACAGCTCTTTGTTGGAGACCATGTTATCCGGACAATATACTTTTAAGTTTCAGCGTAGGCAGCGGTTGACGAATACTTGGAGTTTGCGTACTAGTTCTTTCATACTTTTCCATGTCTAACACGCGTACAGCAGAATTGACTTTACGTTAAAAAATAATATCATAGTGGTCGTAAAATTCAAAAATGGACTGAAATAGATTTCATAATCAAAAGCAATTTTTAATCAAATTTCCAATTCTTTTGTGTTATCAGTAATTAAATTATGGAATGTGCTTCCTCTTTACGATGGAAAAGCCCCTAGCAAACCTTGTTTTAAAGGTGAAATTAAAGAATTTCACTTCATATCTCTGCCTCACTCATAATATCGGCGTTAAGTCCGCCTGTATACCAAAAAGTTTGTAAGAATAAATTAATGAAAACCCCACTATTTTCAGTCAATGTAAGTCCCATATCATGAAAAATGTTTTTTTCTTATGAAAACTATTTAAATAAAAAACTTTGCAGTGGTAAAAATTAATCCATTAAGCGTATCAAATGCGAATTAGCGTAGGCCATACGCGGGTTCGATCCCCGCATCGGAATAAATATATCTATGGCCATATGGACGGTCAAAAGTTTTACTTAGCTAAGATCCGCGACAAGCAAAACAATAACATAAAATTAATAATGTTAGTTTTTTCCGTTGGGTTAAGTGGATTTATTTGGAACTTAAACCAAAAACTTACCGAAAGTCGGCCATCAATTCTCCACCCACCAACCACTATACACAACACCAAACACACATTATCACTTTTCCATCTTGTAAACGACACGTGTTTCGCCCCAACACGAAGCATCTTCAGGTATAGTAGACTCTACGGAAGACAACCGAAAAGTTGCAAAACTTTTCGGTTGTCTTATTAATTTTCTGTTATTGTTTTGCTTGTCGCGGATCTTAGCTAAGTAAAACTTTTGACTGACAACATAGTGATGGCTTTCCGAAAAGTAACGCCTGCCTCCATTAATAATATCTATGGACTGCAAATATTAATTTCGAGTCTGCTGATTCCGCCAATTCACATTGGATAAGCGTGGTGGGTTAACGTCTGTTCTTCCAGAAATGGGGAGGGCCGTGCTCGGCAGTGGGACATATATGGGCTGTGAAAAAGAAACTTAGTCATATAGTATGTACGTACCAACATAAGGCATGGCATTTAAAAGTCCCTTTTGTACTAAGTTCATATGTAAATCGCATTCAGCTACCGGCAGTATATAGGGTGTTATATTTGTGACTAGAACTCCTGCTATTAATCCTATTATTGACGAGCTTAAAACTAATATGTGAAACCGTCCGAAGCCACATTCCTGCAATGCTAATTCTGCTTCTTGCATAGACGTCAATACCTTCTTGTTTTTTTGGTCGACGCCTGTAAAAGTACGAGTTGTTTTTCATTGCATTATTATTTTTCATTACATTCTTTCAACGAACTAGAAAGAAAATATGTAACATAGACATCCGCAGCGCCATAGACAGTGTGGAAGCGTTGCCGACCTTTAAGGAAAGTGACATTATGGGACTGGGAGGGGGTCGGGGAGGGGGTTGTTGGACCTCCGGAACTCAACCGCTCACCTCAGACGTCGGCTTTCTGCGGGATTGTGGTACTTCCCCGGGCGAGCCGGCCCATTCATGCTACAGACAAATATTATTCCATTATTGACAAAGTATCTTGATAAAGTAAAGACGTCAGTCGATGAAATCATAATTGATTTGGAAAACAATTTATTTCTTTCTATTTTAAAATTTAAAATTACAATATTAAGTAATATTTGTCAATGTATCACTACAATACCTAGAGTGTTTTTGTTTCTCGTCATCTGCACCCACTGCAAAACAAAAACACTTTTTAAAAATTATCACTTTATAATTACCATATCTTGTTAATATAGACAATTATAAATCTACAACTACAACAAAAAAAAATAGCGGGATACTCACAGAGACAACTAAGACACTTTTCGAACTGATCACTTTCTAATCCTAACACTTTTAGTAATAGTAATTCTATCATTATAATTTTATTATAACTAGTGATAGTAACGATGAATAAACAGGCGGGCACTCACAAGAGACAAGGACCTATTTATACCAAAGCTCCGTTTTTCAATGTCATTGTTATTTATTGGCAATAAATCTGGCCTTAAAAACATATAGTTATCTTTTATGACCTATGACTATTCTTAATTTGAATTTTGATCAAAATATTTAAACGTTTTAAATTACACACAGAGAACTTCCGGTAAACAAAAACAATGCAATAACCTTTTGTTTGCAATCAACATAATGAAAAATTAATCATAGCTTATGCGATTGATTAAGAACAATCTATTTTTATTTTCTTTGGTGGCAATTGGTTATAACTATAGTATTATGCCAGTATCAAGTAAAATACAATAAAATCAAATCTCTTGAAATATAATTAGTCCACTTATCACGTTACATCTTTATAAAATAATGGCTAATTTATCAAAATCTTCTATGGATTTTTTCAGTCAACTTAAAAAGTCACGACACGCATTTATTTCATATCATTTCACTTATACGCCTAAATCAAACTATATTGTTTAATATACCACCACAATTAAGCAATATAACCGATAATAATATAAGATTATTAAAATGATATAAAAACACAATGTCACTGATGTAAGTTGACGGGAAAAGATCCTGAACAATCTCTTATGTCAAAAGTTGTAGTTTGTTGTCAACAACAGTTAATCAACACACTTCCATTCCGTACAGATATTACAATTATTTGTAGAAAGTTATTATTCATTAAATTTAACTCCAAATAATTGTCTTAAAATTAATTTATAATTGTAATTATTTTAAATTTTCTTACGATAAAGACTTTGCGTTTACATACATTCTTAATTATAATTTCCGCATCATGATAACGATTTCGCATCCACATATACACAGCATATAAACCATTTATTAATTATTAATATTGATAAATTTAAGTGTTATATGGTTTCATTCATAAATTTCTTTTTTTATCTATTTATGAACGTTTTTAAATTAAAACAAATAGAAAAAATAATTATTCTTGTTATCAATAAAGTTTTCAAACTAAAATATATGTTTTCTTACCATGTTCGTCTAAACCGGTTAGATTAACTTCACTCATTATGTCCGTAACTCATATGTACTTCACTCATATTTAATTATGAAATACGTACAACTAATTTCATCGTCAACTTCAAACCTTCTCGTTGCTACTAAATTCCGTTACACAGATCACGTACTGTAATAACTAATTATCTCGAATTCTACGACCTTGATAGGCGAACGAACATCAAATTTATGTTGAATTCTCTTCCTTCTCGGGCCTGGGCACGATGGTAAGTAATATTTGCATTTGATATGGATACTTGAAGATCTTTTTACGTTGGTTAACGTTACGAATAAGTCAACGTAAGATAAAATTAGTAATGTAGAATACTCCGTTATGTAATTTTATCTTGTTTGACGTTTTCTTGAATATAAACTACAAAGCATGCTGTAATAATTAAAGTGATAAAACACCTTACACCCATAGTTTATAGTGAATAACATTATAAAACACACTAACAATGATAATAAAATAAAAAAAAACATATTTTATTTTTGTTTTGTTTATTAATTTGTATATAATATTTATTCAGGTTTTAATTTTAGTAATGAAAAATGGTGTCGCAAATAAAGTTTTTTCTATTTCTATTTCTAATAAACACACCGAAAATCAGAATATTACCTGTATAATAAATACCTTGTAAACATTTATTCTGATGCGGGAATCGAATCCAGCATCCTGGCTCAGAAAGCAAACTTTTCGCTACTGCGCCATATGGGTTGTCAAATAAATAATACCAATTATTATAAATCGAGTTGTAATCCATCACTTAATATTGTCCACCATGAAAATTGAGGGATGTTGCTGTAATCCTAACGCTTGACTTGCAGATTAGGGGTCATGGATAGGATATTCTCAGGTAAATGGTGCTGTCTATATAAAAGTTTTTGCTCTCATAGTCGTCTAAAACGACACTCATGGAAAACATAGATTCAAAAAATAGATTAATCCTAATTTATGTCGAAAATCACACAGCTAATGTATGGTTCACGAATCTATGTCACGAAAATCTGTTTTTGGGCGACCTTGGATCAGTGGCAAAACTGCCGCTTTCTGACACAAAGTTCATAGGTTCGATTCCCGCATCTTGATAAATAAGTGCCTACCAATTTGCCTAATACAAGCATGGTGGTTCAATATACATTCTTCTAGATACAAGGAGAACTGTGTCTAGACATTGTGGACGGAGAAAATGTATGCACACAATATATAAAGGTATCTATAAAGCTAAGTTGATGTATTACATCTATAGCTGAAGAATGTACGTTGTATACTAACGAAATGTAATGGATGTTTCGTGATATTAAAATATATTGTTGAATGTATTCGTAATAGTTTTGTTACTAGGATAACACGGTACACAAAATGTATCATGACGTAAGTATAAAATATAGACGCTTCCACAATCAGTAAAGTGAAACTCAGCCATCCGCATTCGTCAGCGGCGTCGCATATCACGTCAGATTCGCGAGCACATCGTATTTTTTCAGATAAATGAATGTCTCGGATTTCTTTCGATAATTCAATGTACATTTACCTTTTACTAATGGACGTAGGTATCATCAGTAGAGATCTTTGTCAATACTAAATAAATGTTGGCTCATTTTGGTTTTAACATGTATTTTGATTGTTTTTTTAATATTTAAAATGAAACAAGCAATGCTTTCATACATACAAAGAGTTCCAAAAATAAAAATAAAATAACGGGTAAAATCGTAAAAAGTAGTAACCAAATCTAGATGCTTTTTACAGGATAATAGCATTACTTGCTGGCACGTGTTTTATATATATATATATATATATATATATATATATATATATATATATATATATATATATATATATATATTCACGCCTATCCCCCGCAGGGGTTGGCAGAGACCACGAGCTCCTTTCACTGCCATTCATCGCAGCGAAACGGCTCGTCATTGGTCGCTTTTCGCCCTCGTGAGAATCAGGACGTGACGGGTGGCGAACCACGTCGCCGTCATTTTCGACAAATTAGGTATATTAAATTCGGTTTTTAGCGAATCCCACGAGCCGCAAGGGAGGATGGAGGTCAGCCCCAGCAGAGCCCTGCATGCTGAGGTAAAGCACCATAGTCCCCGGGGGAGCCCGACCCCGGGACGATCGGCACGCTTACGACTAGGCTCGCCCCTAGCCACGCATCCATTGGCACGGCAGACCGTGGATTGGCGGAGAGGAAGGGAAAGGATAGAGAAGAAAGGAAGGGGCAGGAAAGGAAATGTGGATTGGGGGGGTTACCAGACTCGGAATAAACATTTAAAAATCCATATAAATATTTATTCCGATGCGGGAATCGAACCCGCGACCATTGACTCCGCGGGCGGAGGGCCTCGCCACTGAGCCAATATATATATATATATATATATATACATATATATATAAAACACGTTCTCTGCCGGATTTGTTCATCATATCTACCAGAGAAACTTGGAGCATAGGTCTTTCCATAGCTCTCTGATTGACGCTGAGCTTGTAAAACAGACGGACTGTCACGTTTCCGCGCCGTAAGAGAGTACAGGTAGGAGACACTAGCCCGATCTTCAAGTGTCGGCAATTCGCAGACGTGGCCTCCAATCCAGCAGTCATCTACTCCAAATGTTATTTACGGTTACTGTTAACAATATATGAATCTTTATACAAAAAATATAATTGACAAAAAAAACAGTCCAAAATGTTTTCTTTGTTGTTTCAGACTATCGTACACGTTTTTAAAATTTTATTACGCTTGATTGACTTAAAAAGAACGCTTTTGTAATGTAAATGTGAAATAATATTTTTGTTCGGCTCTCTAGCGATATAGAAAACAGATACAAATCTAAAAACAAAAGAAACATTTAAAATAATACAAACAGAGCCCAATTTTTGCCAAAGCAAACAAAAGAATCATTAAAATATCACAGATTAAACAAAATGTTAATCTATTGTAACTGGCAGCTTGTTGTATAATAACAAAGCATTTTTATTAATGAGTACATATTATGAATATTATTTTAGTATTAAATATTGCTTCTAGTATTAAGAGGTATTTGCCATAGTAATATTTTTTAAACAGTTTCAAGCTTTTCACAAAATCGTCAATTATTCTCTTATTTGGAATTCCCCCTGCCTTGAAGAGGTAGGAAAAATAGCTATTATCCATGGACTTAAATGGTATCATGGTAAATCAAGATTACGAAACTAACATTGTTCGTTTTAATTCTACATAAATCTATATACATATAGCTCTTCAAGTTAGCAGACTGAAGTGGCAATGGGCTAGACACGTTTGTCGGAGAACCGACAATCGTTGGAGTAGACGAGTGCTAGAGTGGAGACTGCGACTCGGCAAACGTAGTGTGGGACGCTCTCCTGCAAGATGGAGCGACGATCTGCGCAAGGCGGCTGGCAGAGACTGGATGCGTGTAGCCGAAGATCGGCTGTGGCGCACCTTAGGTGAGGCCTATGTCCAGCAGTGGACTGCCGCGGGTTGATATTGATATTGATATATATACATATATGAACACACATATCTTCACGCCTGTTGACGGTAGGGATAGGCAGAAACCATGGATCTCCATCTGGTACTTTCATCATCATACTCTCCTTACTTCCTCCACTCATCACCCTTCTCATACAAGGCCGCCGGTTAAGGGCTTGCCCTTTCTTGAAAACTTCGACAATTTGGTCAAGGTATGTTTATCGTGGTGATCCCCTACCGACCCTTTCCATATGCATCCGCAACTTTCTTTTGCCAGTCGTCTTTCATCTCTCTATGTGCCCAAATCATTTAAGCATCCCTTTCTCAACTTTTGTCATGACATCTTTTACTCCACATCGCTCTCTTATATCTTGATTTCTTATTTTATTTATTTATTTATTTCATACTTTATTGTACACAAAACATTCATTCATTGAAATTATCTGTTTAAATGTTTATTTTATTATTTTCCACTACGTCTTCATAATATGAACTTTAATTATGTCGTGAATAAACTCATACGCCTCCGAAAGGCAATGTACTTAATAGGGCGTACAAACATTTTTTTTCACGTAAACTTACATTGACGTGTTCGCTTCCACGTGTGGCGGAATTAGGAGAGTTTTTTTTTGAAGTGAAAACTCCTATAGTCGCGGTACACGACTCTGGGTAGGGAAAAAATCTATGGGTTCGCGTCAGCAACATGCTAATGCTAAAGTTATATATTAATAAAATTATATATTATTAAAATTATTTAAAATATTATTTATTAATATTAATATCCTTTATTTACATATTTTTCTCTTAATAACAACATTATTAATATAAAAAAAAACTCTATAACAATAATTTTATTATTAGGGTTATTAATTCTTCATGGCGGGATAAACCAAACACAAGTAGGATTATGCATCTAAGGAAAGGAACCTTCTCACGATCCTAGCCGTGCAGAATATGGCCGCTTTTGAATATTATATTAATATTATTATTAATAATTTACTTTTTATCATTTATTTATTATTAAGACTTCAATTTTTATTTACTTATATAATTTATATAATATTACAATTAGTTTGAAATTTCAAAACACAGTTTTAAGTTTTTACTTCTGTCGGCAGTCCTGATGATTGCCTCCGATTGATTTTATGAAGGAGCAGGAGTCAAAAGCTGATATATTCGATAAGTATAAGTATCACCAGTACCCATCGACAAGCCCTTACCAAGTCAGACGCACCGCCAGAGGTACCGCCTTTGAGACTTAATGTCTCAAAGGTCTATTTAGGGATATAAATAGCGAGAGACAGAAGACAAGGACAACTACCTCGACCTATCGCTCTAAATAAACGCGATACAAGATTGTAAGGGATGAAAAATCCTTACGCAGTATTCAAGAATCTAGACGTTTGGTGAGATCTACATATGTGTGTCCGAAGTTATACAAATTATTAAAAATAAAAGAGAATCGTCATAGGACGCTGGGTAGATGTGAAACATTGACGACGGCTCGGTCTCTATCGATGGCTCACGGCTATGTGTAAGTATACACTTACTCGTGTAAGTATACACTTACTCGTGTAAGTATACACTTACTCGTGTAAGTATACACTTACTCGCGTAAATATACACTTACTCGTGTAAGTATACACTTACTCTATATACATAGAGTCGAGTGAAGGGAAGCATAGTCTGAATCGAGACGACGTCTCCGTCTATGATTTCACTCCCATACCCTGAGATAAGATGGTTGTCATCAACAGTACCTAAGTTTGTCATCAGTTTTGTTCCCAAATTACATTTTATCATTATTTTTGACAATTTCTCGTATCAGAAGCCGAGACACATTCCGTGTCGTTGAGCTGCTGGATACGAAACATTGTCTCGCATGCATACATAATTATTTATTGCGTATGTTTAACAATTTTTATCACACAATTAAATACAGCTATTACATCGTCTGCGACGACGCTACTATCAACTTTGTTTGTTCTGCCCTTATCTATGCAGGAATTGCGAAACCATGTGCCATGTGCATTATTTTGTGTTTTTAAAGTTTAATGAATCATACTCATTAATATTCTTAAAAGTAGTCTAGTCATGCTATTTAAATTGTTAAAATTATATTTGATCTTCACAATTAAGCTATGTTGTTTGTCTGGTTCGTGTTATATTGGTTCCTTGTTTGGAAAAATGGATTTTTTTTTATTGGATTGGAAGGCAAACGAGCAGGCGTGTCGCCTGATAGAAAGAAATCAACGCCGCCCATAGACATCCGCAGCGCCATAGGCAATGCGGAAGCGTTGCCGCCCTTGAAGTAGAGTGTCATTATGGGTGGGAGAGGAGGGGATGGGAGGGAGTAGGTGGGAGGTGTTGGGCTTCCGGACCTCAGCCGCTCACCGTACGAACCATGGTAGCTAAGCTAGCATTCAGACGCCAGTTTTCTGTGGGAGTGTGGTACTTCCCTTGACGAGCCGGCCCATTCATGCTACAGACAAATATTATGCCATTCTTGACAAAGTATTTGTGTCCAGCGTGATTCCACTAGAAAAAAATTCATTTATTTTCGAATCGATACGAAACATCAAGCTTTTATATACGTCGAATGTAATTGCTACGTTTTTCAAGGCGGATTGACGGGGTATTCAGACTCAAAAAAATATATATTATATTAGCAATTGAACCCGCAGAAATTTCAGATGCGGTAATGTTGCTACTGAGCCATTTAGATCGTCGTTAAATTTATCAAAATTTAAATATTTTTCATTGAATTGGAAGTCACAGAAATTCGCACAGATTAAAAAAATCATACAATGAATTGTTTGCATTGATAAGATAATGATCGTTTTAAAAACATACGCTATTCAAATGTGACATTATTCTTTTTTTGTTTGAATTACGTAACTTCGAGATCTACGTAGATCTTAATATCTTCATTTAAATACGTGTGGTTAATGTATCATGTTTCTGTTTCCTTATCTTTTTCCTCCTTGTTATTTGTTCCAATTAGCGGAAAAAAGATCGTGACTTAGGGTCCATTTTCTGCCTTAATTTCCTCCACTGCGCTTGAACTTCTGCGTCATTTATTTCGAGATTGTAAGAAGATATATATTCGACTTTTGAGTGAAATTATTTTTTACAAAATTATCTAAATTCTGTATCTTCCAAAACGATTCAGCCAATACCAAGATTAATCTGGATAAGCAAGTAGACAGACATGCAGGAAAACAAAGAGAAATTATATTATATTGTTTACAGTTGATTGCGTTAACTTGCAGTAATCCATTATTAGTTGAGAAGAATCAAGGAGAGTCAAGAATACTTAATAAAGTAAGAAAAACAAAAGCAATATTCTGGCCAAAAAAAACAGGACCACCACCCATCATGCTTGTTCAATGCGGATTGGCGAGGTTACCAAAATAACTAAAAAATAAATATTTGTAATCCATACATATATTTATTTTATAAATATAATAACCTTAGTCGAACTATTTTATATAATAGGCCACCACAATTAATTAATATAACTGATAATTATATAAGATTATAGCGATGAAATAAAAACATAACGACACTCATGTGTTGGCGGGAAAAGTTCTCGTGTATTGTTATTAATGTTTAGTTAATATGATGTGTTGCCATTTTTAAAACACGTGGTGTAACATCTACGAAACCTAAACGTTTATTTCTCACCATCATCATCGGCAGTAGTTGCTGGGCATTGCTGGGACCTCCTCCAATAAGTACCACCTATCCCGATTATCGGCTTCACGCATCTAGTCTTTACCAGCCGCCCTACACAGATTGCCGTACCATCGAGGGGGCGTCCCACACTACGTTAACCAAGACGCGGTCTTCACTCCTCTGCTCGTCTGCTCCAGCAGTTGTCGGATCTCCAACAAACGTTCGTCGTTCCATTGTCAGCCATTGTCACTTCGTTTTAGTAATTTGAAATATTTGGTCGGTGACTTTGGTTTTCTGGTGGATTTCTTCATTCCCAATCATATTTATGTTTATTTATTTCTCACAAGTACATAATTTATTTTGTTATACGCCATATCGCTTATTGTCTTCCTTAAATATATAAATAAAATAGAATATACGTATCAAAATACTTGGTTTTCAGTTTTTAAACTTGAAAGAAAGACGTAAGCTTGGGAATAGAATAAGGTGTTTTCCTCCTTCCCAACCATAAAGTTAGACCATTATCTCGGAGCAACAAAGGAATTATAGGGTTATTCCATTTCCTACGAACAATAGCATAATAATTTCTTATTAAAGTAGAAACACAAATTCTTTGTGGCGGAAGAAAAGTTAGGAATAATTTAAAAAGAAGATATTATTCTCTCTCTGCGTTGGGAAGCTACTTATTATTTTTGAACCGATTTCCCTTTATAAGAATCCCTGTAAGGAGCTTACCAAATTATATACATTTTTGTGTATTTAATATCCTGTAATACTTTTTAAATAAAATAGGAACATAAATGAGGAGAGATTTCGCCTGATGGAAAAAATTCAACGCTTACCAAATCTATATATATCATACCTACGCCATAAATATTGCAATTGAGAAATGTAGACCTTAATATTATGTATGTTTTATAAGAAATGCAATGAGCAAACCGCATCTGATTGTTTCACCCATTAATTTCAAACGCTGAAGGTAAAAAAAAATTAATATCGACTGATGAAGTTCTGACATCTGCCTGCCATTTAGCCTTTTTAATGCTATACGGAAATATTCACATGAAATTCCCATCAATGTTGTATAGAGTGTTGCATATTAGCTTATTAGAAGGCCCTTTTTGGCAAGTAAAGATATTTTATATTATGATATACACGTTATTTCTATTTTATACTTTTGAATATAACAACGCAAGAAAACGAGGATATCACTGATCACCAACAACATTGACCATACAGGCATGATGCAGCATGATGATGGAGAAGAGTGATGCCTCCAATGTTGAGGAATCTTTATAAACACATGTACTTGTCTGTGTATACAATGATGAGGAACCTTTATAAACACACACACACACTTGTCTCTTGACTAAACATTGCATTTGATAGAATATTTTAGAGAGAAAACGAAAGGATGACACTGTGTGCTATGTAAAAATAAAGAAGCCAAGACTGCTCAGAAAAACGTAGTCAGCGAGTTCACAGAATAAAAAATATGGTTTTCGGTATAAAAATATATAACATATTTTTAATATAAAGAAAAGCATTTTGTACTTATCTTTATTTTTAAAATACTAAGTAAATAAATTATTATAATAATTATATTTATTAAAGTATTCAATAAGCTGATAATTACAACTGCAATCGTCGAACTTTATGCTTTTTTCGGTAAAAAGAACGCCATAAATGTGACACCTGAAAATAACATTCAAGTTATAAAATTAAGAAAATGATAAAATATTTTTCTTAAAGGCAAAATATTCTTCTTTCTTTCTATAATGCTAAAAGTTTGATTTTCATTGATGGCAATTATTTATAAATATTATGCCAGTATCAAGTAAATACGATAACATCAAATCTCTTAAAATATAACTAGTCAGTTTATCACGTTACGTCATGATAGAATGAAGGCTATTCTACCAAAACCTATGGACATTTTCAGTCAACTTAAAAAGTCACGAAACACGCATTTGTTTCATATCACTTCACTTACACGCTTTAATCGAACTATATTGTATAATACGCCACCACAATTAAACAATAACTGATAATAATAAAATAATATTATATAAATGAAATAAAAATGCAGTCACTGATGTAAGTTGGCGGGAAAAGTCCAATTGTTTTGTTTTTAAAGAATTTCTTTATTTTGTTATTGTTTATTAATAAAGCTTTAATAATTTTTTTACAATAAATAGTTTCATTTTATTAACTAGGTATGTTTTATGTGTTCTCGTATCACAATTTTTTTTATAAACATATTTAACAAACCTAGCGACCACTGGTATAGAACATTTAATAATTGATACTTTTTTTTTATATATTCACGCCTATCCCCCACAGGGGTTGGCAGAGACCACAGAGCTCCATCCGCTGCCATTCATCGCAGCGAAACGGCTCGTCATTGGTCGCTTTTCGCCCTCGTGAGAATCAGGACGTGACGGGTGGCGAACCACGTCGCCGTCATTTTCGACAAATTAGGTATATTAAATTGGTCTTTAGTGAATCCCACGAGCCGTAAGGGAGGATGGAGGTCAGCCCCAGCAGAGCCCTGCATGCTGAGGTAAGGCACCATAGTCCCCGGGGGAGCCCGATCCCGGGACGATAGCCACGCATCCATTGGCACGGCAGACCGTGGATTGGCGGAGAGGAAGGGAAAGGATAGAGAAGAAAGGAAGGGGCAGGAAAGGAAATGCGGATTGGGGGGGTTACCAGACTCGGAATAAACATTTAAAAATCCATATAAATATTTATTCCGATTCCGACCATTGACTCCGCGGGCGGAAGCCCCGCCACTGAGCCAATCGGTCGTCTTACTTCGTCAATTAATTGATACTTACATATCATCAAGCCGGCCAGCGTATAGAACGGTACCACACACCCCATGTTCAGTAATACTGGAAACGTTACATTACCGACAAGCGTTCCGATGCGTCCCGATGTCATCATCATCGATATGGCCAGTGTCCTGCAAACAAAAAATAACTTTATGTCATCGTTCTATATGTTTTTTTGTCAGCATCTTCCTGTAATTGACAGCCGGACACAGAATTCCCTTCCAAGAAAGAGGATTGCCTGCAGCCGAGAACCAGGTTCGAGGCGTGTCCAGTTTCTACCAGTCGATCTAAGCAGATCATTACACTTTAAGATCTTCGTAAACCAATTTTGCTAAAACGCACACTCCAGAAATTATGTACTTCAAAGGTTTTCGGTTCTCCGAAAATGTAAATACAGATTCAAGGAGAATACAAAATCAAAAATGAATAATAAAGATTCCGGATAAAGAATTTGGCATCCTGTTTCTTCCCGTGGGATTTATACGAGGCGCCTACGCAAGCAAATAGCAGTAAATGTGTAACTACATCTACCGGAGTAATAAACACCTTTCTGTGATCCCAATCTGCCCAACAAACGTAAAAATTGTGTCATCATCCCTCAGAACCAATGTTCAGCATGTTAATTGTTTGATTGAATATAGAGTATTTGCATCAAGAACGAAATGGTGTTCTTTTTATGGGATAGGAGGGTAAACGACCTAGCGTGCCACCTAATGAAAAGCAATTAACACTGCCCATAGATAACCGCAACACCATAGGAGTCATGGAAGCGTTTCCGGCCTTTTTGGGTATGTGTATGCTTGTTTTGAAAGGTGTGAATTAAATAATACCTGGTAGTTGTAGGAAAGAGTTCAACAGTAAAAGCTTGATTAAGACTCATCATAGCCTGGGTTATTGAAACGTCTGAAGAGAACAAAGCCACCAGTGCTCCCTTCGAGCTAGTCCATCTCAGTCCTAAAGTGCATCCGATAGAAATTAGTCCAGATATAAGGAATAGATTCTTCTTGCCAACCCAATTTACTAATACTCCAATTATCAGTAATGGTACAAGGCATACACATCCCAAAATTAGGCTGTTTATATATGTTTGAGTTCCACTTTTAGTCTGAAACAAATCATAAAAGTTATAGAAAATACAATACAATGTTTGCTTTTACGTCTTTTTCATTAAAAAGTGCGTTTACTTTAATATCACACACACACACACATACTATATCTATGTATGTAGGATATAAACGCCTTCCTACTCCTGTTCCTCGTAGCACCCCTACGGGTAAAGACCATAGATCTCCATTTGCTACGATCTTGGCACACTATGTTTTTTTTTCATTCACACTCATCACTCTCTTCATACAAGCTCGTCGGTTATAGGTACTTTTGATCTGGCCTTTCTTAAGGACTTCGACAATTTGATCAAGGTATATCATACATCTGAAACGCAAATTTGACGCTGATAAAAGTATCAGTCGTCCTTCGTCCATCCTCTCTATGTGCCCAAACTATCTAAGCATCTCTTTCCCAACTTTTGTCATGACATCTTTTACTCCACATTGCTCTCTTATATACTTTTATTTAATGTTTAATACTTATTTGTACACATAAAACACGACATACAAGAATTAAAAGGAAAGAAGATGTACAAAGGCGAGCTTAACTCAAAATTGAGTTTTCTTCCAGCAAACCCAGGAGTGAAAGAGAGATAAGATAACTCACAGCTTATCTTATCTCTCTTTCACTCCTATATAATAGAAGAAAGATAGAAATAAGTGTACAAAAACAAAATATAATAATAATATACATAACAATACATACTATATAAAACCATACATATATAAACATATAAATACTAATAATATAATACTATATAAATAAGAGGATACATATATATTATATACACATAAATATATACATATATAAATATTTTATATTGAAAGGAAATGTTCTTTAATTCTTCTTTTAAATACATCCAGTGAGAGGCTATCACGTATAGTATGTGGGAGAGAGTTCCACAAGCGCACTGCGTGTACAGTGAATGAGCCACCGTAACGGCTGGAAGAATGCGGAGGAATACGAAAGAGAAGGGAGGAGGACGTGCGACAGGGCTAATCCCTGGGGTAAGAAACTCGAAACACATGAAAGTAAAATATCTTAAAAATGAATGATGAGCGAAAACTTCATCCCAGGTCCAATTAGGTTAAATACATTAAAATCATAAGACGTACTTACTGCTATACAAACAGCATCTCCAGTGACATTAAGAGCTTTCACATTCTGTTCACTTGTGTAAGCATCCAACATTACACACAAATCGTCACCACCACCTGGGTTCTTGTAGTGTTCTACAATCGTTGACAACTGGGGGAACCAAAGTCGTAATACATTGTATCTGAAATTTATACTAAATGTTACAGGTTTTTAAAGTATTAGAGTCATGCCATGGAACGAATGATCATGAAAATATCACATTGTCATAGAACATTGGTGGTAAGGATATTAAAAATAAATAATGCATAGAAAATTACTAAATTAGAGTTGATATTCTTAATCCCTTCAGTGGCACTTAGAACTATAGAGATAAAATAAATAGATCATTAATTTATAACAAAAAATCAAAAAATAAGGCTCACCAACGCCGAGATAAACCCAGCAAGGTTTTGGTGAAACCTTAATATTGTTCGCGTATGTATACTGCACATGACCAACGTGGATACCATCACCTGGATGACTGGCTGTCTACCACTGTGCGATTTAGTCACAATTTTCTTTCACGAACTTTAAAAATGAGGAACAGTAACCAGTAGTATTCCCACTTGAATATAATATAGATACATTCAAGATGGCATAACATGATGATGGTGATGGTGCATGCGTGTGTTCTACGACGCCTCCGGCGTTGCGGATGTCTATGCGCGGCGTTGATTACTAACCATCAGGTGATCCGCATGCCCGTTTGCCTATTCCGCTATTTAAAAAAAAGGAAAAGTGATACCATTTTGTACGTTGGGTACATTGTACGTGTACGCGACATTTGGTACGTCAGTGCAGCAATCCGGAGGCCGAATTTCTCACCTATTTAACTTCCATTCTCCCACTAAGGCAGGCGACGAATCGAAAGTGCCATTTATCCGTTGAATTATGTTTTCGATAAAAACAATATTTTATAACTTTTGTAACCTTGAATGCAATTGTGAAGATGCTTCAGAGTCAAGTATGAGACCTTTTAGAGGTCGCTGTCTTAACCTAGGAGCTCTTAAATCACACTTAAGCGTCTTTGAGTGTTTTCTTGCTAGAAATCGCTACTGGAGACGAAGTTTGTAGATATATGTATACATATATATTTTTTATTATATTTAACATCTATTTATATAATAATATTTAACATAATATTTATGCCGGTATTTAGCCGGGTGCTCCAATAGTGCGCCCAGCATATGCTGAGCAAGAACCATTTTATGACACTCGTTAGATTAAAATTATTTTCTTTTTGTTTTGTTTTTATTTGTATATAGAATATTATTAAGGATTTAATTTTGGTAATTGTAAAAAAAATGGTGTCATAAATAAAGTTTTTCTATTTCTATTTGTATTCTATTTCTTATTAATGGAGTCAGGCGTTACTTTGCGGAAATCCATCACTATATGGACAGTCAAAAGTTTTACTTAGCTAAGATCCGCGACAAGCAAAACAATAACAGAAAACTAATAATGTGTGTTTTTACTCTACGGAAGACAACCGAAAAGTTCACTTTTCGGTTGTCTTCCGTAGAGTCTACTATACCTGAAGATGCCTCTTGTTGGGGCGAAACACGTGTCGTGTACAAGATGGAAAAGTGATAGTGTGTGTTTGGCGTTGTGTATAGTGGTTGGTGGGTGGAGAGTTGATGGCCGATTTTCGGTAAGTTTTTGGTTTAAAGTTCCAAATAATCCACTAAACCCAACGGAAAAACACACATTATTAGTTTTCTGTTATTGTTTTGCTTGTCGCGGATCTTAGCTAAGTAAAACTTTTGACTGTCCATATATTCTATTTCTATTTAACATACAAAAAAAATCTAAAAATAAAAAAAAATTATACGAATATTATTTACGTGTTAGTGAATGAGTGAGTATATACATATATGTACTTGTTAAAAACAATACTATATATTGTAATAAGTACAATGAACTATACACACCCCCACTACGTCTATATGTTATACAAAAATACTTACAGTATCATCGTTAAAAAATTCATTGTACATATCAGTATAAGATAATAAACCAAAGGTCTCCGGAACATCGGCTTCAAGTTGTAGAAACCGGCAATCAAATGTTTCTTGAAACTATTTAAAGTCTCACTCCGTACGGACTGACTTCTTTCGTACTTGCCTAATTTCTTTTCCCACAAGTCTGCATACTGAAAGTTAAATTTTTTATTTTTTATGGGATAACAAATCAAACGAGCAGGTGTATAACCAGATGGAAAGCAATTAACGCCACCCATAGACATCCGTAGTGTCATATATATATATATATATATATATATATATATATATATATATATATATATATATTCACGCCTATCCCCCGCAGGGGTTGGCAGAGACCACAGAGCTCCATCCGCTGTCATTCAACGCAGCGAAACAGCTCGTCATTGGTCGCTTTTCGCCCTCGTGAGAATCAGGACGTGACGGGTGGCGAACCAAGTCGCCGTCATTTTCGACAAATTAGGTATATTAAGTTCGTCTTTAGTGAATCCCACGAGCCGCAAGGGACGGCACGGCAGACCGTGGATTGGCGGAGAGGAAGGGAAAGGATAGAGAAGAAAGGAAGGGGCAGGAAAGGAAATGCGGATTGGGGGGGTTACCAGACTCGGAATAAACATTTAAAAATCCATATAAATATTTATTCCGATGCGGGAATCGAACCCACGACCGCAGTGTCATAGGCAGTGCAAAAGCGTTGCCAGACTTTAATGAAGATGTCATTATTTGTGGGGGAGGGGAAGGGCGTTTGGCCTCTGGTTCGGACTCAGACGCTAGTTTTCTAAATGATAGCTGTTTAGATAAAGAAAAAACGTATATTTTTCTAGTTATAATGTAACGTAAGTAACTCAAATAAGAAATTATTATTATAAAAATAAAAACATAAACTTTAGATATAACATTATTAATTCGGCTACTTATCTTTCGTGGTGGGATATACTAGGCTAACGAAGCACTAAGAAATCTAAGAAAATGACCTTCTTGCAATACATGAAGTGCTGCTTTCTGGATTTAATTTGCTTACCAATAATTTGGACAAATGGGTGTTCTAATTTTTACCACTAAATCCATTCACAGAGACTACTTTAGGAATCAAAATGGTGATCCCATGAGAGAGTGTACGAAAAATATAATTGATTTCTATAGTCTAATGTTAGACGTTTACCCTTTGTATTACATCTAAAAGCAATTCCTATCAATTGAGCTATTGTTTTTTTATGGAATAGGAAGGCAAATGAGTAGGCGAGACACCTGATGGAAATTCATTAACGCTACCCATAGAAATCCGCAGTGCCATAGGCATTGCGAAGCGTTGCCTGCCTTTAATAAATGTTATCTCCCACCACTCTTAATGCTTCTCTCCAATTCCTTTTCTCCCGTTCCCTCTCTCTGCACTTGTCACTTTTCTTCAACTACATATTGAAACATAAATACCTAAGATGTATCTCTTTGTATCTTACCGGAAACGATTCACTTGGTCTCCCCGTGTTCTGTCTGTACATTTTAATCAAAACTTTTCTCGCGGCTCCATATTCGTTTTGGCTCAGATGATATTTTGGACTTTCCGGTACAATCATATATAGCAAGGAGGCTAGCAATGACCAGAGGGACATCGCAAATATATAAAAGTTCCATGAATTAAGCACTGTAAACACAATTTTCAGCGATAAATTAACTTCACAAGAAAATAAAGCGACAAAATGGCTTTTTCACTCATTTTTACAAGCAAATATCGTTTCGAATTCGAAAAAACTATTAAGTGAATATTTATCTATTCATAGTTATATATGTAGGTTATTCAGTGGCAGTATTAGGTTATATGTTGAAAAATCAGTAAATGCATGCTTACTGATTATTTTCAGCCAATATAGAGAGTACATCCTGCCTTCACTTCACTCACATGGTTTCAAAAAGATGACGCTACGCTACGCTCTAAACTGTTAGAGATACCATGGAGCTTCCTAGTGATTTCTTCCCTAAGAGATTAATAAGCCACTTTGGCAATATTCTTGGCCACCCAGGTTGCCGTATCTCCGTATGGACTTCTGACAGGGGGTATCTCAAAAGTAAAGTCTGTGAAACAAACCCGAACGGCCATATCAGTACTAAAGAAAAAATCATCCGCGAGTTTAACGGCACTTCGACGTCACTACTTCACCGAGTGACACAGAATACTGTGGCAAGATTCCAAGAGAGTTTCCAACGTAGCGGTCAACATTAAGTTGAAATAATTTTTAAAAACAAAACCCGCATATCTCTTCCCTATACATACCTATATAATCATTGAAAAAGGAAATTCGCCAATCCTGGGAGAGAACCCCCCAAGCTACAACCGCAATAACGATTTGAGCGACGGCTGCGAAGGATGACTGGAACATCATAACGCGATCCCTTATTCCATCGTGGCAAAACTCTGAAGTCAACGTCATCACTGGACTGAATGAAATAGCGAACCTGGAAATAGGTATTGCACGAATTAAGTAACTGACACCGATTATTAATTAAAAAAAACTTTATTTAATTATACACAGGTTAGAACGAAAGCTTATTGGAATATCATCAAATCAATAATCAACTAAAATAATTTACACAAACCTTTTATACTATATTAATGCTAACTTAAGCACTTGGCTCGCATTACCTCACGTCTATCGCCAAGGGTGCTAACATAGGTAATATTACAGAGTTCCGTATCCTTAACTCACGCATTTAAGGATAACCAAAATCGCCATCAGCAGGCTAGAGTTTATTGCTGATCATAGGCCTCCCGTTAGGCCTAGTTTCTGCTAAGCTGCTCTCAGACAACTTCAAAACCGTCGTATACGCAGATAAAAACTATCTGATAATCATATACCAGTTACCTTCAACAATATTTTTCGACATAACATTGAAGGATTTAAAATACAAGTCTACACGTATTTTAAAGTTTGACTACCCTTTTGTAATGTATATGGGCGCTTGCTTGCTCGTTTGTCCTCCTAACCCATAAAAACTAACTATATAACTCTTTTTTAAGTGTAGCTAAAATTATATTATCTTACACTTTTTCACTCTTTCTCCATTTTACTTACAATATTCCTTCAAAAAATTTCGCTATAAGTAGAAGCAAATATGTCTGACTTGATCCAGCTATCAGCATACATAAAAATAGGCCGCCAAAACCGTATACAAGAAATCTCTTCCTTCCAAATGCATCCGTTAAGAAACCACCAAGAATTGAAGATATGATCATTCCTGAAAACAGCTAGGAAATGTAAAAAACTTCGTTACCAATGTTTTATAGTAGTACTACTACTACGGTGGCACTACAACCCTAAGTGTATCTAAGGCCTGCGAAACTAGAACTCATCATTGGTCAGCCATCACTGCGTCGCCCCATCGTGTATACTGTAGTGATACATTGATAAATGTATCACTAATGTATCAAAACTTTTTTAAATATAATAAAACTTTTTTACTTTTTTTTAAAAAATAGAAAGAAATAAATTGTTTTATATAAAAACATAATTCGATCGACTGACGTCTTTCGAATAACATGTCACCTTTCTTATTTACATGTTATTCGACACCACAAAAAGAAAGAAAGAAAAACAGACAGTTATGTGTCTTTTGTGACAAAGAAAGAAAAACAGACAGTTATGAGTCTTTTGTGACAAAGAAAGAAAAACAGACAGGTATGAGTCTTTTGTGACAAAGAAAGAAAAACAGACAGGTATGAGTCTTTTATGACAAAGAAAGAAAAACAGACAGTTATGAGTATTTTGTGACAAAGAAAGAAAAACAGACAGGTATGAATCTATTGTGACTGACTCATAACTCATAATTTTGAAAATTAACTGACTCGTAACCATATACGAGTTAAAAGATACTTATCATTAAAGTTGACATATTTTGTCAAAAAAAAAAAAAAAACAAAATTACCCTGCGAATGCCGTCTGCGCATTCGCGGGGTAATTTTGTTAACCCTACCAACGGTTGATATTTTTATTTTTTTTCGTGTATTAATATTTGTAAATACTCACCAATAAAAGGGACCCCAATCAAAAATCCTTTTTGCAACAAGTTCATGTCGAGGTCGCATTCTGCCACTGGCAATATATACGGCGTTGTGTTACTAACACAAAAACCTCCTATGTAACCGACGAGTGACGCGAAAAGCAATATCATGTGGAACAAACCGAAGCCACATTCTTTCAGTGCTATATTAAGTTCCTGTGACGGAGACAGCTGTTGTGCAGGGTTGCCATTCTTACCTACAACTGTTATTTAATATAACAATAATTATTGAAGAATAAAATATCTACCTTCATATTTTTATTTTATATGTATTGACATTATTGTGTTACCTCGTAGAGTTAGCAAACTGAAATGGTACCGTGGTCAAGTTTGTGGGAAAATCGATCGTTAGTATAGACGAGTATTGAAGTGTACTTGGGGGAGGCCTATGTCCAGCAGTGGACTAGGTTTGATATTCTCCTTCTTCTTCTTCGAGTCAGCGGGCATCAGACGCTGTTAGCCCAGAACTTGACCACTGACACCGCATCATCTGTTGCCATCAAAAGATCATCTGCTAAACATGTGACAGGGCACAGAGACTCAGGTGTGCCAGTGTTTGTGTGGCTCTCTCACAGTCGCACAATAGGCTTATGGTTGAGAAACCCTACTTTGCCATGGTTTCCCTACAGCGACCAATCTGAGTATGAAAGTGGTTGAGGGAATTCTAAATTAAGCACGGCAAGTCCGCCTGGAAGTCTGGCAGTCTCGAAGCACTAATAAAACCCGGAGGCAGTGGGTTTCTCTCAACCCAAAGTCGTTTTAGTCTTGGCTATTGTTTAGTCGAGAGGTCAAGTAAACCGCAAACAATCTTACGACTCTTGACTTGTAAGAGGATTTGATACTTGTAGTTACAAATGTGATGACGATGGATGTATAAATATAACAAAATACTAATTTAAAACATATTTTACTGGACCACATAGCTCTTTTGGGGAGGTCGACATAAAGTCATGTGTATTCCCAGTTCATACCAGGCCTTTTACCTTCAAATCTTTCCTATAAAATTGTAAATTTCTTGAGACTGACACTATTTATCAACACTGCTGGACATAGACCTCTTCCAGAGCACGCTGCCTAGTCTGATATTTTGTTACATTCCAATACCAGGAAGCAATCCACATTACGGTTGCCAAGACATGATTTCCAGTCCACCACTTGCCTACACCAACGGTTATCTTTGTTGATCCTTGATAAACGCCTCCAACTCATTGCCACTTTAAAATTTCTTTCTTAAACTAAAATTACTGTCTGCTATTTTCTGGATCACGTTTATGTATATCCATTGTTTCTAAGACAAATGAAAAATGTAACCAAATTTTTACAAATCAAAGAACTCTTATATAGTTTTATATTTACAGGCATACAGTCTTGTATTCAAAATATTATATTGCAATAATTACTAATGTATAAAAAACAGTCATAGAAACTCTTATTATATATACTTTTATTTTTACACGCATACAGCCTTATTTTCAAAATATAATATTGAGATAATTATTAATATATAAATAACACTAATAAAAACTCATATACCTGCTTTTATTTTTACACGCATACAGTCTTATTTTCTAAATATAATATTGAGATAATTATTAATATATAAATAACACTAATAAAAACTCTTATATGCTCTTATTTTTACATGCATACAGTCTTATTTTCTAAATATAATATTGAAATAATTATTAATATATAAATAACACTAATAAAAACTCTTATATGCTTTTATTTTTACACGCATACAGTCTTATTTTCTTAATATAATATTGAAATAATTATTAATGTATAAATAACACTAATAAAAAGTCAAACTCAATTACTAATGTATAAAACTAATAAATGATGTCAAATATGAAGTTCAATAATTGTGTAGTCAATTTGTAAATGAGTCGAAATATAGTTTAAATATAAGAAATATTTAGGCCAAATTTCAACTCGACTCAAATACTGCATATTTGACACTCGTGCTGATAACAAGAGGTCAATATCATTGTTTTGAACATAACTGTCGAATAGTTATATAGGTCTAACCAAAGTCACCAACATACTCGTAGTTCTATAAGTAATCAAACTGAAGTGGTAATGGGCTGATCCCGTCTGTCGGAGAACCGACAACTGTTGGAGTAGACGAGTGCTGGAGTGGAAATTATGTCTCGACAAATGTAGTGCAGACGACAATTCACGCAGGGCAGCTTGCAAATCTGGTGCTTGAAGCCGAAGATTGAATTAGGTGGTAAGTGGGGAGGCCGATTTCCAACAGGTGACTGCACAGGTCATGCATATTTGGTTAAAGTATATAATATACTTTGATGATCAGACATCCGCAACACTATGCATTACAAAATGCGTTGCCAGCCCTTGAGATATGATTAGGTTTGATTTTTGAAAGTTTTTGAAAGGTTTCACTTCTGAAATAGCACTGAAAATTTTTTTTCAGAATGGTAATGCGTGAAATGAAATTTTGGGAATAACCCACTGTACCTGATCACCACTCATTCACATGACTTGATAGGATGGATATACTTAACTTTTTTATTAAAATAATAACATCAACTTTGTTGTCTATATTTTATATTGTAGAATTTTAATTAAAAAAGAAACAAAGATTTCTACCCATATGAAATGGTGTCTAGTTTTAGCATACATACATTTGATATTACTTTATGTAATCAACTAACAGTTAATTCATCAAATATCTATCAAAAAAAATATGTTTATAACTAGGGGGTATAAGAATATTAATAGAAAGACAAAAAAAAACTTTAAGAATGTATGTAACTGCTACATAAAGACAAAAAAACACATAAATCGATAAAACACTTCAACCTTTAAAATGCTTACCATTGCTATCTACATCTCTTAAGCTGATCTCACTCATTTTTAGTTAAAAAAATAACTACGTCTTAACAGTATCATTATATCACAGTATCTAATTTGAATTACTTAAAATATTTAAAGATAGTTCCCACACTACTATTAATGATATAAACATAAGAATCATGCCACATTAGCGGGAAACGTAGAGAAATATAACTGTTTAATTTTTTATATGGTTTGGTTTGGACACATAGAGAGGATGGATGAAAGACGGCTGGCATAGAAATTTACCTTGCGAATGTGGATGGAAGGGCCGGAAGAGGAAGACCACGAAAAACGTTTCTTGACCAAATTGCTGAACTTTTTAAGAAAGGCCAGGTCAAGAGTACCCTCAACCGGTGGGCTTGCATGAGGAGAATAATGAGTGTGGAGGAAGCAAGGGAACTATGACGAGACCGTAGCAGATGGAGATCTGTGGTCTCTGCTTACCCCTACGGGAGACAGGCGTGACGATATGTATGTATGTTAATTTTTATATTGATAAGAAGGTAAACAAGTATGCGTATCGCCTGATGGCAAGCAATCAACGCCGCCCATAGACAGCCACAGCGCCATAGGCATCGAAGAAGCGTTGCCAACTATTCAGAGATATTGTTATATATGAGGACATCTGAAACGACAGCCAGGTTAGTGCGAACTATTTACTTCGTCACTCTGTACAGCCGTAGTCGCAGCCACAAATAATACATATAAAACTATACAAATACCCAACACCTCCCCCCTTGACTTAAAACTATTTATCTATTATTTCATAATAGATCCCTTATCGCTTGGAGAGCCGTCTATCACCTCTGGTGATTATAACATTGGGATAGTTTATAGGCAGTGAAGTATTCCCAAACTCTTACTTTTCCTGCGAGGTAGGTGCTTCTCCATCTGTCGCAGTGCTAGTTGAAAGTTCCGGCTGCTCTAAATTAATTGATGCTTTGAGACTACTGATCTCAATGTCATCGAAATCTCAATGATTTTAATTATCATTTCCTATATATAATACTAATTGATCGTTATGCTTCTTTTTTTTCAATACTTGAAGAGTTATTATCTCTAATTACGTATAAAACTTCTCCCAGTTTCTTTATACATAAAACCACCACATACGTAGCCTTGTTTTTTGAAGGTTCCAATGTCGGATTATTTCGGAAACACCGCTGGAGGTAGATGATTATACACACTAGTGGTGCGCGGAAAGAAGTTTCGGGAAAAACCCACCGTACTGGATCGCCATTCATCCATATGGTGGGGGTGAAATTTGAGGATGTGCGAAATGTATCAACGTTAAGCCGATAATGCATTTATGACTGCAGCGTTGCGAATATCTACTAAATGACGTAGATGGCTGGTTTTTTCTGATCCGCCATAAAAATAACGACTACGACGACCGATTCGCTCAGTAGCGGGGCGAGCTTAGTCGCAAGCGTGCCGACCGTCCCAGAGTCGAGCTCCCCCGGGCACTATGGTGCCTTACGTCAGCTTGCAGGGCTCTGCTGGGACTGACCTCCATCTTTCCTTGCGGCACGTGGGATTCACTAAGACGAATTTAATATACCTAATTTGTTGAAAATGATGACGACGTGGTTCGCCACCCGTCACGTCCTGATTCTCACGAGGGCGAGAAGTGACCAATGGAGAGCCGTTTCGCTGCGATGAATAGGCGTGAATATATATAAATATATAAAAATAATACAAAATATATTTATTAGTCTTCTGTTTTATTTAAACTTTCATTATGAATTGGTGTGATATAAATAAAGTTTCTGAAAAATGTGTCTCTACATTATGAACTGTTATGTCATATGAAAGGACTAGTAAATCTTGACCTGTTTACTCCTATACAAATTACCTTCCTTCTCGGTGTGGTAAAGATCTTTTTATACTGGTTCTTTAAGTCAATATTAAAATTTCGCAGATAACAAACTTCATATTTTGATCCTCTGCAATATGTATTTAATTTATAAAAATGTAATATAATTACAGAAATATATTCAATTGTTTCTTGAAAAGATAATAATCGATGTTTTGTTAGTATTATTACGTATATGTAGTTTTAAAGTTCTATTTGGAAGGTTCTTACGAAAACAATAACCTTTTTACCATGTTAAATGACAGTTTCTTAATAGATATAATTAAATAACTTATAAAATCAGGTCTGCGAGTATCTTTGCCTAGCCGACTGTTCGGTAGTTATGGTATCGGTACGCGGGTATTGGTACACGGGTACGCGACCCTAGCCTCTCGAGCTACTACCGTGTCATTCCTTGTCTTCCGTTGCGGTATTATCATATCCCTATCATCCTGTCTAAATCAATCTTTCCTTTTCCCTGCCCTTTCCTTACTTCTCTTTCCTCCTTCCCTCCTTTTTCCTTCCTCTCCGCCAATCCACGATCTGCCGTGCTAATGGATACGTGCCTAGGGGCGAGCTTAGTCGCAAGCGTGTCGACCGTCCCGGGATCGGACACCCCCGAATACTATAATGCCTTACCTCAGCATACGGGGCTCTGCTGAGGCTGACCTCCATCCTCCATTGCGGCTCGTGGGATTCACTGACAAATTATAATAAACCAAATTTCTTGGCATGAAGAAAAAACGGCGACGTGGTTTGCCATCCGTCACGTCCTGATTCCCACGAGGGCGCGACGAAACGACTTACGGAGAGCCGTTTCGCTACGTTGAATGTGAGAGGAAAAATGTATGAAAAGATGGATGAGTGTGGAGGAGGCAAAGGAGATCTGTAGTTTCTACCCCTATGAGAAACAGGCGTGACGATAAGTATTTATGTATTTATGTATTTACTTTTTAGGATATGACGTGAAATTCGTAACCATTAAAAAGAACTCACGAAAAGGAAATGAAGCTTAGAGAGCTTACAAAATTATAATGATTATGATTTTTTACAAAATATTAGGAGATATATAATTCGAGTTTATACAATTAAAGATATATACTACACAGAATATAATGACGTTTTTGTGTGCAAATTAAATGAATAAAAGTTTAAGGTTTTTAAATCTTCTCAGAGTAAGCAAATTTCTAATTAGTTTGTCAAACTTTCCAAAACAAAAACAAAAACAGAAGTCTTGCCTGGTCTCCAAACACAGCAGTTTGTGGATTTATGGAATGATGTATGAATGATCTTATATTTACGGGCAAAACTGAAGCACCCATTAAATTAATTTGCAAAGGTAGGTACACACGTCCAATCAGGGCTTCGAATGTTTGTCCCTCTCAGGGCTCAAATGAATGTACGTACCGATCTCTCCATGTTTGTGAATTTCCACTCGCTACAGATCATTTTTGCTTGTCTAACATTATCAATTCCAATGGGGCTACAGCGTCATTGAAATTCAAATTTATTCAGGTCTGCCATATTGCAGGCTCTTAGTGCTGATGAGTTATTTATGATATTAGCATATTTTAAATGTATAAGGTCTGTAGAATATTCAGTGCTAGATTATATGTACGTATGTAAAATATATATTTTTAGACGATCTTAATGACTTTTACCAACAGTTCACATCTAATGACTTGGAGTTGGCTTTCTTGAAAATTCACATCATTCGTGCTGTGTATGCATTTGATTTTCATTATTTTATGTTATTTCATGTATAATATATATTAATATATATTGTTAATACGTGAAACATTCTTTTCGGTGAGATTAAGTTTGAGTTCCCCCTAAATCCATTTTTTCCAGTAGAAAACACACGATATTACTTTCCTGTTTCTGTTTCCTTATCGCGGATCTTAGCTTAGTAAAATTCTGACTGCCCACATAGTAATGGACTTTCGTAAAGTATTGTCTGACTCCATAAATCATCTGGAACGCGAAAGTCCATAGTCTTGTAAAATGACCACCATTCAAACATTACATCAGTTGACACTAAACTTTTTTTCTCAAATTCAAACTTGCAGGATTAAAACTCGTCACCCTTCGCACCAAATGCAGTAAACTTCCCACCACGCTATCTGGGCGTTCAAGTAAATATTTAATTTTAACTTCAATATATCTAGCATTGCATTAAATAAAACATATTGGCAAAAGCGAATAATCGAAGATTTTCTGGGCTAGCAGGCTTCGGAATTTTCACGTGCGAATCTTGCGGAATATTTCCCGCGTCTTATGAGATGCTTCGCGTGACTCCGTGTGAAACCAGTTCAAGTGAGAAAATCTATATCAAAGAATTTTATCGACATCGATAGTATGTTATTTTATCGACATACTATCGTAGTATATATTTTTTATTAATAGTTTGAGATGTTTATTGATGACATTATATAATAATAATAAGCTTCTATTTCCTTAACTTAGTGAAACTTTGAACAGTTAAGGAAGGGATGCTTAGTGCTTTGGGCACATAAAATGAGAGATGAAAGACTGATAAAATAAATTTACGTTGCGGATGTGGATGGAAGGGTCGGTAGGAGCAGACCCAGGAGAACATATGTTGACCAAATTGCTGAATTTCTCTAGAAAGGTCAGGTGAAAAGTAACCTTAACAGGCGAGCTTGTACAAAGAGGGTGATGAAGTGGATAAAAAAAGTGTGCGGGCTTATCACTACGGAAAACAGGCGTAATCATAGTATTTATGTATGTATTTGAACAGTCTTTGACTAATTTATAAATATAAAAAGGCGTGACGGTATGTATGTGTGTAAAATAAATTAATGTTGATGACTTTGGTTACGGCCTCTCTTCGGATATAGGCCACCTCCAGAAACTTTACAATGGTCTTTGTTTGTCGCCTGCCTTATCTAGTGCTCTCCAGTCAGGCTGGTTAATTTATTGGACCACCTTTCCCTGGCACGGCTTGTCTCTCGTTTGCCACTTGGAGCTGCCCATTTGGTTATAAGCTTGGTCCATCTTTCATCTTGGGCTCGTGCTACATAGCCAACCCACTTCCACTTTAAGCGCTGGACGTGATGGAGGACATCCAGAACTTTAGTTATCTTTTGAATATTTTGGCACTTTTGTTTGTGTTTAAGTCTCATATTCAAGATTCTCCTCTCCATTGTACGTTGGCAGGTTTGTATTTTTCGCATTCGTAAGATAAACAGGGTAGCAAGCAAGAGTCCATGGACTTTACTTCTTCACTCTCATGGAAAGCTAAAATTATAAACATCGATGTAAATTGGATTGCTTTTTATTTAGATGTAAAAATAATCTACATTTTTAATACTTTTTGTATTTAAAAAAAAATAATATCCTCACTGCTGAGAGAATTGTTGAAGTCCATCCCTCCAAAAGCGGGGAGCGGGGACCTTTAAATGTGGTAGAGCCACGCTGCAGACGAATACTTCGTCAAGAATGGCATATTAATTGTCTGTAGCATGAATGGGCCGGTTCGCCCGGGGAAGTACCACACTCCCACAGAAAACCGGTGTCTGAGTGGTAGCATAGCTACCGCGCTTCGTCCGTTGAGCGGTCTGAGTTCCGGATGCCCTACAACCTCCCCCTCCCAGTCCCTTTCCCCCTCCCACACCCATAATATCACTTTCCTTAAAGGTCGGCAACGCTTCCGCACTGCCTATGGCGCTGCGGATGTCTATGGGCGGCGCTATTTGCTTTCCAACAGGTGACACGCCTGCTCGTTTGCCCTCCATCCCATAAAAAAAGAGAGATCCTGTGATAAAGAAGGTTCATTATATAAAACCGAATGCAAATACTTTTTTATTAAACCGTTCTTTTTGTCTAAATAACTTGTTACATAATGTTAAATCTCTATTTCCCTGAATATCTTCCAGCAATAAAGCAATGCCTCACCTGCTGCAACATATGGGAACCGAGCCAAAGCCGTAAACTATCGCGCTTGCCAAGGGTCAGGTGAATTTTAACTTTCTACAAACTACTAGGGTGTATCTGTTTGCATTGAATTTTTTATGGATATTTTTAAATTACTCCTCGATAATGTTTTTCTGTGTCAATAAAGTAAGATGACCGTAATACACGTTCAGTCATCAATATTTATAAAAATCGCATAAAAAGCTTAATTAGAGTATGCTTTTAATGCGTCAAATAAAAAAAATAATGTTCTAGTCCTGGATGCTACTCGCATTTGAGTTATATTTTTTTTAACAGGCCTTATATGTCCCACTGCTGAACACGGGTCTCTCCATTTCTAGAAAAACGGACGTTAACCCACCACGCTTATGTAATGCGGATTAGCGGGGTTACCAGACTCGAAGTAAAGATTTGTAATCCATATATTTATTCCGATGCGGGAATCGAACCCGCGACCATTGACTCCGCGGGTGGAGGGCCCCGCCACTGAGCCAATTGGTCGTCTAGAGTTATATTGACATCTGCAAAACTAAATGCTTATTTTTTTATCATATCAATACTGTTTCAATCAATAAATAGTGACCAGTAAATTATATTTTATTTTTCTCTCTCCTTCTTACTACCTCAATATTCCTACAATGCGGAGCTAAGTACTAGCCAATTTTATTCTGCAGCATAATTTTGTTGCCTCGTTTCAAGAAGCTTAACGATCTCATCGAACATATGCACATAGTTCATTCTTCTAATCCTCCATCTTGATGATAGGACATACATCTGCACTATCCCTGAGGTTAATGATGTCTACTGTATGACCAGGGTTTTTAATTGCACCAAATGTTCATGTTGTTACGCTACCATTATGTTTACGCGTTGACAATTATGTTGACAATATTAAAAAGGACCCCATCTTAATTACGTCCCAACTGAACTGAACGTCAGTCTCAATTGAGTCGAATTTAAATAATTGGCCGTTGTAAAGCGAAAATATGTACACATGTACGAGTATCACTTGAATGAGTCATGAATAGCGTAACCATTTGTGATGATTAATGGAGTCAGGCGTTACGTTGCAGAAATCCATTATCTACTTTGTGGACAGTCAGAATTTTTACTTAGCTAAGATCCGCGGGGGAAAGAAAATGTGGGCGCCCAAAACAAACTTGGCGGCGTACTGTGACGGCCGAAGTGCAGAAAATGGGCCTATCCTGGAGCGAAGTATAGCGTATGGCAAACAGGTCGAGATGGAGAAACGTCGTGTCTGCCCTAAGTCCCAACAGCGGAGACTTAGGTCTCAGAGAGAGAGATCTGCGACAAGTAAACAAAAATATAAAAATATGTGTGTTTTTTTTTCGACTTAACAGTTGTCTTCCGTAGAGTCTACTATACTTCTATATGATGATGCCTCGTGTTGATGCGAATACATGTCGTGTACATTATGGAATAATGGTGGTGTGCGTTTGGTGTTGTTGATAGTAGTTTGGAAGTGGAGAGTTGCTGATGACCATTTTTTCGGTAAGATTTAGTTTAAGTTCCCCGTAAATCCACTTCTTCTAATAAAAAACACACATAAATATTTTTCTATTTTTGTTTGTTTGTCGCGGATCTTAGTTAAGTAAAAATTCTGACTATCAACAAAGTGACCATTTATTTTTTGGCAAAAACAGGACTATAGATTTTTGTAGTCAAAATTAATGCTCGATTCCCACTCACTGACTGTTTTCGGCGAAACGGTAAGACATTAATTTAATTTAATTAATGACAATAGACATAGAATGTTCCAATAGGGCTCAAAGTATTGGAATTATACACAAATCTTGAAGATACGAAGACGCTAAAATATTATCCAATGGCTCGCCAAAACTATAACTTTTGCAGGGATCACTCTCGAACAAAAATAGGCGGGGCATTCAAGAAAAGAGCTTATGGGTTCACGGAAGGCCGGCCATGCATCTGAAAAGTCTTCGGCGTTCTAGACGGAGTTCAATGGGCGACGGCGATTATTTACCATTTTTTTTTTAAATCGTCAGAAATGCATTACCTGAAATAAATATTGGGAGAAGGGGATATCGTGGTAGAACCACGCTGCAGACGAATATTTTGTCAAGAATGGCATATTATTTGTCTGTAGCATGATGGGCCGGCTCGACTGGGGAAGTACCAGACTTCGACGGTGAGTTCTGTAGGCCAAACCTTCTCCCCCCTCCCCTCCCATAATGACACTTTCCTTAAAGGTCGGCAACGGCTTCTGCACTGTCTGTGGCACTGCAGAAGTCTATGGGCGGCGTAGACTGCTTTCCATCAGGTAACACGCCTGCTCATTTGCCTTCCTGTGCCATAAAAAAATCCCGATGCGGAAATCAAACCTGCGACCATCAATTAAATAGAATATATATTAATTTCATATTTGATTAAAAATATCCGCTTCAGTTATATTGCATGCAATGCAGCTTATATTCACCAAGTGTAGATTTGCTGAAGCGGAAAACTTCAACGGTTTTATTGGTTGATTTTTCACAAATAACATTTCAAGCGCTTATATTTTTTTCATTCGAACAAATGCTCCATAAAAATGTAGAACAATCTGCAAGCAATGCAAAATTCATTTATAGTTCAAACTTTTATACAAAGAAGAATACTAATTATATTAACTATGTTTCATGTCTCTGGTGTTTCAGATGTATATTGGCGGCGTTAATTGGCGTTAATTCCATCAGGCGATACGCTTGCTCGTTTGCCTTCCTATCTCATAAAAAAATACAATATATAAAATTTTAAAACAAAGTCTTTTGTGAGTAATAAATGGAGAACAAAATCATATTATTATTATATAATAATGCATGAAAATTAAATCCATCTGCTCATGACAGTTGTGTGATTAATGAAATTCAGTTGTAATAAGTTTGTTTGTGAAACTGTTTTGCGTCCAGATCGTTATTAGTTTTGAGCCAGTGAAATCCTTTGCTCGTCAAAAGTCAGTCATGTTGTTGAGATAAATGAAATTCTCACAGAATAAATAAGCTTCGTATCGCAAACGATTCTCGTGGGATAGCTCGCGTTGCAGACAAGCTTAATCTTGCTCACTTGTGTAGTGCACATCAATTTCATTCCCGTTTGGTTTTATACAATATACAATCTACTAATACACAAAAGCAAAGCAGCAGTATATCTCATTTGGTAAGGACTGGGGCTACAAATTTCGATATTAAATAAACGTTACGGTTTCAATAAGACGATCCATTCTAAGTTCTTTCTATTCTAACATATAGTAACCGCTTTATTTGCTAAATTGGTCATAAAATATACAATAACTTCCCGAGAGCATCTCTCGGTAAACCATGAAGAAAAAGAAAATTATTGGATTTAATTACTGAATAGGAACCAAATTTACATAATGTTTTAAATACGGTAAAATCATCTATTAGTCAATCAATCAGTATCGTCAGCCTTTAGCCATTTAGTTACTCAGTCAGGTTAAATGATGATATAGTCCATTCCATTGTTTTTCGCTTGTTTCTATCCGACTGTATTATTCTTAATACCTTTGGTAGAACGTCCTGCCACCTTTTTACCTGCTCTTCTTACCTTTTTTCCATTGCTTGTCAATAATGATATTCATCAATTTTTTTAGAAATAGACCATTACCCTTTATAATAACTCCACCACGCACAGAATGGTTAAAAAGTAATTTTGTAATAATTAAATATTACTAGAATTATTCGTAACATACAGCAATTATTGTTTTGTACCATGTAAAAAATTGCCGTGCAAACGAGAACATGCAACGAAACATAATAAGAGTCATAACGTGAAATAATGAAACATTATGTTATTATTACTGCCACTATTATAGCTGAAGTTAAAAGGAAGACTATTATTAATGCTGCAGCGCCCGCGAATATTCCGCCCGAATTTAAAACCAGTTTTTAATAATTGCTTTTGTAATTTTCGTTTATACAGTATGAAACTTTAAGAAACCAAACAGGCGGTTACAATACATTTTAGTACACAATATAGTTGAGTTTATTTTTCTAATAGTATCCGAACAAAGTTTCCCTTTAGCGGAGCGTACAATACACATTGACTTTCAAATTGACATCAAATTTATTCACTAAAATGAGCCTGAAATTTGAATGAATGTACCTTTGAAAAATGATATCCATTCTGCGATACCCAATCAGCCTGCCAAGCGTAAGAGCTCTTTTACGCCAATATACAAATCGACTCTTATGTACGTATTGATGGTGATGTTAAAAAATCTCTTCTATATTCTTCTTAAAAGTAAAAACCTGATAGACATAATTTATTTCTTGTTAGTATAAAGATATATGTTTTTACGAAAATATACCCCGTTTCTCTTAATAAAATGCCGACATATTTCACACCCCCAGTATACGGCAGCCACGTGTCATTAGGTTTACTCTCGCGCTAGCTTAGATTGATATCGCGACGGCTGAAGCCCATCTCGGTGGGAAAAAGGGAAATTGAGATATAAATCCAGAGATAAAAACGGCAAGCACCAGCGAAATACTGAGAAATATAACGAGATATGAATTGTGTTTTCAAAAAATAATGTAAGCACTCATTTGTACGCAAATACTAATTCAACATACGTTATCAGTTGGACGTGAGCCTCCCTTAAAATTTACCAATCTCCCGATGTTTGTCTTCGTGTATCCAGTTTCTGTCTGCTCAGCGTTCACGAAGTCCCCAATTTCACACCTGTCTTTCCCGTCACTTTAATGATTGTCGATCCGCCCACAATGCAGTGACCAGCCATTTCTCATTTTAATTTACTTACGCAGGGAATAGAAGTCGACTTTAGATCCCTAACGGTTTTCTTTTTTTATGAGATAAGAAGGCAAACGAGCAGGCGTGTCACCTGACGGAAAGCAATCAACGCCACCCATAGACATCCGTAGCGCTATAGGCAGTGTGGAAGTGTTGCCGACCTTTTAAGAAATTATCATTATGGGAGTGGGAGGGGGATGGGCGATTGTGTTGAGCCTCCGGAACTCACCCGCTTACCGCACGAAACGCGGTAGCTAAGCTACCGCTCAGAAGCCAGTTTTCTGCGAGAGTGCGGTACTTCCCCGGGCGAGCCGGCCCGTTCACGCCACAGACAAATATTATGCCATTCTTGACAAAGTATTCATCTGCAGCGTAGCTCTACCACTAGCAAAATTTTAATCATATTCATCTGCTCCAATTCCTGCCGGTTCTATTGTAATCGTGACTAGCTTACAGCTTTCTTAGTTAGCAAACGATGAGACATCATCGTTGCTAACTAAGAAAGCTGTTGGTGACTTTATTTCTCCAGTCGATTTCTTCGTTTTAAATCATACCCATCAGAGAAACTTCAAGCATAGACTCTGATCCATATTCCTCTGAGCGATTCTGGGTTTGTATGCAGACAGTATATCAATATTTATGTGGCTACACCCTCAAAGCAGCAGCGGGAAACACTGTTTAAAAGAACATTAATTGTGTTATCTTAAATAAATATCGTTACCTACTGACTTGGAAGTCCTGTGAGGCGCTCCAGGTACCGCCGGAGAGACATGGTTGAGGATGACTTGCGTAACCTTCAAATTTGCAACTGGAAGGAGGTGGCGCGGGACAGGGCACGGTGGCGTAAGATCTGTTCGGAGGCCAAGATCCATTTTGGGTCGCTGCGCCAACAAAGTTTTTTTTAGTTAACTAACTAGGTCAAGTGTGGTGGATAAATATAAAGATAGATAAATGTTTTTTGTTGTACACCAAAAACAAAGTTGTTCATGATATATATAATATTTATATACAAAGGGTGGTCGTATCGCTAATAAATGTCCATTTTACCCGACAGTGGGATATACGTATATAGATCTTAAAAAAGTATAAATATGGAGGACATCCAACAGTGGGTCACAATAATTGGAACGGTAATCCAATTTAAAAATACATTTATTTATAAAATCACACTAAAAGTAAAGTTATCTCACTAGTCTCTTCAATAGTAATTGTAAAAATAAAGTCTCCCTGAGAACGTTCTACGTGAGTTTTATATAACCTTCTAGCGTTAATATATATCTAGAACCTTCTCTTGCCTATCTACCCATTTCTAGGTATCGCCTTGGACCACACAGGTCCAAGGCGATACCTAGAAATGGGCGATTATGCATCGTTCCATGGTGATATGCTTTCTTGATTCTTTATGACTTGCATTCCTTGGGTTAATCACTTAGTTTTTTTATGTACATTACTTCAGGGTTTCCATGAACCACCTTCGAAGAATCTTTCATGTTAATAGTGATTGAAGAATCTTTTATAGTGCCTGAGAGGTTTACTACATACATATCGTCACGTCTTGTTCCTGTAGGGGTAGGCAGAGACCACAGATCTCCATCTGCTACGATCTTGGCATAACTTCCTTGCGTTCTCCACACTCATTACTCTCCTCATGTAAGCCCTCCAATTAAGGATACACTTGACCCACCTTTTCTTAAAAACTTCAGCAATTTGGTCAAGGTATGTTTTCCTTGGTCTTCCCCTACCGACTCTTTCATGCACATTCGCAACGTTAATTTCTTTTACCAGTCATCTTTAATCCATCCTATCTATAAGCCCACAAGCATCAAGATCTAAGCATTCCTTTCTCAACTTTTGTCACGACACCTTCTTTTACTTCACATCCTTCTCTTATATCATCATTTCTTGTTCTATTATTCAAAGTTACACCACACATACTTCTTAATGGTCTCATTTCCAACGCATTCAGTCTGCTTCATGACTCTCCTGCTCCTTCACTAGAGTACATCAGAGTCGGAATAAGCACCCCCTGATGAACTGAATGCCTGCCTGAACTGAAAATGAATGAAGCCAGTCGGGCCGTTTCAGACATATTCTGGAGAAATTTTTTATTAAAGAAGCGCAGGGCTCCATTAACTTGAATAGCAGCTTTTATTCGCCTTTTATTGCTTTTAATAGTGAATAGTAATGGCTGTATTCATAACAATTATTATGAGATAAATTAAAAATCAGCCTCAATCGTCAGGGTTAGTAAACTATATTAAATAATGTTAAACTTGTTTAGAGTTTACCCCAAGATGGCTTGTTGCTATTAACTATTGCATAATTTGTTTAATCTCCCACAATCTCTTGAAACTCTCTCCGTTTATACAAACTGTTGAAACTACTAGAAACTTACCGGTGAATATCACGAACCCATTTGAAATTCAAATTCTCAATAAGGCAAGTTTTCACCTGAAAATTCTACGTTATTCATCATTTTCAATTCCACCGGCGTCGTCTACAAACAAAGAATCCACGCTCGTGTAGACGCGGAAAGAGGACGGGGAAGGCAGTGGCGGCCCAAGCTTCCGTTTACGAGAAAGCTTCCCTTTTTTTTTTTGTAAAATATTTCATGTGTATCACGTATCATGGGAAAGTATGACTATTTTTCGCAGTTCAAGGGAATGACTTCCTATACCTTACCCTTGTATCTTACATATTCTCTCGAAGGGTCAGCTTAGATCGTTTACTTTACAAAGACAAAGTTTTTTTTTTGTTTTATAGATCACTTGCTATATTTTTGTATTGTGCGTTAAGCATAGGTAATAATCTTATTTTTTTTTTAATTTATACGATTTGGCATTGGACATTGTAATAAATATGGTCAACATGTATTCCGAATATGGGTCCCCCTCCATTACACCTTGCACAATGTCCGTTCCTCTAGATGTGATACGTGTCCAGCAGAGGCATATATACATATATGGGCTGCGAAAAGAAAATTATAACTTGTTTTGTATTAAACTTTAACAGCGTATCTTAGATACTCACGCAACAGACAAATACTCTGTCAAGAATGGCATAATAATTGTCTGTACCACGAATGGGCCGGCTCGCTCGTGAAAATACGACACACTCCCGCAGAAAACCGTCGTCTGAGTGGTAGCTTACCGCGCTTCGTACGGTGAGCGCCTGAGTTCAGGAGCACGAACACCCTTCCCCTCACCACTCCCCCTCCCACTCCCACTCCCATAATGACACTTTCCTTAAAGGTCGGCAACGCTTCCGCACTACCTATGGCGCTGCGGATGTCTATGGGTGACGTTGATTGCTTTCCATCAGGTGACACGCCTGCTCGTTTGCCTTCCTATCTCATAAAAAAATCTTTTTATTATAGTTTTTTACAACGTTTAAAAATATAAAAGGTAAAATGATGGGCATTTGATTTGTAATGACACTAAGCGAAATAAATATCATTGATGGAAAAATTGAACTGGGAAGGACAAGAGAAAACTGACAAGGAAATTGTTAATCAAAACACAAGAGATATATATTATAGATAATTAAAGATATATATTATTATATAAAAGATAACTGAAAGGTATCATTGATCGAAATCAAAAAAAATTACGACTATCTATATCGATTTTAATTCCACAAAACACTGGCTACCCAGAAAATAATGCTAATGATATTTATTGATAAAAAAAAACATTAATCACGCGCGTAATTAAACTTCACCAAATTTCTCTTTGAGTAGAATTTATTTAAAAGCCAATCATGTATGTAAACAGCTTACACGTCATGGATCATGTAGATTAAATCTGCGCACCATTTATTTTGTTTTACTATCATTAAAATTTATTAGTTTTATATGTAAGTTTTATATTTAACTGTTTTTATGGAACAGAAAGGCAAATGAGCAAGGCAAGCGCCTGATAAAGCAATCTGTTCAATATAAAGCTGACAGCTAAAAAAACCTGTTTTATTTTTTATTGCTTTGATTTTTTTCTTTCATTTGTTCATCGTCAAACGTCATCGAATATTCTTTTATGTTAAATAAATTTTCTAATTAATTAAAATATAATAAGCTACGTTTTTCAGGGTTAATAGTCGTATTTCCAATACCCGAATTGGCATAAATATATGTATGGCCTAAATGTATTTATACCAAGTCTGGATACTGTGCCAATCCGCTTTGGGCAAGCATGGTGGATTAACATCACGCATTCACAGTCCATTCCTTTAGACATAAGGAGGTTCCTTACCCAGCGATGGGACACATATACATACATACATATCGTCACGAATGTCTCCCGTAGGGGAAGGCATAGACCACAGATCTCCATCCGCTACGCTCCCGGCACCCCTATCTAGCTTTCTCCACACTCATCTATCTTTTCATCCATCCTTCCTCTCACATTCATCGTAGCGAAACGGCTCTCCGATAGTCGCTTCTCGCCCTGGTGAGAATCAGGACGTGACGGATGGCGAACCACGTCACCGTCAATTTTAACAAATTAGGTTTATTAAAATTCGTCACAGTGAATCCCACAAGCTGCAAGGGAGGATGGATGGAGGTCAGCCTCAACAGAGCCCCGCATGCTGAGGTATCTGGGTGAGCCCGAGCTGGACATATATTGGCTGTAAAAAATATTAATTTTAAAATCTTAATAGGCAATACGTGGTAATTAATTATAGGTTAATGGCTTCTACATAAATGATTACTTTACCAGCACCTGAGACACAAAACGTACTCTACTCTGGGAATTACTTGGCCTGCGTTATAAATTACGCCAGCTGGTTAAGTGTATTGTGTGATTACTCAGTTCGTACTGGGTAATGAACTTTCTTGATACACTACATACGACTTACATTAAATAGATTATTATTACCTATTATATGAATACATTAATCAAAAGTATTTTATAGAGAAATGGAAGGGTAAACCATGCAAATTATCTCATTGTTCGCTTTTGGGGGAGTCTGACATAACAATTGAGAATTTTTTTCCATATTAATATATATTAAAGCTTTTGAACGTTTTCCAGGAAGTGAAGTTTAAATTAATTTTTACCTTATACGGTAGGGGAATCAAGTTTAATCTGATGTACCTTCAATTTCTTCCCATTAACGACTTTAAAACATGATATTCCTATTGAAATTAAAAAAAACCCATAGGTGTTAATATTTAAATACCAATTAGTAGTCTGGGAAAAACTTCATTTGGGAAATTATGTATCTACAATATATATGCAAAACATTGAAGTTATTCTTACATATAATATAGCTATACATTATAGTACCGCACTAGTGAAACAAGATTACACATTTCTTAAAGGTCGGCAACGCTTCGTAAATACTTATGGCATTGCGGATGTCAATGCGCAGGCAATTTTACTAATAAATACAATCTTCCTTTTCCCACCAACTTACACCAGTGACGTTGTGTTTCATTTTCATAATCTTATATTATTATCAGTTATTGTTTAATTGTGGTGGCGTATTTTTCATAATATAGTTCGATTAAGGCGTATAAGTGAAGTGATATGAAATGAATGCGTGTATCGTGACATTTTGAGTTGACTGAAAAAGTCCATAGAGGATTTTGTAAGATTAGGCACCATTTTATCAAGCTGACTGGTTACATTTCAAGAGAATTTCGTACTACTGCACTTTACTTGACACTGGCATAATAGTTATAAGTCATTGCCATCAATGAAAAAGAAATACGATCATCAGATTTTTAGCTTAAACCTTGCCAAGTGGGCTTTCAATCTTTTCCCGCCAACTTACATCAGTGGCGTTGTGTTTTTATTTCATTTTCCATAATTTTATATTATTATTAATTATATTGTTAATTGTGGTGGTGTATTATATAATATAGTTTGATTAAGGCGTATAAGTGAAGTGATATGAAATGAATGCGTGTATCGTGACTTTTGAGTTGACTGAAAAAGTCCATAGAGGATTTTGTAAGATTAGTCACCATTTTATCAAGCTGACTGGTTACATTTCAAGAGAATTTCATATTACTGCATTTTACTTGACACTGGCATAATAGTTATAAGTCATTGCCATCAATGAAAAAGAAATACGATCATGTGATTTTAAGCTTAATTCTTGCCAAGTGGAGCAGCGAAACTCCAACTTATAAGCAATAGTAGATACATACATTCATATGTATGTATATGGAAATGTACCCTCATTTCTTTAAATAGCAATGTTGCACGTCAGTAAAGCCCACGCTTTTTTAAGTGTTTGCCATTTTTCATAAAGAAATAGCGGCATATTTTTATAGTCTCTGTATATACCAGACACGTGTCATTAACTTTAGTCTCGCACGGGCTTAGATTGATATCGCGACGGCTGAAGCCCATCTCGGCGGGAAAAAGGGAAATTGAGATATAAAACGTGTAGATAAAGTGAGCACGCAACAACGAAATAGTGTCGAGCGCTGCTAAATCTGAATGTGCCCTTTTTAAGTCCTTTCAACATTTCCAGTAAATGTGTTCGAAGTTATTACGGAAATGTAACATATTCCTGGCCGTTTATATAAATCATGCCATATTATTATAAGAAGAAAAAATCTACTTATTATTATATTTTCTTTTTAAGAATGCTTTTTTGAATTTTCTCGTCAGTTCATATCAGTGGTGTTATTTTATTATTTCATTATCATTATTTGACGTTTTTATCACTTTTCTTTTCTTAATTGGTTCCATTAAAAATTGGATTTTTTTAATCTGAATGTGCCTTTTTTAAGTCCCTTCCACATTTCCAGTAAATGTGTTCGAAGTTATTACGGAAATGTAAAATATTCCTGGCCGTTTATATAAATCATGCCATATTATTATAAGAAGAAAAAATCTACTTATTATATTTTCTTTTTAAGAATGCTTTTTTGAATTTTTTTTAAGTCCCTTCCACATTTCCAGTAAATGTGTTCGAAGTTATTACGGAAATGTAAAATATTCCTGGCCGTTTATATAAATCATGCCATATTATTAGATATATATAAGAAGAAAAAATCTATTTATTCTTATATTTTCTTTTTAAGAATGCTTTTTTGAATTTTTCATTATCATTATTTGACGTTTTTATCACTTTTCTTTTCTTAATTGGTTTCATTAAAAATTGGATTTTTTTAATCTAAATGTGCCTTTTTTAAGCCCCTTCCACATTTCCAGTAAATGTGTTCGAAGGTTTTGCGGAAATATATAATATTCATGGCCTAGTTCATATAAATCATGCATATTACTATAATAAGTACTCTAACTGAATAGGTAAACAAAAAGTATTCTAAAAAATAAAATATAAGAATTCATATTTTATTATTAAGACTACTTTTTCTTCACCTTGCCTGCCAATTCACATCAGTGATGTTGTGTTTTATTTCGTTTTCATTACTTGATATTCTTACAAGTTGATTGTTGAAGGAAACTGGTTCTATTGTTAATTCAAAAAAAAAATAATATTTATTAAAAAATTAAAATAATTTTTATATTAACACATGAATCTTGTCCTCATTCAGGTAGTAGGCATGATTTTTTTACTCTATTGAGATCCTAGAATTCATTTATATAATATTTAACTAATAATTAATTATTAGATGACCTGAATGGCATGGTGGCTAGCTTTTCACTTTCTGAAATAAGAATGGTGGATTCGGTTTCTGGATAACGAAACATAACTGTTTATATCGTTTACAGGTATCTATTCCGAGTCTGGGTGGGCGAGAGTGTTTGTCCCTGCCATTTAGCTTATGATTAGGTGACATGCATAACATTTTTTGTGGGAGGCTAACGAGCTGGCGTGCTATATCTGATGGAAAACAATCAACGCGGCTTATAGACACCCACAGTGTCATATGCATTACAGAAGTTTACACGCTTTAAAAAAATGTGTAGGCTTGTGGGTAATATATTTTGTTTTGTCCGGAACTCAGACCACTCACCGACCGGCGTCTGCTAAGCTACCACGCAGACGCCGGTTTCTGCGGGAGGGTGATCCTTCCCCGGGCGAGACGGCCCATTCATGCTACAGACAAATAATATGACATTCTTGACAAAGTATTCGTCTGCAGCGTGGCTCTACCACTAGTAAATATAAAAATAAAGTGTTTTCTTCTTTTATAAAATAATAAACACAAAAATCTTATATAGACGACCGATTGGCTCAGTGGCGGGGCCCTCCGCCCGCGGAGTCAATGGTCGCGAGTTCGATTCCCGCATCGGAATAAATATTTATATGGATTTTAAATGTTTATTCCGAGTCTGGTAACCCCCCAATCCGCATTTCCTTTCCTGCCCCTTCCTTTCTTCTCTATCCTTTCCCTTCCTCTCCGCCAATCCACGGTCTGCCGTGCCAATGGATGCGTGGCTAGGGGCGAGCCTAGTCGTAAGCGTGCCGATCGTCCCGGGGTCGGGCTCCCCCGGGGACTATGGTGCCTTACCTCAGCATGCAGGGCTCTGCTGGGGCTGACCTCCATCCTCCCTTGCGGCTCGTGGGATTCACTAAAGACAAATTTAATATACCTAATTTGTCGAAAATGACGGCGACGTGGTTCGCCACCCGTCACGTCCTGATTCTCACGAGGGCGAAAAGCGACCAATGACGAGCCGTTTCGCTGCGATAAATGGCAGCGGATGGAGCTCTGTGGTCTCTGCCAACCCCTGCGGGGGATAGGCGTGAATATATAATAATAATAATATAATAATAATCTTATATATGGAAACTCATATGTGGAATGGAACGCAGAGAAGTGTGAATGAGAAAGTTTATTAGCATAAAAGATATGTGTGAATGGTATAATATGTTGTTTATAATAAAGCGTGCTGATTGGTTAAGAAAATAAATGGCGGATTATGAGGTACGTGTGAAATACAAAATAAAATTAAAAAAAATGTTTAAAAAGAATTTCCTTTGATTTCCGAAGACAGGGTGTCTCGTCTATTCCACATAAATACATTTTTATTGTATTTTTCAACTTAAACAAAAAGTCGTATAGAGTGTTTTGCACAAGTGCCAGAACGGTAAAGCCCTGACGTAAGTTATACTGCGCTTTGGCTGTAAAACTTTGAAATGTACTCTACGCTTAACGTAGTTAGTCGAAATGGTAGAAATTCAAAACGAAGAGCGCCTTTGGACGCATTATTTATTCAGATTTACGTATAAGGGGCACTCTGCAGAGCTTTTACGTTGGCTTCTTAAAGTAATATATTTCAATTTTACTTTAGCGCTTATTATAGTTTTCGAATACCTACGTCGAATCTTAAAAGTATTTTGGCCGGATAACATGGTCTCCAACGAAGAGCTGTGGAGAATCAGTAAAGAGGACCCAATAGATGTCCAGATACATCGACAAAAATGAAGATGGATAAAGCATACTCTCCGGCGCCACGCCAGTCATATCCCCAAACAAGCCCTCGAATGGAATCCGCAGGGGAAAATATAGGGCGCCCAAAACAAACTTGGCGGCGTAATGTGACGACCGAAGTATAGAAGATGGGCCTATCCTGGAGCGAAGTGAAGCGTACGGCCTCCGACAGGTCGAGATGGAGAAACGTCGTGTCTGCTCTATGCCCCACCAGGGGGACTTAGGACTAAGAGAGAGAAAGAGAATTAGTTTAAGAAATAAATAAAATATCTGAATCTGGCACACTAGATAACTGACATGTGAAATGTAATGTCCATTGAAATATTATATTATCACTTATTGTGTCCACGAATGGTTTAGTTCCAACTAGTTTAATTCGTGACTTTGAACAGTTGGGGCTCTCGTCGACTCCTGCTTTGGTGGCTGCAATGCAGAAGGAGATAGTGCTTCACGCAGCCCGAATTGACTGCCAGATTCTAAAAGCCAGCCATTTGGTTTGGTTGACTACTACCTTTAAAGGGAATAATAATAATAATAATAATCGATCAGTGGTTAAAATAGTCCCAAGAACCATTATTAATATCTCGTACGGCGATAGCGCCGTACGAGGTTCATATAAAAAATAAATACAATAAAAAATATTATATAAAAAATAAATAATATAAAAAAATACAATAAAGTGAATCGAGCCTCGGGGATGAACCGCACTAGTGTCTAGCAGAAACTCAATGCGATGATCGCGTCCCGGTCTTTGATGCCTTTGTTGCCAGTGGCTTTTGGGGCATCCTAACGAAACGAAGAACAAAACGAACGAAACAGAGACATCGGGCCTTGGAGATGAACCCCACTGGCATCCTATCGACTTCGCGTCGTTCAGATATGGCTGTACCCTCTTCCTACCTTGCGGAGGCCAGGCGGCGACAGTAGGAGCTCTTGTGGATACAGACGTCCCTCGTTAACGTGTATGGACGGCAAAATTAAAAATTACCATACGTAAAATGAAATCATACAATCTTGTGTCAAATATTGTATTGTATGTTACATCCTACTATTCCTTTTCTTCTTACTTATTTCTGTCTTCCCGTCCCGTTATTTTTTTATTCTTCATCATTTATGAAATCCTATTTTCTCATTATTCACATGTAAGTGAACATCTAAATAAACAAAGCTCCTCACGTACTTAAAGTATCAATGGCTTTGGAGATGCCCATGGGTAGCATTGATTCGTTAGAACCTCTTCCATAAAGAAGGGTAATCCTTATATATTAAATTTACTTTTTATATTCCCAAATTAAATAAGAGTTCCATTACCTGCCTCTAGATGGCATAAAACATATATCTTATTGGGCTTCCATTACATAACCTACTTGCGGACGACCTCGTTTATGAATAATTGATTAGAGGCGCATCGGACCGGAGTTTTGGTTTCTTTGATCTCTTGAGTCGACGCTGCGGCCAAACTTATAATAAATCCATTGTGAAGGTTTTTGGATTTTCAATATAAGGATGATGAAATTAAACTTCCGGTCGTCCTAACCTTTTCAATTACTTTTTGCCTTCTTATTCAAGTTTATGCTACTATTACTTGAAATTCAAATGGTTTTTTTATGGAAGAGGTTGGTAAACGATCAAGTGTATTAACTGATGGTAAATAAAGTATGTATATAGTTATACTCATAGCTTTAGCCTACACATAGTAATGTATACCTTAAGCATTATCATGTTGCTGACGCGAACCCAGAGTCGTGTAACTCGACTATAGTAGTTTTCACTTCAATAAATAATCACCAGCCATGTTACTCATCAAGTATAAGCAGATACGTTGATCTTTGAGTGTGATGTGAATAATGTAAGGGGAAGTGTTAAATAGTAAGAGAGGAAATATGATGTAAAAGAGAGAGAGAGAGAGAAATCTTTTATGCAATAGTTTTTATAAAGCAAACGAGACACCTGATGATAAGTTATCACAATCATCATATACGACGAAGACATCTGCAATATTAAGAGCATATCATATGCACTGCTTTCCTTGGGGTAAGGATTTGAATAAGGGGAGGAGAACGAAGAAGTAAAGGCAAGAAACAAAGAGAAAAGTTGGGCCACTAGTTCCCCACACTGCCTGTATAAAACTCGGTAACACGGAAAAATACTATCAACGTCGATATTGTGTCAGGGTGGGACTTTCCCGGTTGAGCCGACCCATTTATATATAGGTCTATAATTATTGAAGCTCGTATGCATGGTTCTACCACGAGGCATGCAATATATAGCTATGTGGACAGTCAAAAGTCTTACTTAGCTAAGATCCACGACAAGCAAAACAATGACAGAAAATTGATAATGTGTGTTTCTCTGCTGGATGAAGTGGATTTATTTGGAACTTAAACCAAAAACTTACCGAAAATCGGCCATCAACTCTCCACCCACCAACCACTTTACACCGACAAGTGATCGTTATTGTTTTACGTGCCGCGGATCTTAGCTAAGTATGACTTGACTGTCTATATAGAGATGGATTACCGCAAAGTAACGCCTGACTCCATTAATAATATATAGCTAATTAGAATTGTAAAGAATCTCGTATATTTAAAGCATTCATAATTTTTCTAAAACATCTTATGATTCTAGAATCCAACTTATGACCCTCAGTCTCGAAAAGCTTCACTTTTCATTACACTAATAGGATTATCAGCAATATCGTCAACATCATTGCAATATGCAGTAGGCTTCCGCTATAAGATAATTAAATCTGTTATTTGTATAGCGCGATGAACAGTCCCGTATAACGCGTTAGATAAAATTTCTAGTTTCTGATTTTTGTTTATAAATCGGATCGGATTTTATAAATTGATGAGATGCGAGGAATATTATTAATAAACTTACTAACAACAGATACCAATATGCCATAACATTTATAAGTCAGCCATTTTCGGAATAGCATAGATCGGTGTGATAATGTATGTCATTTATAATGCGGTTTCCTACTGCGTGGAATGTATTCCGCGTTACACGGTATAAGATGAGAGAAAACGGAGGATCTCATTGAGACTACAATATGAACCCGTGTATTACCATATAAAGAGGTTTAAAGAGATCGCGTGTAGTTTTATGAAATACCGATTTTTGTTCGTAACCTCGCCAACGTCCCTTTTGGCATGGAATTTCAAGAAAAAACCCTGATAGATGTCTAGGTATAAAGGGATGATATTATGTAATTTTCTTGACTACAAAGTTCAGTAATATTCTGGCCAGAAAAAGCAAAAAATGTGCTTGAAAAGGGTTATATCATCGTAATAAATACAACAGTAACAGTGAACTAATTGATATAGCTTTTATTTAAAATTAGGACGTGTTGTCCAATCCTCCATTTACCGGATAGATTAGAGATCACAGATTAGTTTTTATTAGTCATTTAGACTCTTCTGAATGTCCACTAATATTTGGTTCCATAGCTAGTACGACACGAAGAAATAGTGTATTTGTCTTACATGCCGAGAGCTAAACATCCATTATTGGGTGGATGTTGAAAATCTATAGAGAATATGAAGTAAGGGGGGCTCCTTTACTTCATATTCTCTATATCATATTTTTAATCACATTTTTATCACAAATCATATTTTTAACTGTAAATATCCCCTATGAGGGAACTAAATACAACTTCTATATTTTTCGATAAAAGAAATTACATTTCATTTGTCACATATTAATTCGACAACAGTTAAGGTTTCACCACTATTTCAAAACGAGGTTTTTCTGGATGGAAGAAGAAGAAAGAAACTCCCCCGGCATCCTCTTTTTTCTCTTTTCTGCTCTTTTTTTAAAAAAGCGGCAATGCGTGAAAATCACTTTCATTATATAATAAATTCAAATATGAAGATAAAAATGTATTTGCATTACGTATAATTTGGAGTTAAATTTATTTGCACTACGTCTATTTACCGCTTCATTGGAACCTCAACTAAGCGCATGTCACATGTAAATTAATCTAGATTGAAATTAAATTGTTATTCAATATACTACGCATACTTGACTAGATTTGATTGTTTGAACAGTGCTCCGTTAATATTGAGCTAAATTAAATAACAACGCTCGCTTTAATTAAACAAATACTAATTCAAACATGAATTCTATTTAATATTTCGAAGATAATATATTGTACGCGTAAAATTACGATATTTTACGCCTTTTATGAGAAAGAAGCTGAGAGAATGATTCATTCGAGCTGGGTAGCATTTAGGAATCTTCGTCAAGTCTTCTGCTGAACACCCTAAATGAATTCCTTCGACGTATCGGTTTGACTATAATCTTCGATAAAACTAAAGTCATGGTCAACGATCATGTGGATCCACAATCGACCATTATCAATGGTAAAAATCTCGAAGTTGTTCAGGAGTATATCTACCTTGGGCAAGTCATGCAATTGGGTGGAGACAACTTCGAGAAAGAAGCCGTTAGAAGGATTCAGTTAGACTGATTTAGGAAACTTCGTCGGGTCTTCTCGTCACCCATACTACAAAGTCTGAAGACAAAAGTCTTCAACCAGTGCGTCCGGCGTGTACTCTCTTACGGTACCGAAACGTTCACACTGACGGTCCGTCTCCTTGACAAGCTCAAAGTCGCTCAGAGGGCTATGGAGAGGGTTATGCTCGGAGTTTCTCTAGTGGATAGAATTCGAAATAAAGAAATTCGCAGGAGTACCACAGTCACTGATATAGCAAGTTAGCAGACTGAAGTGGCAATGGGCTGGTCACGTTTGTCGGAGAACCGACAATCGTTGGAATAGTCGAGTATTGGAGTGGAGACCGCGGCTCGGTAAACGTAGCGTGGGATACCCCCCAGCTAGATGGAGCGACGATCTGCGCAAGGCGGCTGGCAGAGACTGGATACGTGTAGCCGAAGATCGGGCTAGATGGTGCGCCTTAAGTGAGGCCTATGTCCAGGAGTGGACTGCCGCGGGCTGATATTCATATTAATGGGATAGGACCACAAACGAACAAGTGTGTTGAGAAAAGAATCAACGCCTATAGACATCTGCAATATAATAGGAATTACGGAAACGTTACCAGCCTTTGGAGTACAGATTTTTTGAAGGTTCCAATGTTGTATCGGTTCGGAAATATCGTTAAAGGTAGCTGGTTCAACAGGGTGGTAGTGGATGGTGAGATGTTGCGCGAAACACGGACCATAACATGCCGTCACCCATCCAGATGATGGGGATGAACTTTTTATCATCTGCTTATATCATATTTTCTTTATTAAAACATACATATTAAAATCTCCTTTAATATTAGAATATTAATATAGTTAAAACGAACAAGAAATTATTTCCTTTAATAATTTCTTGTTTAATGGATCAAATACGAGCAAAGTGAAAACGTAATTACAATATGAATAAAAAGAGCTACACTTATAATTTATTCTACAGTTTTCCTTTGACTAACGCAATACCGCGTGTTTTTCAAAGCGCTAGTTCTAAACATAATTTCAAATGTTAGCTCAGCTGATATTTACGAGGCTAAAACAGTGTCATAAAATCATTTAACAAACGCTAAATTCTGGATTTGAATTTCAAAAGCTTGAAAAGTGGACTTGTGGTTAGCTATCAACATGACTGGTATAACTTATGTGTTCAGGAAACTCCAGATCTGTACATTTCCGCGAAACTAATAAAGCAATTAAAGCCAAAACTTTTCAAAACCTATAATACGAGTCGAATTAGCATGCTAATGATTAGTTGGTATAAAATATTTAACTATTGCGTTCTTAAAAAAGCAATATAGCTTAGTTGGTTAACATCTGGCTTAGAATCCAAGGATGTTTATTTTTTATTAGACTATCGATGTCAACTATTTTCTAGCAAAGGCTCTACTATTCTCAGAAATAATTTACAAACCGTGCCTTGAATGGACAACTGAAAAGCGTCTCCTCTCGATACGTGACAAACTGTGTCTTTCAAATGAACAACCGAACAGCGTCTCCGCTCGATACATGGCAAACTGTGCTTGTTAAACGAATAACCGAATAGCATCTACGTTTGATACATGGCGAACTGTGTCTTTAAAATGAACAACCGAACAGCGTCTCTGCTCGATACATGGCGAACTTTGCCTTTTAAATGAATAAACGAACAGCGTATCCGCTTGATGCATGGCGAACTGTGCCTTTTAAATAAATAATCGAACAGCGTCTCTGCTCGATACATGGGGAACTTTGCCTTTTAAATGAATAAACGAACAGCGTATCCGCTTGATGCATGGCGAACTGTGCCTTTTAAATAAATAATCGAACAGCGTCTCCGCTCGATACGTGGCGAACTGTGTCTATAAACACAAACCATGCCTTTAAATGAACAAAAGAAACAGCGTTTCGCTCTGTTCTAACTCGAGCACGTATCTTTTTTCTTATCTCAGTGACATAACAACGATATACAAAGACATACATACATGCAATTTATACAAAATGATAAATATATTCCGACAATTTAATTTCAATTGCCTATAGTGCCATCTATCAGTGGCAGCCGAAATTTGTTGAAGAAACATTAAACGAATATGTATATATACAACTATTTATTTATTTTGTAAGCTCATAACCTTGGTGACATAACAATTTTCAAGCAACATCATGTGTTTTTATTACTAATTCATATCGTATAACAATAATAACAACTAATTCATATCGTAATCAATAAAAAAATTATTGATTACGATTTCTTTTTGTTCCTGTTAAGTTTTGACCACATTTTTTACTAAAGTTGAAACATTCTGCAATTATCGTTCAGCTTTTTTATCAATTGATTCTGAGGCGGTACGAAGTTTGCTAGTAATAAATAAAATACATATTATATATTTCATTTGTTTCCATAGTTTGTAGAGCACAAATCTTACTTTTTCCGTACATGTGTTCCGTAAGTCCGGTTTTATCCATTTGCTACGCTAAAAACATTAACATCTAAGAAAAGTAAGTTGCCGGATGAGCTTACAATTAATTAATGTCGCGTCGTCCCATTAAGTGGAGGAAATTAAGCAAGAAATTGGGTCAGAGTACTTACGGATCGGACGCTACACCAAATCTCTCACGCTTCCACATGTACCTACTAGCGGACCATTTCCAATTTGTGGTCCCTCGTACAACCATTTACATTATTCATTTAGCTTAAGTATCAGATTGTATTTATATTGTACACTTTGTTTTTTTTTTTACTTTTTTAAAATGGACGAAGTCCTCCGAAAGATCCTGGGCCCAACCAAAAGATAGATAATAATTTCATCATCATAAAACTTTAACACTGATAATTGAAAATATTTATCGTAGACACCGCTAAAGGTGAGTGAATTATCGCCCATAGAAACAGGAATCTCATACTAGTAAAGATTCTGCCTGTCGCAGATAAATTGATGATGATGATGGCAGGTGGCAATATCTATATAATAATATATAAGGCGATAAAAAAATGCTGAAATCGAGCATCTGGTGTCCAAATCCAATGTAATCGGAGAGACTAAGGCTCACCCAATTCGTTGGCTAGGCCACATTTAGAGGATGGGGGAGAATCGCGCAGTTGTCGCGCAGTGGACGACGTCCTGTGAGGCGTCCCAGATACCGCTAGAGAGACATGGTAGAGGATGACTTGTGCAACCTTTAAATCTGCAATTTGCCAATTGCAGATTTAGGAATTGGAGGTGGCGCAGGACAAGACACGCCGTTAGATATTTTCGGAGTTCAAAATCTATTTTAGGTCGCTGCGCCATACTTTAATGGCGCATAATTTTTTTTTAAATGAACATCAGAATAAGAATCTTCTGATTCGTTCCCTCAATATCTATATATAGTTTATAGGTTTTTCCACCGCCCAACACGTCGTTAGCTATGCTGTGATATGCTGCTATGACCACAACATGTTGCTGACGCGACTCACAAAACTTTATCCATCCATAAAGAGTGCAACGCACACACATACAATCGGGTATATACAATGTGTAGGCGTGATGCGTGTATGCAGGCAACTGCGCGCGCATTAACGTATGTCTATAGCTACTTATAGCTATACTTTAAGCATAAGTATGTTGCTGACGCGAACCCACAGATTTTTTCTTACCCAGAGTCGTGTAACGCCGCTATAGAAGTTTTCATTTCAAAACTTTGTTTGTTACTACCAAACCTTTTTTCACTGGCGGCAATTGGGCAAACAGGTGGCTGTTAGCAAGTTGATGGCTATTGGGCAAGTGGGAGGTAAAATGCAAGTTTTTTGACATAAGTAATTATTACATTTCACTTGTCAAACGTCAGTCCGCTAACAAAAAACTTTTACCACCATTTCACAATGAGGTTCCTCTGAACAGAAAGGTAAGTAGGTATAGAGCTACTCATAGTATTGAAGACTCTGAGGAGTCGATGTCTATCAGCCAGCTCATCGCCTGCTTCGGAGAGGTCATCGCTGTAGAGAGGTCAGCACTACTCGGGTAGTGGGGATCAACCTCGAGGCTCGCTCCTACATCTCTAACGGGGTGTAGATGTCCCCCGTTCGTTTGTTGCTCATAGCTATTAATATAACTTAAGCATTAGCATGTTGCTGACGCGAACCCATTGTTTTTCTACCTACTCAGATACGTGTAACATGAATATAGAAATTTTCACTTCAAAATCTTTTAAATTTTTTACTGCCTTTTTATATTTTTTATAAGAATCATAGTAAATCTCCAGCGATTTTCTTTTAATGCACAACTGAAATTATTCGTATGTACGTAAGTATGTCAAAATGCACTACACATAAATTTTAAATACATTTTCCACTAGTTTGCTGTAATATATAGGTGCTTCGTTATTAACGCTCTGATAACTTTCCGCTCTGACCTAATTACTAAGAGAATGAATGACGCAACACTGTATTTTTAACAACAAACTATAAAAGAGCGTGGCTTGCTAATTTGAGACAAACATATTTTTCCTTTGGTATTTTTTTATAGGAGCAATTTCTTTTATTTTTTTTTTATGGGATAGGAATGAAACAAGCAGGCGTGTGACCTGATGGAAAGCAAGCAACGCCGCCCATAGACATCCGCAGCGCCATAGGCAGTGCGGAAGCGTTGCCGACCTTTAAGGAAACTGATATTATGGGAGTGGGAGGGGGAGGGTATTGGGCCTCTGGAACTCAAGCCGCTCACCGTACGAAGCGCGGTAGCTAAGCTACTATTCAGACGCCGATTTTGTGCGAGTGGAGTGGAGTGTGGATTGTAGTACTTCCCCAGTGGAACCGGCCAATTCATGCTACAGACAAATAATGTCATTCTTGAGAAAGTATTCATCTGCAGCGTGGTTCTATCACTTATAGATAGAGAAATAGGCAAAGGAAGGATTATCTGAACACCTAGAATATTAACATCAATGCAGATTGCCTACACTAAGGTAAGAATGTAAAAAATGGGACTCGAAGAAAGGAATAAAGGAAATAGAAGAAGAAAGTCAATCTGAGTCCATGTAGGAGAAAAGTTAAGTTAATGATACGATACCAATTAAAGTGAAAAGTATTAAAAAATGTTTTTTTTGTCTGCTTCACAATCTCATAGCCGCTCAGAAGGCTATGGAGAGAGCTGTGCTCGGAGTTTCTCTGGTAGATTTGATTCGGAATGAACAAATGCGCCAGAGAACTAAAGTCACCGACATTGCCTTTCGAATTAGCAAACTGAAGTGGCAATGAGCTAGTCACTTCGGAGATCCGAGAATCATTGGAGAAAACGAGTGCTGGAGTGAAGACCGCGTCTCGGTAAACGTCCCCTGGCTAGATGGTGCGGCGATCTGTGTAGGGCGGCTGGCAGAAACTGCATGCGTGAAGCCGAAGATCGGGCTAGGTGGCGCTTCTTGAGGAGGCTTATGCCCAGCAGATGTGTGTATTCTAATAATTAATCCAACAATATGTTATTTTTACCATATTATAATTTTTAAACAAGAACAAAATTATCTATATATGCTCTAAGGAAAGGGGTCCCAAATTTAATAACGAAACACCACTATATCTTTTTATAACCTCGATATATACCAGCTACGTATCATTAAGTTTCCTTCCCGCACGGACTCAGATTGATATCGTGAAGTATGAAGCCCATTTCGGCGAAAAAAGGAAAATCGTGATATAAAATGTTATGATAAAATAACAAAGGTCCGATGGAGTTGTAATGGACAGAGTGACTTGAATTCTGATATCCTGGATAACAACAATAGGAATGGACGATTGTTAAAGCTGTTAATAATTAATTATCTTTTGTGGTATCGTCGCACCCATGAAATATTGTTCATTTAAGTATAATTAAATGAACAACAGCATATTTTATGGGTGCGACGATCTGCGCAGGGCGGCTGGCAGAAACTGGATGCGTGTAGCCGAAGATCGGGCTAGGTGGCGCTCCATGGGGGAGGCCTATGTCCAGCAGTGGACTGCCGCAGGCTGCTGATGATGAATATTTCATAAAAGGTTGTAATTATGATGTAAGGTAGTAATTTTTAAACACATTTGAGAAATTGACGTGAACCATGAAGTCGATGGCTTAAACAATAAATTAACTTCTAGACACTAGACAATTAATCACTAATTACTTTTATTATTGATGATTAATTGGTTCAGTGGTGAAGTCACTTTAGGAATCAATAATCGCAGGTTCATATTCCTTATCCAGGTAAATATGCATATTGTTTTTGAGCGTCCTTTAACGACTTCGAGTCGTCGAGATATGGCTGAACGTATTTCTATGTTGGCCGTCACCCCTCGCAGGAGCCAGGAGGCAACAGGATTATTCCGCGTGGAAGCGGGAGTCCCTTAGATGGACGAACGTGGAGCGGAACAAAATTTTTGGGTTCCCGCTTGCAGTGGGATGTAAAAAATGTATATATTCCCTAAGTATTATATTCCCTTTCATTATTCAAAGTAAAAAATTAATAACTAGAATTCTTATTAATATAGGATACAAATGGGTAAAATTTTAAATCATTGCTAGTTTTATCTTTTATAAATAGCTCCGCAATTAAAAACACAATTAAATTTAATATTACTCTAGTTTCATTGTATATTTTAAATTTTGTTTTTCATGTTTAAAAGAAAAAAGAAATTGTTCAAATCGTGAAAATTATAGAATATCGATTGAGTAGTTCATAGATAATCAAACTAACTTAAAGTCAAAAATCACAACAAAAAATATTTAAGATATTTTTTAAAACTACTTATATACAGATGTTATTGTTTTGCTGTTTATAATATTTATATGTCAACAGATTTCCTCCTGATATTCTAAGCTCTACGGTATGTTTAATTTTTAATTAAAATACCATAGCTATTTTGATTATGGGGTGTGAAAATCACATTAAAATATAACACCGTAAAATATTCAACCAGCTGTTCGTTCCACAACTAACCTACAAGTAAATATAACAATCCAATTTGAAATTCAAATACTCAATGAGGTAACTTCTCATCTGAAAATTCTACGGCCATTTGTCATTTTCAATTCAGACTCAGCAAATAGTGCAAATAGAGACGGCTGGGAGGCGGTGTAAATGGACGGGAAGTGGGAGGGGAGAGGGTTGGACCCTCTGAAGGTGGTAGCCGTCCAAGCTTCTACATTTTAAAAGCGTACTTGTGGTGAAACACTATAATATTTTATACAATACGCCGCCTACAGTTCTTAGAATTGTGTGAAATTAAGAGTTAATGTTGTTGTTCTGAAAGCTAATACTCGTATTATTCTTATATAAGTAATATTTATACTCAGATCTTATTATTACATTCTTAATGGTGATAACAGTTATAGTAGTATAAATGGGGTCTGCTTGACTAGAGTAATACCACACTCTTACAAAATATCTCTTTTAATTGTTATAATTCTATTATTTTCACCGCGTTTAGTATGTAGATTTCGGAAATTCGAAGACCTAATTCTCCTTCCTTATCCTTTATTGGCTTCTTCCACTCCCATTATTTTCTTCTTCCTCTCGCACTATTGAAGTTTTTACCCTAAGGTAGGCAACGATCCTTAGTGCCCGTAATAATGCAGATGTTAGTACGCGGCGGTGGTCACCAACAATCGCATAAGCCGCTTGCTGGTTTGCCTATCGCTTCCAAAACTAGTTGCTACATTCCATAATCAAAACTACCCAACAATTGTGCACACCAATATTAAGCAAATATAAGCAAGATAATCATATATGCTAGTAATATTCTGCCGGAATCGACAACGCAAAGCGTATCGTGGGTGCGTCAGATAGTGAGTGTTACACTATCTCATGTGACGGTTCGTGTAGAGTACAAGGGGTTGAAATAGTTTATCGGCGATAATGATCCTCGTAGTGGAGCACGCCAAATGTTTTTGAATTTAGATTCATATTTGGAAATTCGGATATATATGACTTATTTCATAATAATTGATCATGTGACAAACTATTTATTTCGCGATATCTAAATCATTGTAGAGGGAATTGATATTAAGCTATATATACATTTTATCACGCCTGTCTTCCGTAGGGCAAGATGTTCGTTCTACCTTGTTCTCTTAAATTAAATCAATATTAATATCAATTCTTTGGTTAATCTAGTAAAAGAAGGTGTCGTGACAAAACTGACATATAGAGAGGATGGATGTATAATGACTGATTAAAAAAAATTACCTTACCAAAGTACTGAAACATACTTTGACCAAATTAATGAAGTTCTTAATAAAGGCCAGGTCTTAATATCGTTATATGTGATCTTAACCGAGAAGCGTGTTTGAAAAGAGTGATGAGTGTGGATGAAGCAAAGAAAGTGTGCCGAGATCGTAGCAGATGGAGATCTGTGGTCTCTGCCTACCCTACGGGAAATAGGCTTGGTGATATGTATTAATCTAGTTCTGTATCTTTCAAAGAAAGATAAAGAACCAAAGTGGTAGAGCCACGCTGCAAATGAATACTTTGTCAAGAATGGCATATTATTTATCTGTGTGTGTGTGTGTGTGTGTGTGTGTACATACAGGTGTGTGTAGGTGTCTATGTGTAAAAACTTATTTTAATTTAATTAGTGATATATAAGTCAATGCAATATTTTAATAATATTGCAAACCTTAACGGGTGATGGCCCGTTGGCTCATTTGCCTACTCATTTTACAAAAAAGAAGACGTGAAAGTTTTTTACGTTCTCTTTTTTGTAGCAGTACGCACATTATGGAGCGTCTGAAGTCTGTCAAATAAACATCAAATATTACAAGCTTTGTAAGGTAAAAGGAGGATATTTTAAAAGAGGCAACATTAACGATAAAGACGTTCCCAGCCCTGGTTTAGAATTATAAAGGCCCACTTACATCATGGCGAGTGATCAATCAACCGCAACTTGACAAGTTGTCAGTTGGCTCAAAAGCTTCAGGGACGATTTACATGAAAAATATGCTGTAATGTCTTCTGTCTGGCGGGATTAACTTTTAGATCGGCTCAAAGGTTGGTATTTACATAACGATAATCTGTCTACCATATTTTTGTGGCCAAGGTGAATGCGTTATTAAATTGAAACCTTTTCATTTGAGAGCTAGATTTAAGGAACTATTTTTTGGTATCATTAAAAGAAGAACATAGAAATTTATTTAGGTCTACTTAACATCTAAAAATCACGAAGGTTTGAGGTGATACTTAGTGTACAACAGTTTACGTCAATAACATTCTATAAACATCAAAAAACTAATAATGTTAAATATAGCGAATTCTTTATACATGAATATAACAAAATAGTAGGATAAGGAAATTGAGTAGGACAATCACCGATTGGTACCCGAGGAAACTGAAAAGGAGACGCGGTGGATAATATAAAGGATGGGATGACGAAATGAAAGAAATAGCAGGAAAATTGTGGATTTGGAGAACCAGAGATGAGTCAATGGAAAATGTTGGAAGAGGCCTTTGTCATCAGACAAACAGATAACAAGAATGATCGTTATAATCACATTATTTTATCATATTATGTATTTATCTGAATAAACGCTTATATTATATTATTATAACAAAATAAAAATAAAAGTACTAGAATTAAACAGGTATATCATCATTTCAACTGAGATCCGATAAAATATTTAAATTAATAATTTAAATAAAAATTCCTAGAAAATACCAAAACAAAAATAGTTAATTTATTTCTCTAAAATAATATTGTGGGGCACATAAACAACTATATAGTGTTAGCATAACCGTTTAATTTTAAAAGTTGCTTTACCTATTATGTTTTATATTATTATAATACAACTTATTTATATATTCTAACGTATATTTCCTCTATTTCAGGTAAAATTTATGACTTCAGTCAATTTGGAATAATGTACAGTCAACAAATTGGTAAATATATAAATATTTATACTCACATACATACATACATGTTATGTCGTCACACCTGTCTCCCGTAGAGGTAGGTAGAGACCACAGATCTCCATCCGCTACGATCGCGGCACACCTTACTAGCTTCCTCCTCACTCATCCATCCTTCGCCTCACATTCATCGTAACGAAACGGCTCTCTGTTAGTCGCTTCTCGCCCTCGTGGGAGTCAGCATGTGATGGGTGGCGAACCACGTCGCCGTCATTTTTTAATAAATTAGGTTTACTAAAGTTCGTCATGGTGAGTTCCACGAGCTACAAGGGAGATGGAGGGAGGTCAATCCCAGCAAAAGCCCGCATGTTGAGGTAAAGCACTGTTGTACTCCCGGACGGTCGGCACGCTTGCGACTAAGCTCGCCCCTAGTCATGCATCCATTGGCACGGCAGACCGTGGATTCGCGGAGGGAAAGGAAAAAGGATAGAGAAGAAGGGTAGGAAAAATAGGAAAGTATTTATATATCACTTTTATATACAAGTATAAATAAGTAGAGGCCTATGTTCAGACTGCCGATAATTATGAAACATTTCACATTTATTTATTTATTATGTTTACGTGTACTGGAATTAGTTTGCATCTGTTTATACAAGTTTTTTTAACAGCCCATATATGTCCCATTGCTAAGCATGGGCCTCTCCATTTCTGAAGGAACGGACGTTAACCCACCACGCTTGTCCAATGCGTATTGGCGCGGTTACTAGACTCTGAATAAATATTTGTAATCCATACATATTTATTCCGATGCGGGGATGGAACCCGCGACCATTAACTCCGCGGGCGGTGGGCCTCGCCACTGAGCCAATTGGTCGCCGTAAATACATACTGAAATCTATTTATCTATTATGTTATAATATTAAGCTAATATATAATTATTTCTTGCAACAAAAATCTTCTTTATTTCATAATTGTGCTCAATCCGTCTGCAGAAATACCTAATCCACTTATTTTAATGAAATGCCCTTCTCGTAAATTTCGAGAGGCTCTGAAGCGTCTCGATATAATTTATCTTTCTTACTCTTAAAAATATTTAGAAATAGGCTATGGTGAGCGTAAAAATATTCATGAATATTAATAAATATACTTTTCCTCTTATACACGTACTCAAATGGTATCTTCTAAAATTGTTGTATCTTTTTTTTATTTAAATATTTAATACGTTTAAATTATTATATTAGTAGTTGGGGACCTGCTAGATGGAGCGACCATCTGCGCAGGGCGTGTGATACAGACCTAACCCTTTCTTCGGCTACATGCATCATAAGCTAAGATCGGTCTAGATGGCGTATCTTGAATGAGGCCTGTGTCCAACAGTAGACTGACGTGGACTGATATTGATTAAATTAGAAAAAAGTATTTTATGTTATTATATTCATAACTGGAAATAAGTCTCCCTTAAGGTGTTCCACTTAGCCTGATCATCGGCTATAGGCATCTAGTTTTACCAGCCGCTTTACCCAATTCTACGCTCCATTTAACCGAAAGGACGTTCAACATTGTTTGTAAAGGTGGGATCTTCACTCTGGCACTTGTCTGTTCCGACGCATCTAAGGAGACCTACTTATAGTGGACGGCTAATTGCTTGGTGACAGGCTTACGGAGTCGATGGTGCGGGTTCGAGCCCCGCATCGTAATAATGTCCACCCACCGATCTACATCGGAAAAGCACGATGGGTTACTGTCCATTCCTCCGGAAGCCCGTGCCCATCATTGGGACACGTATAGGTTGTTAAAAACACATATAGTAAGAGATTAGCTATTCATTCAATTATTGTATATTTTATTATCTATTAAATACAATAATATTAAAAAAAGGATTTGCATCTTTTAGGTTACCAATTAGAAAAATAGTAATTGGTATTTTCGTGACATTGGTGTCATTCAGAAATTCCACTGAACCAATTACGTTCCAATGCAATTTTATTACGAACCAATTTCGTTGCATATGCAATGGAAGTGCGTGAAAATAAGTTAAAAAAACATAATGTATTAGATCCTCAATTATGTTTATCTCTTGGATAAATCCTTATCCAAGAGATAAACATGAAATATTTCTTTCTGGGGGGTTAAGTGTACCATAATATAAAAAACAACTTACTTTGTTGGTGCAACGACTCAAAATGGACCTTGACCTCACAACAGTTCTTACGCCACCGTGTCCTATCCTGCGCCACTTCCTGCCAGTTGCAGACTTAAAGGTTGTGCAAGTCATCCTCGATCATGTCTCTCCAGCGGTACCTGGGGCGCCCCACAAGACGTAGTCCAGTTGGGCGACCCACATACGCTCTCTTGTCTGCGCGATCCTCCCCCATTCTCTCGACGTGGCCCAGCCAACGAAGTCGGTGAGCCCTAGTCACTCTTATTACATTGGTTTGGGCCACCAGAGTAAAAAAGAAAATAAACTGTTAATGTCACGAGTACATCCAAATTAAAATTAATAATTAAGATCATCTAATAAAGGACATTAAAGAAGATAAAAGTTTTCATAGCGCTCTCTGAAACTACTAGGTTTCTTCAGGTGTCTGTAAAATTTACTCCATTCCTTTCAAACTTCTTTGACGACTGAAAGTTTTATCTCCGACCAATTATTTGCATATCTTTGACACAGTTTCAATTAAAGCACCGACGGAAAATTCTTCCATTTAACCTCCTAAATTTAGATTTTTTAATACGAATGACGTTTAGATATCATTGACGTATGCCTATCTCATGATTCGAGATGATTCTGGCGGGTGAATTAGCGACCATAGAACCATTTTTCTTGCACATTGCTGCTTGTCGCAATCCAGTGATATTTTATACCTGACCTCAAAGCTAAGCTGCGTTTTTTTTTAATGAGATATGACGGCAAACGAGCTGGTGTGTCCCTTGATGGAAAACAGCCAACGCCCCTATAGACATCCGCTGTGCAATAAAAGGCCTATAAGGAAAGTGTCATTATGGGAGGGGGAAGGAGGTTGGGCCTCCGGAACTCAACCGCTCACCGGATGAAGCGCAGTAGCTAAGCTATCACTCAGACGCCGGTTTTCTGTGGGAGTGTGGTACTTCCTCGGGCGAGCCGGCTCATTCATGCTACAGACAAATATTATGCCATTATTGGCAAAGTATTCGTCTGCAGCGGGGCTCTGCCACTAGTAATGTCATTTTACAAAAAGATTTCAGATGTAATTCGGAACTAACTTATTTCAACTTAGATACGCTTCTATGTTCGACACACAAAAATAAATAAATATTTATAAATCATTTGAAAATAACACGGATAATTGTGATTGTTACAGTAAACTTGTTATTTTGTGTAACGTTTTTGTGAATCGGTAATTAAAACATTCAAACCGCGCATGATTGAACTGAAATCCGACTACAAGGTATTCTCGCGAGGTTTATTGCATTCCTTTGTGATACACAACACGAGAACATAATGTTGAATTGATATCACATCGATGCGATATCCGACATAACCTCAATTCGTTCAATGAAATTTTATTTGTATAAGATTTTTTTATATCATGCTCGCATATTGAAGAAATGTTCGAAGGCATGTGAAGGTTGTCTGATCATTCTAATTATTTAATTACGGAGCGATTATTCCAAGAACCAAAGTCACTGATGCAGTTCTCCGAGTTAATAAATGAAACTTTATTTGTATGAAAATTTTTATATCATGATCTGCACGTTGAAGAAATGTTTGAAGGGATGTGAAGTGTGACAAATTTTATTTATCTAATTAAGAAGATATTCATCCAAGGACCAAAGTCACTGATGCAGTACTCCGAGTTAGCAAATGAAACGTTATTTGTGATAGAATTTTTATATTATGAAAAAAAATAATGTCGAATATAAAAATAATTAAAAAATTTTACCGAAGGTTTTCCTGCACGCAAGTAAGTTTAAAGTGCGGCCGGAAGTGAGCACGAGGGATTGATGTGGGAATAAGTGCACTCGTAGAACCGATAGAATGGAGGAAGTTGTGGAAAGTTCGAGAAAGTTACGTTTGCACGGAGATCTCAAATAACGAAACGGTAGAAAAAGAAAGAATGGGCGCTTCTACCAACATAGCAATATAAACTTAACTTTCAAATAAAATGTGTATCGGGACGAATTTTAGCAATGAATATTTATAACGAATATTTATAATTAATATTTATAATTTTAACGACCGATTGGCTCAGTGGCGGGGCCCTCCGCCCGCGGAGTCAATGGTCGCGGGTTCGATTCCCGCATCGGAATAAATATTTATATGGATTTTTAAATGTTTATTCCGAGTCTGGTAACCCCCCCAATCCACATTTCCTTTCCTGCCCCTTCCTTTCTTCTCTATCCTTTCCCTTCCTCTCCGCCAATCCACGGTCTGCCGTGCCAATGGATGCGTGGCTAGGGGCGAGCCTAGTCTTAAGCGTGTCGATCGTCCCGGGGTCGGGCTCCCCCGGGGACTATGGTGCCTTACCTCAGCATGCAGGGCTCTGCTGGGGCTGACCTCCATCCTCCCTTGCGGCTCGTGGGATTCACTAAAGACGAATTTAATATACCTAATTTGTCGAAAATGACGGCGACGTGGTTCGCCACCCGTCACGTCCTGATTCTCACGAGGGCGAAAAGCGACCAATGACGAGCCGTTGCGCTGCGATGAATGGCAGCGGATGGAGCTCTGTGGTCTCTGCCAACCCCTGCGGGGGATAGGCGTGAATATATAATAATGAATATTTATAATTGCAGAGAAAGGAAATTGAAGCACAGAATTTCATTGTCAAGTAGTACCATCCTACGTTATCTGGACGTCCATTTAAAGCTTTCTTTTTCCCCTGTCTTTATGTTCATCTTCCCCTTCTTTTACTTACCTCCCGTTAATCCAAACCTTACCCTAATAGAAACAACATATCTACAGTGCCCATAGTTCATCAGCAGCCTGCGGCAGTCCACTGCTGGACATAGGCCTCCCCCATGGAGCGCCATATGTATATAGCGCCATGCCCATAGTATTTATTACAAATGTTGATGGACGTTGGCGTTGGATAACTATTAGTGACCCGGTTGCTCGTTTGCCAAACTTTTTTATAATAATGATAATATTGTATTTATTAGTCATTAATATAATAAACAAGTTTACAATTTTGCTGACTACCGAACTGGAGCCAACCCTGTACTACTTCAGATAGTTCCATATTTTATTAGACATTTATATATTATGCTAATAATAATAATAATATAATAATAAACCTTTATTGCAGTACTAGCCCATATATCGTTAGTGACAGTCTTTCTTATAATCTAGTGTTAGTAAAATTACAAAATTTTATAAAAATATATTTTACATTTAAAGAAAACATTAAAATATAATACATTAATAAATTATTGCAAATTTGAGAATAATAAGATATGTCTATAATAATTTTAAAACACTAAAGAGATAATTTAATTTTACATTTTATTTTATATTAAATTAATCTGAATAATAATAAAAATAATCAATAATGCATAAAACAGAGCGATTTTACAATTTTTAATTTTAAAGAGCAAAACTACATTAACATATTAAAACCTACGTTAGTTAGTTAGTTCGGAAAACAACTATAATATATAATATTATATAATATTACTTATTATATAATAAAAAACTAAATTATATAATAAAGAAAAAAAAACATAGTTCACAAAAAATATATTACAAATCACGATTGGTGCGGCGCTTATATGTGGTATGAGTGTGTATTTTTCAGTGTATGCGTGTATCTGAGTATATGTTTCATTTATTTTATTTCATAATTTTATATATCATTTAAAAATACTATTCGTCATATTTAAGTGCCTAACTAATATGAACATAAATAAATGAAATATAAATACGTGTGTAAATAACAAATATTAAAATACATACAATACTTTAAGGTACTATAGAAAGTATGTAGCCATGAAATTAATTAAAGGGATTCGATTGAGCTGTAAACCAAAGAATAAGTAACATATTCATTTTAAAATAAGCGTATATGAATATTATTTCACTTTAATACAATTTCATTATATTTTATTTAAAATTATTAACAAATAATTATTATTAAATATACACTCTTGCCCCTCACACATGCCCACGCTTTCATATATACACACACACTCTACTCAATATACACACACACATATGTATATTAATATTTAATAGATTAACACCGTGACCAATGAAGTTGTATATATATATTTTTTGATAGCAGAACCGGCAAACGAGAATGCGAGTCACCTGGTGGTAAGTGATCACCGCAGCCCATATACCTCCGCAACGCCCCTCCAGCGTTGCAGATGCGTTGCAGTTGCGCTTTAACGACCACACGCTTTTCTCTCGAATCACAACTCACCATATCGTAATCACGTGGGTATACCGCAGGTGGTGATTTGTAAGTTAAGATAATAAAATGTAAGTCCGTTATTGGCTCCATAAGTGTTTAATTATTTATATAAATTTTAACAATAATATATGCTGCTGATTTTGTTTTAAATAAATAAATACTATTTCGAACGAGTCGAAAATATTTTAGTATGCTTCAAATGTTGGGTTGATATCAGGTATTTTGGGGTTTAACCCCCATACATCCCCCTGTCTACAGCCTTGTAGCATAGTATTACACAATGGTAATGTTAAATATTCAAATGCCATATACGCGTAGACTATTACTATAAGTGTGCCCGAAATACAACGATGGTAATAAAAAAAATATGTTTACCAGGCGTGTCACGTTACACGAAACGTCCGATCCGATACAAGTGGCGAATAAACAAATTACTGGTTTTCGATCTTTGGGTATTGTCGTGCTCAAACTTTAGTCGATTATTTCACGTATACGATAGCTACAAAATAATTAATATCCTATTGCTTACTGCACACAAAATTGTTCTTAAATCTCACAGAAATAAATAGTCTTATGATCGCTAGATAAAGACTTTTGCAGACCGTGAAAGGTAGAAAAGTTGATTACCTGGGTCATATCATGAGACATGACAAGTACAAATTGCTGCAACTGATCATGATGGGAAAAATCGCGGGCAAAAGACAAGTTGGTAGAAAAAGAAAGTCTTGGCTACGTAATATCAGGGAGTGGACCGGGATAGCGAGTGCTCCAGAACTGCTGCACCTCGCGAAGGAGGAAGAAAGTTGTGCTGATTTGGCTGCTAACCTTCGCAAGTCGGAGAAGCACTCCTAGAAGTAAGAATATAAACTGTAAAAGAGTTGTATAATGTATGTATATTGAATCGAAATATACCTGAGTTTTGCTACCCATTTAATGATACCGGCTCCATAGTCACCTGGTATGACATTCGCGGGAAAAATGTTTCTTTTTTTGTTTATTGAATATGAAGGCAAACGATCCAAAGAGAGAGAGACATTAAGGTGTGTATATTCTCCAACAGGTTGATGGAGTATATAAACCATCACGTGTGTTCAAGTATTACACATTAGTGTGCCAAGATCGCAGCAGATGGTGATCTGTGCTCTTTGCCTATCTCTATGGGAACCGTGATCATAAATAAGTTTGTTCAAGGCGTATTGGCAGAGTACCTAGACTCGGAATAAATTGCCTATAGGCCATACATATATTTATCCCTATGCGGGAATCAAAGACTATTCACTCTGAAGGCGATAGCTTAGCCATGAACCAATTAGGTCTTGACGGTAATTTTTGTCCGAAAATAGGTTAAATTTATTACTAAGCGAAATACCGGTAAATAAGCAGAAAAAATGTTCAGTATACATAAACAACAAAAAGTGACGTAAAGGGATGAAAAAGGTTTCTCATAAGCGTGAGATCAAAGAAGATATTGTCCACTTGTTCAAACTTGTACAAAAAAAGGCTAAAGCGGTCCCTAACTTGTAAAGTATTCAATGTACCGGGCAGGGACAAATTGTATTGAGATTTGAGCTATAGTTAAAAAGCTAAGACGTATGACAATGATTACTTCAAAACAGATTCCTTTCCAATAAAAATAAATTCTCTAAATCGATTCGATAAATAGTGATCGGAGTAAGTATATCGATTTTACGAACTTGCAACATGCTATCACAACGTGGACACGCCTTTTTTAAAAATGAATAACACAAATTACGGAATTTCCGGGAATAAAATAAATATTATTAAAATTGTCTTACTCGCAAATGTATCATTATATTTTATTCTACTTACGATTTTTTACGACCTCCCGTGGGGGAGGTCCGTCCGGAGAGGAAGATACCGCTAGAGAGATATGGTGGAGAATGAATTGCGCAACCTTTAAATCTGCAACTGGTAAGAGGTGGCGCAGGTCAGGGCAAGACCTGTTCGGAGGCCAAGATCGCTACGGCTTACTTGTTTCTTCATTGGATATTTAAAGGTAGTAATAATATAATCTTATGTAATTTATTTTTATTAAAGTCTATAGTAAAATGAATTTTCTTATTAATTTGATATTCGTTGAATTTTATACTTAAGAAAGTTTGATATATTATGAGTTCTGGAAGCATGTCCATATTAACATATACGTTTGACCCCAAATTAATATAGCTACTCCAATTACGCGTAATATCCGTGACCTGAATAAGTAGTCACATTCTAGTGTAAGTTATTATGGATTGGACTATGACTTATTAATCTGATGAAACCAATAAAATAGGTTACAAAATTTTAATTAAAAATGTTAATGCTTATATATTAAAGTTGTACTTATTATTGTCATGTCATAATTAATTTAGTGGCGGAGGTACCGATTCTGAAATCATTGTTCGTGAATTCAATTTCCAAATATTTTTGGCCAACGGGTAATTGTGTGAATCTAGATATACCGCTAATCTGCCTTGGTCTAGATGGTTTGAAAATCTATGAATCTATGAAATGCAATGAATTCTATAGGAATGCTCTAGAATTGGGGAAGGCAGTGGGACATATATAGGCTGCTTGAAGAAGGGGTGAGGAATGCAGACGGGTGAAAAAAAATACAAAAATCTAATTTTAAGTATGCAGTCAGGAACTTGTTCTTTTGGATGCGGTGTATTTAGTACATGACTCTGTTGTTTTTAATTCTATTGTACTGTATGTGTTTTATGTGTATGTGTATATGAGTATGAGTAGTTATATATATGAATGTATTTGTATGTACGAGTGTGTCAGTATGAATATCGTCACTGTGGTCCGCGATCTGACTACATTGGTTCTTGCTGAAAACCAGCGCCGGGTGTTCCAATTGGAGCGCCCGGCATATGCTGAGCAAGAACCATTTTATGACACTCGTTAGATTAAAATTATTTTCTTTTTGTTTTGTGTTTTTGTTTGTATATATAATAATATTAATGATTTTATTGTAGTTATTGTAAAAAAAGGTGTCATAAATAAAGTTTTTCTATTCTATTCTATTCTAAAAGACAAGATAAATTGACAAAACGTTTTTCAAAGGTAATTAGGCACAGCTTTGTATCAAACATTACGTAAAAAAGAAGAAATTAGAGAATAAGAGAGACGGTTGACTATTAAAATGTAATGAAAAAGGTTATCTCAAGTGTAACATCTTGTAACTTTTGTATTAAGTATAATATAAAAGATTTCTAGCCGCTGCAAGAATAATTAATGGTTTTCAAACTAAACATTAAATAAGCGAATATTAATACTTCAAGAAATACTTTTTTACCCTTTTAAAATACATCGTCTTAAAGAAGAGTATTTTGAGCACAGCACAGTCATTTTTTTAATGGGATAGGAGGGCAAACGAGCAAGCGTGTTGCCTGATGAAAAGTAATCAACGCCGCCCATAGACAACCGCGACACCGCAAGAGTCACGGAGGAATTGCCGGCCTTTTAGGTGTGTTTTTTGAAGGTGCCAATGTCATATCGGTTCGTAAAGACCACCGAAGGTAATTCATTCCACAGTGGTGGTGCGTGGAAAGAAGTTTCGAGAGGAGCACACCGTAGTAAATCGCCACTCATCCAGATGGTGGAGATGAAACTTTCCTTTACGGCGAATTGTGCGGTTGTGGAATTCGGCGGCGGGAATTATTCCAAACAATTCCTCGGAGAACTCCCCATGGTAAAGGCGGTGAAAATGCTGATGAGATATCCCTCCACAGCGCTAGAGGATAAAGCCGATCGGTGAGATCTCGAACATGGACGATTTGGATCGCACGATTTTGTATGTTATCAAGTGGAAGAAGTTGATACTGAGGAGCCCTGGTCCAGAGATGAAAGCAGTACTCTACATGTGGCCTGCCTTGTGCCTAATAAAGTTGGAGGCAATGGGCAGATGTGAAATAGCCTTATTTCATTCTTAATTATTCTCACTCCAAGCTTTTATTCAATGGAACAGGACCACCCCAATTCTTCGTGGGATTATCCTGAAAGAATATGGATTACCGCAAAACTCTACAATTCGACCTCAAAGACCGATATCCAGCAATAAATGTTACAGCTCTATTGTAGGTATTTTACTTCGTTGCAAAGAAACACAATATCTTTCTACACTTCTTAGTAACATAAACTTCCCCCTCATACACTTCACCCCAGGCTATTGAATTTAAGGAGCGGTATATTCGTGAGTCGTGTACCGAAATAAGCACTTACTGTAAGCGGCATTGCTATAAGCTTTTAAGGTTTATTTAAAAGAAATATTATTCGAATAAAAATCTAAGGAAAATTTTCTTTTTATATGATTAGTCATGATACTGGTAATTTATAGTGGTAGAGCCACGCTGTAGACAAATACTTTGTCATGGAATATTTGTCTGTAGCATGAATGGGCCGGCTCGCCCGAGGAAGCACCACACTCTCGCAAAATACCGGCGTCTGAGTGGTAGTTCAGCACCGGCGCTTCGTCCGATGAGCGCTTGAGTTCCGGATGCCCAACACTCTCCCCCCCTCCCTATACCCCTTCACCTCCCATTCCTACTTCGTATAATGACACTTTTCAATTCACAATTTAAAGGTCCGCAACGCTTTAGCACTGCCTATGGCGCTGCGCATTAAAATGCTACCACTTCAGTCGAAAGTCAGCGCAATCGCACTCTATTATCTTTGAAAAAACACATTATTAAGTATTTTCTTATATACATCATGCATGTCTCACTGGCGGACATGGAACCACGCTTATCTAGAGCAGGTTGATATTCGGATTGATGGAGACGCGGTTGACAGGACCTGGAGTTTATACATATTTTTATCACAATGCGAAAGTTGAAACCGCGGCCCATAGTTAGAAAATGATGATAACTCAGTTAATAGGCCAATCGAGAAATTAAAAGGGGGAGACAATGTGTAGAGGGAGCGAAAAGGCCTCCACTTATCAAGATGACGTCTTCTAGAGTGTAGTTTGAATTCTTACCCATAAAGCTGTTTTATTCTACCTATAATAACTACTTACAAGCCAGTAAAATACTGTCTATATGTAAATCTATCTAAAACAAGTTCTTACTCTATTAATAAGAACTTCTTGCCAACTAATAAGAGTTTCTTTGTTGTTAAAACTACCTAGCTATTATTTTTTTTTCTTTTCTTTGATGGTAATAACTTATAACTATTATGCTAGTTTCAAGTAAAACACAATAATATCAAATCTTTTGAAATGTAACTAGTCCGCGTATCACGTTACGTCTTGATAAAATGGTGGCAATTTTACCAAAACCTATGGACTTTTTCAGTTAACTTAAAAAGTCACAATACACGCATTTATTTCATATCATTTCACTTACACACCTTAATCGAACTATGTTGTATAATACGCCACCATAATTAAGCAATATAATTGATACCAACACAAGATTAGAAAACGTATAGTAGCGTTCGAAATGTAAGCATATAGACGGATGCATGCTATCAGCTGGACTCAAAGGGTGGCCAATGACGAGGTTTGCTGACAAGTCAAGCAAAAACGTGAACTTTTGCAGACCGTCAAATGTAGAAAAGTTGCTTACCTGGTTCATATCATGAGACACGACAGGTACAAATTGATGCTACTGCAAAAGACAAGTTAGTCGAAAAAGAAAGTCTTGTGTAGGTAGTTTAGTGCTCAAAAACTGGTGCATCTCGCGAAGGAGGAGGAAAGTTGTGCTGAATTGGCCGCCAACCTTCGCAAGTCGGAGAGGCACTCTTAGAAGAAGAAGAATAAAAGATTATAAAGATGAAATAAAAATACGACGTTACTGATGTAAATTGGCGGGAAACGTCCAGCTATTATTTTATTAATAACAAAATCATAGCAGCCAGGAAGAAGTTGTATATCTTACACTTTAAGCGCTTTTTTCGCTTTGCAATCAGTTACAGAACTATTACCAGCTCATATTAACCGTGCAATCACTTTAATGCTCACATACCGCAGACCGTAGGCGGCGGAGTGAAGGCGGCCTCCGCCCTACATTTCGCTGCCAGCGTTGTACATAATACTTTATGCATCTGTTCATTCCTACTGACGCTAAAAGCGCCCATTGTGTATAATTACCGAATATCAAATTTATACGCTGGTTTTAATTGTACAATAAATAATTTGTTTTCTTATTATATAGTGAACTATTTGCTTTTAACGTATCTTTTTCTGCATAGAGTACTGTCTTGTTTGTGACCCTTTGAAACCAGCTACCTCCAGCGGTATTCCCGAACCGATACGGCATTGGAACCTTCAAAAAATAAACCTACAGATTCCTTAAAGGCCGGTGACGCTCCTGCAATGCCTATGACACTGTATGTCTATGGGCGGCGTTGATTGCTTTCCATCAGGTGACACGCCTGATGGTTTGCCTTCATATTCAAAAAACCAAAAAAAGAAACGTTTTTCTCGCGAATGTCGTACGAGGTGACTATGGAGCCGGTATCATTGGATGGGTAGCAAAACTCAGGTTTATTTTCATTTAATATACATACATTATACATCTATTTTTACAGTTTATATAATGCATGTACCATAGAGGATGGAACGCAGCACGCTTATGGAAAGCAGATTTTTTTAAAAAGAAGACTAGTAATATTTTTAATGTTACTAGAATTCTTCTTACATGCATTTTAACTAAGCTAATAATGCTTTCGCTACAAAATTATTCATATCAATATTCCAGTGGAAGATACGAACGGCACGATGTTCAGATCGTAAGGCCGATGCTTATCGAGTGAGCTATTGCTGATTAAAGATAAGCGGCTACAAAGTGGTAGAGCCACGCTGTAGACAAATACTTTGTCAAGAATGGCATATTATTTGTCTGTACCATGAATGGGCCGGCTCGCCCGGGGAAGTACCACACTCCCGCAGAAAACCGACGTCTGAGTGGTAGCTCAGCTACCGCGCTTCGTCCGGTGAGCTGTCTGAGTTCCGGAGGCCCTGCACTTTCCTTAAACGTCGGCAACGCTTCCGCACTGCCTATAACGCTGCGGAAGTCTATGGGCAGCGCTGATTGCTTTCCATCATGGACTATCGTAGGTTATTAAAAAAGAAGACAAGTGATGTCATGATAGTATTTCGCTTTAACCTTTCAAAATTATCGTTGTTAATAGTGATTTTGATAGGAAAATATGGTTTGGAGTGCTAATATGGGTAACCGCCTCACTTGACTGCTGGTCCCATTATGATCTTATGGTTTCGGGGGGGAATGGGCCGGCTCATCCTGGACATCGGTTAATACCCTTTCCTTGAGTACTTGTTAGCTAATGACTGATAACTATACCTGCCAGGTATGGTTTCTCCATGTGTCCCCCTGAAAAAAAATGTAAAATATGGTTCACAACATTAGTCCGATGGTAGAACTGAACTGGTGACCATAAATCGTAAGCGTGACTAAAAAAAATCTTACCATTTTAGTTATTGCTGTTTTTGTGATGATACCTGTCTAACACAAAACGATATATACGTGCGTGTATTCTAGTTTCATCTATTACAGTTTCAGATGAGAAACTTCGAAGTTAAAAGTTTTGAGAGCTTAACTAATGTGGAACACGTGTGAGAACACAAAGTTACGTGAAGGAGCAAAGTTAAGTTTTAGTCATTATCAAAAATGATATTCGTTCTTAAAAACTGACACAAGAAAAGTGAAGCGTGACTCACCCTGAACAACAAAAAAACCTGTATTAAGTTTCTTGAGTGTATTAAAGTACTATTTGGGATATATAAAGGTTTTCCGGTGGCAAAATCAAGTATATCAATAGGTCGAATTATCACTAAACGTATGCTTACTGATTATTTTCTGTCAATATTGAGAGAAATTTGTTAAAAAATGACGGTGACGTGGTTCGCCACCCGTCACGTCTTGATACCCACGAGTGTAAGAAGTGACTGACAGAGAGCCGTTTCGATGAATGTGAGTGAAAGGGTGGATGAAAAGATGGATCAGTGTGAAAGAAGCAAGAAATGGGGATCTGTGGTCCCTGCCTACCCCTATGGGAAACAGGCGTGACAATATATATGTATGTATGTATGTATTGAGAGAACACCCTGCCTTCACCTGAGGAACATGTTTTCGAGAAGATGGTAATACGCTTTACACTGCTAGGCAGATCATGGAGCTTCTTTGTAATTTAAAATTTAAAGCACCAAGGGTAATAGGACCTTAGTGTAATAAAAATATTTAAGTTAAGAATCTCCTATCCTTAACTTGCAAAAAATACGCTAGTCTTCCCGACGAAGTTATAGACTGAGCTGACAACTCCAATTTATACTTACAAAAACAACCACTTTGATAAAATGTTATTTTTTTATATATATTCACGCCTATGCCCCGCAGGGGTTGGCAGTGACTATAGAGCTCCATCCGCTGCCATTTATCGCAGCGAAACAGGTCGTCATTGGTCGCTTTTCGCCCTCGTGAGAATCAGGACGTGACGGGTGGCGAACCACGTCGCCGTCATTTTTTTGACAAATTAGGTATATTAAATTCGTCTTAGTGAATCCCACGAGCCGCAAGGGAGGATGGAGGTCAGCACCAGCAGAACCCTGCATGCTGAGGTAAGGCACCATTGTCCCCGGGGGAGCCCGACCCCGGGACGATCAGCACGCTTGCGACTAGGCTCGCCCCTAGCCACGCATCCATTGGCACGGCAGACCGTGGATTGGCAGAGAGGAAGGGAAAGGATAGAGAAGAAAGGAAGGGGCAGGAAAGGAAATGCGGATGGGGGGGGGGGTTACCAGACTCGGAATAAACATTTATAAATCCATATAAATATTTATTCCGATGCGGGAATCGAACCCGCGACCATTGACTTCGCGGATGGAGGGCCCCGCCACTGAGCCAATCGGTCGTCGGTAAAATGTTATTAACTTTGATAATCGTAAAATATCATTTAATATAATCTCTTACAGACAGACGTGTTGAAACTACTTTAAATTCCACTCTCATCGAATCCATTAAATATTCTCTCGATATCTTTATAGCGTTCTATATACCTATATTACCAATAAAATCTATATCACTTGCCCATATTTTTTCACATAAAGCGGTTTCTTAATCAATAAAATGTATTTTGTATGGGATAGTAAGGCAAACGAGCCAGCCATTCAGGAAAGTGATATGGAAGGGGAGAGAGTGTTTGGGGCTCCGGCACTCAACCGCTCACCGGACGAAGCGCGGTAGCTAAGCTACCACTCAGACGCCGGTTTTCTGCGGGAGTGTGGTACTTCCCCGGGCGAGTGAGCCAGTTCATGCTACAGACAAATATTATGCCATTCTTGATAAAGTATTTTTTCAGTCTGCAGCGTGGCTCTACGACTATACAATGAAGAAATATTTAAATCTCACTTCTAAGATCCGCAAAAAAAGAAATCAGAAAAAATAATGTAGTGTGTTACGTTGATTGCATTTCATTGAGCGATGCGCTTGCTTATTGTTTTAGTTATTTTAGTGGTTAACTAGAATAGAATAGAAAACTTTATTAATGATACATTTTTTTACAAAAGCTAAAATTAAAACCTCAATAATATTATAATATATAAATAAGTAAATCAAAAAGAAAATAATTTTAATCTACAAGTGTTATAAAATGGGATGGCTAAGAATCTTTAACCATAGACACACATAATATTTTACAAAAATTTTAAAAGCATGAGAAAATTTTTTTAAAAAATTAGCACCACATAAAATTTCCATAGAAATAGTTTATTACAGGTACTAATGTATGCACATTTCATTATCATAAATTCTCTCATGGCGACGCGACGTTTCCCCAAAGGCAAACTACAATATTGGATTCTGTAGCTAAGCTTGGAGCGGGATTAAGCTGATCTGTTATTCAACAGCATCAGTTATCAGATTTTCAGGAACAACTTCTCGCTGTGAAGTTTATAGTTGCTTGCTTTTGCTTGGAATCGTTACAGACTTGAGTCAACTCCCTAAGGGCTGACCTACGTTGATTTGTTTGAAGCCGGTGAAAGTTTCTATCAAGTAAGTTACTTGAGTTTATATTGTAAGTAAACTATATTTCACCCTTTCGTAATGAAAGGGGTCTTCATTTTTGCTTTTCTTGTGGAAACTTGGGCATATTTTAAAAGAAATAGAACCATAATAATACAAATCGACCGAAGCAGAAAGTATCACACCCTTACAGAATATCAGCGAAAAGCCATAACATTTTACAGTGTTACCACGTATTGTAACGTAATTGTGTGACAAGTCAAAGATTATCATTATTAATTTAAAACATTTATAAATAAAGTTAAAACGCAAATAATACAATCGAATGAATTTTATTTTATTAATAACTCAAAATAAAAATCATACCGAAGTTACTATCCCCGCACGAGACAAGTATCCCCCGAAGCATTTTCCACGCTAAGCTACTATCCGCCATAGTAAGCAACTATCCCTTTTCTGAGAGGTGAAATAAAACAGTATTTATTCATAATCATTGTTAATTATATATAAAAAAATAAGCTTTTATAGAAGACTAGCTTTTGCCCGCACCTTTTTCATATTTTTTTTTTACTTAATTTATGGTTCACAATTTTGGTCACAGTGGGTTCCATATAAAAAAGGTAGATATATTCCGGTCGTGGACTTTTATTTAGAACTATTCAAGACAAACAATCCTACGGTACATCATCTTTGTGTAACTCCAATGGTTTAGGCAGCGTACGCCAAGATAGTTCTCAGAGGCCAGATATTTTTCCGACTTAATTGACATGCATCGTTATATTAAGACCAAAACTACATAAAATCATTACAAATTGTAACCTATATGTTATTCCGATGTATAACCTATATTACTGTAAAGTTTCATCCAAATCCGTCCGTAGCTTTTTCGTGAAAGAGTAACAAACATACATACTTACAAACTTTCGCATTTATGATATTAGTAGAATAGGATAATATTAATAGAATAGAATAGGATTATAAAGATTAAAATCATTCGTGTAAAGATTTTATACGGTACTAAGTTGTAGTTCATGTATCGAATGAATTTTATTTTATGATAGATCTACCACTCTCAGTAAATTATAGACTGTTAAGTCAATAATAAGGATTACTTTAATTGATATAAATTTCTTTCTTTCCAAAATAAAAATCATACCGAGTTTACTATCCCCGCACGAGACAAGTATCCCCCGAAGCATTTTCCACGCTAAGCTACTATCCCTCATAGTAGGCAACTATCCCTTTTCTGAGAGGTGAAATAAAACAGTATTTATTCATAACCATTGTTAATAATATATACAAAGATAGGCTTTTATAGAAGATAAAAGACCTATGTTTTGAGATACATACTGAATAATTTTCAGTAAGTTCATATTTTTAAAAGTGGGACAACTACCCGGATTTTACCCTACCGGCCGCCTCGCATATGTCGAGGTCTACTCGGTAGCCGAGACTCGGATAGTGAAGCGCGGCCTGATATACTCAAGTACAATAGCACTGTATTAAAGTCCGATGTATGAAATGGAGTTCTACGTATGGTGTTGCAACACCATAGGTATAACGAAAGGGTTGCCAGCCTTTAAGGCATGGATAGGCTTGTTTTTTGAAGATGTCAATGTCGTATCGGCTTGAAAATACCGTTGAAGGTAGCTGATTCCTATTTAACCTGTGTGCCATATTTATCCCGATGTGAGAATTGCTTCTATAGCTTCAATAGGTTCGCTGCTGACCCAATTAGGTAGTCGTTTACTTTTACGGTAAGTTAATGATAATTAAAAATTATAATAAATTTTCCGCATACTCCCGTTAAGTCAAATTAAAAACTCGAACCAAAAAGAACTTAATTTTGCTTGAATTGCAAATCTGATTGCGATATTATTTTGTGGCCCTCAAGGGACGTCTTTTAAATTAAATAAAACCTATTACGTATTCTTTTCGTACTTATTCAATTACTTTGTAATTGCTATCGTTGGCAAGAACAAACCGAAAAGATTTTTCATTTTATTTTCTGACTCGTCATGCCGAGGTTTAATTTTTAAAATATCATTTTGTACGCGTAACTTACTTCCAAATCTTGTTTTAGATATAAATTGGATATTGAATATTAAATTGAACTTGAATTTTTTTTATGGAATAGGAAGGTAAATGAGCAGGTGTCTCACCTGATGGAAGGCAATCAACGCCACCCATAGACATCCGCAGTGCCATTGACAGTTCGGAAGTGTTGCCGAACTTTAAGAAATGGGTCATTATCGGAGTTGGAGGAGCGGGGGAGGGGGAGGGGAGAGGGTGCTGGGCCATCGGAACTTTCCTTAAAGGTCGGCAACGCTTCTGCACTGCCTATGGCGCTGCGGAAGTCTATGGGCGGCGTTAATTGCTTTCCATCAGGTGACACGGCTGCTCGTTTGCCTTTCTATCCCATAAAAAAATCACCGTTTACATTTGATGATAATTAAAATGCAACTTTTTTAAAATATTACAAATAAAATAGATAAGATATGCAATCGTTCATTTTGAAACGTCGGTATGTATAGATTGGCAACGCGCCAAGAGAGCGAGACAAGTTTTGATTTCCACGGAGTATTCCGTGAGGGTACACAATGAGCTTCAATGTGTAGCCAGCCACCAGTTCGTGCCCGATAAAGATATATACGGAATAAGTTCGACGGGGAACTATTAAAATGATTTCGATTCGAGTAGAATTGTGGATAAACGTTCCTATGAATATTAATGATTTGAAAATATTTCTCTACGCTCTAGAAGTGAATGTGCAAGCAAATCCTTATTCGCTTGTTATGGAAAATATTTCTTGATTTCTTCCTTGGATTGAACAAGCAACAGTACATCAATTGGTATGGATTGTGTTTATGATCAATTCATGATCAAAATGATGAACGTTATCATCGTTTACAACCTGCGACAGTCCACAACTGGACATAGAGATCCCTAAGACACTCTTAATCCGATCTTCACTTTCACGCTTGTAAAGGAGAACCTCCTTTATGAACCTCCTTATGTTACGTAGACGAAAACTAATAAAAATTTTAAAATTATTAATGGAGTCAGGCGTTACTTTGCGGAAATCCATCACTATATGGACAGTCAAAAATTTTACTTAGCTAAGATCCGCGACAAGCAAAACAATAACAGAAAATTAATAATGTGTGTTTTTCCGTTGGGTTAAGTGGATTTATTTGGAACTTAAACCAAAAAACTTACGGAAAATCGACCATCAATTCTCCACCCACCATGATGATGAATGATGGCCGATTTTCGGTAAGTTTTTTGCTAATAACCTGCAAAGAGTAAAGGTTAAACATTTTATGCCGTATTCCACAATTATATAACGCTAAATACTCAAAATTATATCCATTCTATTTGTCAGCCAGCGCTTTAAAAAAACATTTTGGGAAGTCCACATTCATCATTAATAAACAGATTTTATAAATCAATAATTTTATTAATGGAGTCAGGCGTTACTTTGCGGAAATCCATCACTATGTGGACAGTCACTTTTCGGTTCTCTTCCGTATCCACTATACCTGAAGATGCCTCGTGTTGGGGCGAAACACGTGTCGTTTACAAGGCGGAAAAGTGGTAGTGTGTGTTTGGTGTTGTGTATAGTGGTTGTTGGGTGAAGAGTTACTGGCCGATTTTCGGTAAGTTTTTGGTTTAAGTTCCAAATAAATCCACTTAGCCCAACGCAAAAACACAGTTCGATTAAGGATACGCCTTAAGTGAAGTGATATAAAATAAATGCGTGCATCGTGACTTTTAGAGTTAAATATAAAAGTCCCTTGAAGGTTTTGGTGTAATAGCTAACATGTTATCAAGTGACTGATTTTTATACCAGCAATATATAAAAGATACAGCATAAGATAAAAAGAGTCACGCGTTTCTTTGCGGAAATCCATTGCTATGTGGACAGTCAGAATTTTTACTTAGCCAAGATCCGCGACAAGCCAACAAAAACAGAAAAATAATAATGTGTGTTTTCTACTGGAATAAGTGGATTTAAGGCAAACTCAAACAAGATCTTACCAGGAAAAAAAAACAAAAACGATCGTCAGCAACTCTTTACCTCCCAACTACTATCAACTACACCAAATACACACCACCAGTGGTAGTGTCTGGGAGGTGGAGAGTTGCTGACGGCCGTTTTTTTGTTAAGATTTAGTTTGAGTTTCCCGTAAAACCTCTTCTTCTAAGCGAAAACACACATTATTATTTTTCTGATTTTGATTGCTTGTCGCGGATCTTAGCTAATAAAATGTTCTGATTTTCCAAAAATATACTCATTCAGTTTCTACCTGCCAACTTGCGTAGATCGTCACTCCATATATGTATGTGGGAAGCGTCCCATGCTTTGTTTATTCATCTATGTCAACGGTAGTCGGTTCTTTGACGACAATAATCATTTCGGTTCGTTAGTTCGAAGGACTTTTTCGGTGACTGCTTTGAAATATACCTCAAAAAAGATTAAAGTACTAATAATATGCAACATTGGAGCTAACCGCACAAGATGCTAAGCCACGGAGGCGTCTGCATCTGACGGAGTCAAAATTCAATTAACAAAATCGCCCAAGAATCCCCCACCGCGCCAATTTAAAACCCCGCTCGGATGAATTCTATTAAAGTTTGTCTGTAATCTGAAACGCTGAAATCCACCCAATTATTATTCAGGGTTTCGTCGTTGCCATTAAAACTTTACTAAGATGTTAAAGGAATGATTTCACCTGTCGAAAATTTAAACGGATATTTTATATAATATATTTAGTAAAGCCTTGTTCTTACGACACTTAAGCTTTGAGTGTGTAATTACACTGTACAATGAAACGAACGTCATCAAAACCATGAAAATTAGACGCCTTTGTTGGGCTGGGCACGTAATACGACGCTAGAGTGAGTAACCAAATGGTTACTCGATGGCAAACCAGATGGTCGTAGAAGCCGCGGAAGACCTAAACTGAGATGGCTAGATGGAGTCGGGGACGACTTAAAGGTGTGGGGAGGGCTAGTGAGAAAAAGCTCAACTAAAATCCGACTGGAAAAATTTACTGAACTAGTCTAACGCCCACCCGCGACTGCAATGCCTTGATGATGATGTATTTACACATATTTATTAACTTACATTATACATTAGTATAGGGTTAAGTGTGTATTACGTCGTCTAGTTTTCGATATTCAACCATAATTCATTAATTCTTTAATTTTTCTTTTTTTTTATTTTATCTTTTATCTACATTCTTTCTCCAGATGATCTTTAACTATGCGATTATTTATGGAGTCAGGCGTAACTTTGCGGGAATCCATTGTAAAAATGGACACTTAAGTTTACCATGCTAAGATTTGCTGACACAAATAAAAAAAATAATTATATAAAATAAAATCTTCTTCTTCTAAGAGTGCCTGTCCTACTTGCGAAGGTTGGTAGCCAATTGAGCACAACTCTCCTCCTCTTACGCAAGGTGCAACGGTTCTGGAGCACTCGCTATTCCGGTTTACTCTCTGATATTACGTAGCCAAGACTTTCTTTTGCGACCAACTTGTCTTTTGCCCGCGACTTTTCCCATCATGATCAGTTGCAGCAACTTGAACCTGTCATGTCTCATGGTATGACTCAGGTAAACAACTTTTCTACCTTTGAAGGTCTACAAAAGTAATAAATGAGTAATAAAAAATAAAATAAAATAGTGTAATTAAACTTTGACTTTACGGTTGTCTTTCTATATTCTATTACACCTTGTGGATGTAGGGAGGATGCCTTGTGTCTAGGCGAAACGTGTTGTTTTTGTAGTGAACAGTGATATTGAGTTCTATCGACAGCCCTGAACTTCTTAGGCAAATAGGCCTGCATACAAGCAAAGTTACACTGAGAAAGCCAAACATCCTCTTTGTACCAACTGTTAAGACAAATTACAGGCAAAACTCTTTCTTAATTAGAGCATCCTGCTCCATTAACGAGGTGATAAGAATGAACTGTGAAATAGATCTATTTACTACTAGCACTAGTCAGCTGAAGCGATTGCTAAGTAATATTTATTTTATAGTAGGTAGCGGTCTAAGAAATGAATTTATGTGTTAAAAATGTTTGTATACGCATTGTATCTTATCTATCATTTTTATTTTGTGTAGTGTTCACTGATGCTTTTGTTTAATAACATATTATGTTCTTTTATAAGTATTACTGGAAGTTATTAATTGGCCTTATAATCAATCAAAATATTTACATATTTTTATATACCTAGCTGTTAATGTGTAAAATAAAATAAAATAAAAATAACACGTTTAACACAATACGATGACAAACAAAAGCAATTTTATAAAACTCAATTAAAGTGTAAGGGTACCCTTTCTCTAGCTCTAATTAGAGTGTATATAGTTAAACGTATACTCCATTTGAATAGAGTATATCCACAACACTAATTGTATCAAATATTTTGCGCCGCAGGTTTTGAAACTGAACAGAAAATAGAACACGCTGAGATCGTAATGACTGTACAACGCAATGCTTTTAAAATTAAAACTTTGATCTGACTTTTGAACTTGGCTTCCACAAATTCATTGTGATTAGCGATGTTTATTATTTTTATTGCCTGATTTCCTAGTTTCTATTCCATCTTAGTTTAACTAACTAACTTTGTTGACGTAGCGACCCAAAATGGATCTTGACCTCCAAACAGATCTTACGCCACCGTGCTATGTCCCGTGCCACCTCCTGCCAGTTGCATATTTGATGGTTACGCAAGACATCCTCGACCATGTCTCTCCAGTGATACCTGGGGCGCCCCACAGGACGTCGTCCAGTTTAAGCTTTTATTAAATTTGTTTCCTATCGTATGGTCCATTTTGGGTAATAGGCTTCTCCATATTTATCCATTTCTCTCTGTGTAGAACTAAGCTCAGTGCTTTTCTTCTGTTTCTACAATGTCATCGACCCATCTTTTCTTCTGCCTTGCGGTTTCATCTATTGTTCCTTTATCTTGTTACACGCTCTGCTCATTTTTATTAGGTTATTAGGTTTAGACACGACGACACATTTATTCGAAAGCACCATTTCTATTTGTATGAGTAGCACGTTCAACTCTTTAAAAATTCAACAACATCACGTCAATTTTATATATCAAACAAATAATACATAACTGGATAACTATTCAGTATAGGCTAATTAATTATCCATTAACTCCTCATTAAGATTCCTTGGATCGTGGAGAGCTATAAGCTAATACATATAACATAAATACCTGGGACTCTGAAGGTATTTATTGATTGTATACTACAAATAGCGTACGAGTATAGAGTGAAGACTAAGACTAAACATACATTCCATTTGCTTTTACTGCGAGTTTGGGTATGTAATATTATTAAAATTCATCAAAATATTCAGCATCAAATCAGGGTTGTCAGACAAGAAATATCAGGTTCAAAAACAAATATCATAGTTAACACAGGAATTACAATATTTACTTTAGAGTAATTGTTAGTATCCTCTACAACAAAATGAATGTAAGAAGAGGGTAAGAGGATTATAGAGGAGAGGGAAGAAATTCAACCTCCAGACCGCTGCACTCACCGTACGAAATGCCGTAATGAAGTTTAAAAAAGAGAATATTTTTAATATTACTAGAATTCTTGTTAACCATTTCAACTAAGCTAATAATGCTTATTCTATGTTTTACATCAATAGTCAGCTGGAAGATACGAACTCACGACGTTAAGATATATATCCTCTATAGACATAAGTCATATAGACATAAGTCCTAGGCTTATCGGTTGATATTGCTGCTTACATAGATAGATAGATAGATATATACTTTATTGTACACCAAAAAGAAAGTTATACAATTATTGATTGCAATATTTATATACAAATGGCGGTCTTATCGCTAATAGCGATTTCTTCGAGACAATCGTAGGATGGACACAATGTTAAAAAGATAATTTGATATAGGTACTTAATGCAATATCGTTATAATGATAGAGAAGAATGAAAATAATATTAATAAATAAAGATATATAGATATAATAGCCATAAGCAAATATATAATATAAGCATATATATATACATACACATACATATACACACATACATATAAAATGTATTTATCAAGATTGATAGTGCTTAGTGGAACGAAGTACATATGTTATTTTGTAAATGAATATAATACATTGTATTTGTGTGCTCGTGTAATTAAAAAATTGGTATAATTTTTTTTTTACTTAAACACAACGCCGTTTTGCACGACGTATTTCAAAGTAAAAATATATCTGTTTGATGTTTTACCGCGGTTTAACCGAGGCTATCCAAACATAATATTTCAAACGGAACATGCACACTGAGGGAATTATTACAGCTCCGTTTGTTCCCGGGATGATTGATGATCGTTACAAACGGCATACTCCCCGCTGAACCTATAAATTTTTAGAGACATTCCACAGTCGCCAAATGTTCGCTGATTTTAGGAAAATTTTGACTTCAAGTCTAATTTGTGACCCAGTTTCTGGTACAGTTAGATACAGATTAGAATATTATCTTCATTGTTTCTATGTTACTATTACATATATACATACATATAAACATACATACATACATACATACATATCGTCACGCCCGTCTCCCGTAAGGGTAGGCAGAGACCACAGATCTCCATCTGCTACGATCTCGGCATACTTCCCTTGCTTCCTCCACACTCATTATTCTCCTCATGCAAGCCCGCCGGTTGAGGGCACTCTTGACCTGGCCTTTCTTAAAAAGTTCAGCAATCTGGTCAAGGTACGTTTTTCGTGGTCTTCCTCTTCCGGCCCTTCCATCCACGTTCGCAAGGTAAATTTCTTTTGCCAGTCGTCTTTCATCCATCCTCTCTATATGTCCAAACCATCTAAGCATCCCTTTTTCTACTTTTGTCACAACACCTTCTTTTACTCCACATCGCTCTCTTATATCTTCATTTCTTATTTTATCATTCAAGGTTACACCACACATACTTCTTAATGCTCTCATTTCCACCGCATTCAGTCTGCTTTCATGCTTCTTCTGCCAAACCCAACTTTCACTACCGTAAATAAGCGTCGGAACAAGCACCCCCTGATGAACCACCAGTCGGGCCGTTTTTGACACATTCTGACTTTTCATAAAGGAGTGCAGGGCTCCGTTAACCTGATTACCAACTTTCACTCGTCTTTCAATATCTCCTTCACATTTTCCATCTCTTGTAAACAGTGACCCCAAATATATAAAATACATACATACATACATACACACATATATATCGTCACGTCTACTTCCCGTAGGGGTAGGCAGAGATCAATGATCTCCATCTGCTACGATCTCGGCATACTTTTCATTGCTTCCTCCACGCTCGTTACTCTCCTCATGCAAACCCGCCGGTTGAGGGTACTCCTAACCTGGCCTTTCTTAAAAACTTCCCTACTATCGACCCTTCCATCCACATTCGCAACGTAAATTTCTTTTGCCAGTCTTGTTATTACTATTAGTGTATACTATTACTACTAGTATACTTTTACTATTAGTATACTTTTACTATTAGTATACTTTTACTATTAGTATACTTTTAATATTAGTATACTATTTACCTATTAGTAATAGTGTTATTACTATTAAATACAATGTAATATTTTAATAAAAACTTTGTTGTTTCTTAAATAACATGGAAACTACAATTTGAGTAAGCAAACAGAAGTAGCAAAGGGGAATTCAAATTTCTCAGAGATTTAAATACCGTTAAAATCAATAAGTACCTATATACTATAGATGCGCCAGCCGTACTGATACGGCGACAAGAGATCTTTAGGTGGTATTATCCTGGATATAGTAAAACTCTTCTCTTCAGTACATTTTATATTCAATATTAATTTCTTATGCTAGAAAAGGTGACATTTCACTCGAAAAACGTCAGTCGATCGAATCGTGTTTTATATAAAACAATTTATTCCTTTCTATTTTAAATTTTAATAATTAAAAAGTTTTGATACATTAGTGATACACTTATCAATGTATCACATTGGCACCTTCAAGAAACAAGCCTAAACATACCTAAAAGGCCGGTAACGCTTCCGTGACTCCTGCGGTGTCGCGATTGTCTATGGACGGCGTTGATTGCTTTCCATCAGGCGGCACGCTTGCTCGTTTGCCCTCCTTTCCCATAAAAAAAGATATTCCGTACCTTTTTCTATGGGATAGGAGTTATACTGATTTTTAATACGGGGTGGATATACTAGTTTTATGCGTCTTTTGTATCTGTAACATATTTAAGGCACTAAACATGTATTTTCACTTCTTGAATTTCTCAGAAAATGTCGACGTAGCTAACTCGGGACGCTATATTCATCTAAATCACGAAAGTCTAAGTAATGTTGAGAAATTATTCGAAAAACGTGCACGAGATGGATTTTATATGTACGTCATCACTTACCTCTTGGTTGATTGATCGATGAGGTTGACTAACGACATAGTGTAAGCTATTTTTTACCAATTTCCAGTTATTTGTTTTCTCGATCGTTAGAATATTTTTGTAGAAATAAAAGGGAAATTATACGCTTTTTTGGAATACCGTATATCCGTAGGTCGATGGTTCAGATCTGGCTCGTAGGACCAATGTATAGAGTCATGGATTGAAGTATTTAAAAAAAATGAGGCAGAGCGCAATTATACGTCCAAACGTGAACTAGGAAAGGAAAGGAAGATGAGGGCGAGTGAAAGCGTCAATAAACAAATGCTTAGTGTTGCTAGCCAACACTTCTGACACATTTCTTTTGTTTTTAACAGTTTCATTTAAGACGGTCCTCTCCATTTTCAGATGAGCTGATATAAACTCACCACGCTTGTACAATGCGTATTGGCGCATCCAGACTTGGAATGAATACCTGTAGTTCATACAAATATCCCTTTACGGAAAATTACTAAAAAACTGGTAACTTCGCCACTGACCCTTGATGATTTGGACAAGCACGGTGGGTTAATTCCACCAGAAATGGAGGACTGTGCTCAACAGTCTGGTATACATATATGGACTATCCAACTAAGTTAATAGGGTTGGTGCCAAGAAAATATACTTATTGTTTACTATATGGACAGTCAAAAGTTTTACTTAGCTAAGATCCGCAACAAGCAAAACAACAACAGAAAATTAACAATGTGTGTCTTTCTGTAGGGTTAAGTGGATTTATTTGGAACTTAAACCAAAAACCTACCGAAAAACCAGCCATCAATTCTCTACCCACCAACCACTATACACAACACCAAACACACATTATCACTTTTCGTTTACAAGATGGAAAAGTGATAATGTGTGTTTGGTGTTGTGTATATTATTATAATATTATTCGGTAGGTTTTTGGTTTAAGTTCCAAATAAATCCACTTAACCCAACAGAAAGACACACATTGTTAATTTTCTGTTGTTGTTTTGCTTGTTGCAGATCTTAGCTAAGTAAAACTTTTGACTGTCCATATAGTGATGGATTTCCGCAAAGTAACGCCTGACTCCATTAATAATCTTATTGTTTACGTTAATATTACAATGATAGAATCTGACCCACGACGCTAGATCATAAATTCATTTGAAACTTACTGAGCTATAGCTGTGGTTACGCCTGTAATTATGCATTACATTTTGTACCCTAGAAATATTTTTATGAATTTATTTTTTATTTATTAACCTATTATTTTTAATGAGTTACAAAAGTTACATTAACCACAAATCGATTACATTCGAACAAATATAAAAGTCATTAAGTGTAGTAATATCAGAATCGATATCTCGATACTTTTCTTCTAGCTCATTAACCCTCCGTTTATATGGGCGACCGTAGTCTTTACTACGATCCAATCACGAATCAAATCCATAACAATTCCGTACCGATCACTTGATATCAATAAAACATTCCCCAAATTGTTGGACCTTGTGGAATCGTTTTAATACAAGCATGCCAAATTAGACTCTATTTAATCATTACGTGTAGTTCATTTTACTTTATCACTTCGTGTGGAATATAATGGAAAATAAACAGGACATAAGCTTAACAATGCGAAGTAGATTAAATGTTATTATTAGTTGTGTTTCTGGAAAATATTGCAGCAACGTTGGTTATGATGCGATTCAATATTTTTTGCAAATTTATTATTTGTACACGATATTTTTAACATTAATCACGTTGAGTGGTAGAGAATGTCTTCCAGTATTAAGTCCGCATTCTACCACTATTTGTACGCAATGAATAAATAAAAAGATATTTAGATAATTCATCATTACCAGCCCACGGCAGTCCACTGCTGGACATAATCCTCACCCAGGGCGCGCCATCTAGCTCGGTCATCGGCAACACAAACATACCCTTTTTTATATGGATTTATAACACCACTAATTCTCTAGACTAGGTCTTCTTAATATATTAAATTCAACTAATATTCATCTACCCTTTCTTATTTGGCTTTACGACACCACTAATTCTATAGACCAGGTCTTTTTAATATATTAAATTTCAACTAATATTGTGCACTTCCACACCTTCCTAGGATGACCAAGTATATAATTAATATAAATATTGAAATAAGACACTAGCACATTTTCTTTTAGAATTATTTGCCGTATATCAAATTTATATTAACTTGTGAATAAAATCTGAAGTCCAATCCCAAAGGTTCTTTAAAATTATATGTAATTTATGCAAATAATTCATATTGGCGAGGAGAACGCACATATAAGCATCCCTTTTGAATTTTCCACGAACCTTTTATACCCTTAGAGGCAATATTTTAACACAAAATATCCCGCCCTTATAATATTAGCTTAATATACACTTCGGGATAATTATGCAGAGTCGTTAGGTTTTTGGAATTGCTTCAAATTATTTCTTCTTTACAATTACAAATAACTAAAATAGCAGAACAAGCAAACGAGCATGCGGTATGGTAAGTAACCGCTTCGCATAAACATCTTTAACGCCAGATACATCACAAAGGTGTTGCCAGCATTTCGTGGTTACATACGTATGTATGTACGTATGTACATACTTACGTCTTGAATACCCCAATGCCGCACTTGTTCGGAAAAACTGTAGAGCCGCACTGTTCCTGGCAGAAAATTGCAACTGATATCACGTATCTATATAATTGTTTCCTTGTGGATGATTGCACTGAGAAGCCAGTGGCTCAACATGTTAAAAAAATTCTGCCAGCCACCCAGCGCAGGCTGGCGCTTCATCTAGCCAAAAGATATACCTCATTACGTTTACTATGACTCAGTCTTCACTCTAACATTCAACATCTTCAACCATTATTAGTTCTCCAACAAACTTGAAGACTTTTGTCTTCAGCTCTGAGATACAAAGGTATATTTAAATAAAAACTTCATTTCTTAATGTTTTTTTAATTGAAAAGAACATAGAAAATAAAATTAGTAACAGTATTTTTTTTTTATTTCATAAATAACAATTATGATCCTACAATTAGCCATTAATTACATTGTTAACGCCTTGAATTACATATCTTAAGCTACGTCAACAGATCTCGTTGGTACTCTGCACCGTTTAATTCTAGTGAATGTCTCAAATGCATTGTGGATTCAACATGTTTTTTTCTTTTATAAATAGCCACAACTACGCCTATAACAACAATAATCACACTTAAAACTAAACACCAAATTAATAAAATATTATATGTTGAAGATTCGTGCTCAATAATCTTAACCTCTGTTTGTGATTTGTCAGTAGAAGGATTAGTAAAATTCTGATCTCCGCACTTAATGCCGTATACATTATCTTCATGATATACTTTGTTTACAGAGGTAACTTCTAATAGTCTCATTGTGCTGATTCTAATACTTCTGACTATCTCTTTACACGCTATAGGATTCCCACCTAAGCTTAAAGTTTTAATCTTTGGTAAGGTATGCATTAAATTTTCCACATCGACCGACTTAACAAAATTATAATCGATAACAAGCTTTATCAGTTCATTGCATTCGTGGAACACATCGATATCCAATTCTAAAATATTATTTTTAGACAAATCTATCACTTCTGTTCTATGGAGTCCTTTAAGGCTTCCATAACGTAAATTCACTAAGTGATTCGAGGACAAATTTAAAAATTTCAAGATTCTAATATTTTGAAAAGTTCCTGGTGGTATTTTCGTGATATTATTACGACTTAAATCTAAGGAAAGCAAAGAATCTAAATCTAGAAATAAAGTACTGTTGATATTGGTTATGCTATTATTGCTTAAGTCCAAGCTAACCAATTCTTTAAAGTAACTTAAATTGATATAAGACAGTTGATTATTTGCTAAATTTAGGTTCGTCAAATTCACCTGTACATTTGTTTGTGGGCTATTAAAGTTTTTAATGTTATTAGAAGCCATGTATAATGTTTGTAAGTGTTTTAAATTCAAAAAATCTGCAATTGTAAAAGTGGACAAATTATTATAAGACAAATCAAGATACATTAAGTTTGATGCGTTTAAAAATGATTTAGATATATCACTTAAGTTATTATTATTCAAATAGACAGCTTTTAAATTCTCTAAAACACTGGTATTTAAATTAAATCTTGCTAATCGATTATGTGAAATGTCTAAACTATAAAGATTATCCATTCCATAAAAATTATTATTTCCAATTTGTTTAATTTGATTATTAGATAAATTTAAGCGAGCGAGCAAGGGCATGTCTACGAACGCACCGTTATCTATTTCACTAATGTTAAAATTGCTCAAGTCTAAAAAACGAAGATATTTCGCAGGGCAAAAAATATTACTTTTGATTGTCCCAGACAAGAAATTACCACTTAGATTTAAATATTGTAAATTTGTCAATGATAAAGAATCTTGGTCAATAGTTGTCAATTTGTTCATGGATAAATCTAATTTTACCAATAAATTTTTATTTTTAAACACATTTTTTTGTAACGAGCCAAGATAATTGTTATTCAAGTACAACTCTGTTACATTATCTAAAGTGTTTTCCAAAAAGTCTACAGATGTTATATTGTTATGTGAAACGTCCAAAACTTTTAATGAAATTACCGTGTCAAACGCATCTTTATCAACATAGTTAATATAATTGTAGCTTAAATTTAAAGAAGATAACATCTTCATGCATGTAAATGCTCTTGACCTCAAGCCTGTTATATTTTGCTTACACGTATTTAAACTTGTAATGCTGCTCAATCCAGCAAAAGTGTTATTAGATATTTCTCCTGAAATATTGTTATCTTCTATATCAAAATAAATCAAATTATTTTTTTCGAAAGCATTGTCTTCAATTTTCGAAATTTTATTCTTAAAGAAATTTAAATATTCAAGTTTTATATTCTTTGCAAACATTGCCGCATCTATAATTGACAATATTTTATTGTAACTCAGATCTATAGATTTCAAATTAAAAGCTTGATTAAAACAATCATTTTGTATAGTTTCTATGTCATTGTGCGACAAGTTAAGTCTAACTAAAGACGTCAAACGGTTAAGTTCATAGCCTAAAACTCTTTTTAATTTATTATATGATAGATCTAATTCTACCAATGATTTTAAATTTATTAAAACCATATTCAAAATTTCTATATTATTATGATTTAGAATAAGCTTAATTAAGTTTTTAGATGAACTTAAACTATCATCAGAAATATTAGCAAGTTTATTATTTTGCAAATTCAGGTACTTCAAATTAGGTAAATTATTAATAACTCCATACTGTAAATTAGTTAGTGAATTATAAGATAAATCTAAACTAGCCAAAGGAGGATCTGACGTCAAATAAAGAGAATTTGAATACAAAGACTCGATAGCATTGTGCGACAGATTTAAGCGAATTAAATAGCTGTAACTTTTGAATGCTTCATTGTTTATATTTTTTATGTGATTGTTAGACAAGTCCATCGATAAAGATTTCGTGTAATACTTAAATGCATACGAATCTATAGTCGTCCAGGTATTTTCTATAGCTTTGAATTCGCGGACACGGGAATCGAAATTGGTGGATCCAAAAAACCCAGCCGTTAGAGTTTGGATGTTGGAGTGGGCCATCACAAAAATTACATGATTCTCCCTACTGCAAATGAGCGGTGAAACACTTCCAGCATAGTTTTCACAACGAACTGTATACACACAATCATCGCGTCTATCTTGAATTTCACAACTATTTGTAGATGATACCTTTGAGACCATTATTAAAACGTTTACAAAATCTGAAACAAATATTAATAGCATAAAAATATTTTATTAATAGAAACATACTGATTATTAATGTAGTCAGGCGTTACTTTGCGGAAATCCATCACTGTGGACAGTCAAAAGTTTTACTTGGCTAAGATCCGCGACAAACGAAACAATAACAGAAAGTTAATAATGTGTGTTTTTCTGCTGGATGAAGTGGGTTTATTAGGAACTTAAACCAAAAACTTACCGAAAAACGGGCATCAATTCTCTACCCACCAATCACTATACACAACACCAAACACACATTACCACTTTTCCACCTTGTAAACGACACTTGTTTCGCCCCAACACGAGGCATCTTCAGGTATAGTAGACTCTACGGAAGACAACCGAAAAGTCACTTTTACAAGGTGGAAAAGTGGTAAAGTGGTTTTTCCGCTGGATGAAGTGGGTCCAAATAAACCCACTTCATCCAGCAGACAAACACACATTATTAATTTTCTATTATTGTTTCGCTTGTCGCGGATCTTAGCTAAGTAAAACTTTTGACTGTCCACATAGAAACATACTGACTTTACCTTCTGTTTACATACATACAACCCGTATAACATACTTTTTCTTTCAGTTTAGAAGTCAACAGAAATTACAAGACACTAAAAAAAATTATCCTTTAAAACATTTTTTTATAATAGCCTAAATTATAAATTCATAACTTTAATCAGATCTGAACAGCCAGCCTAAAGATTAAAACTATTTCTCACTATTAAAGGTTTATTACAGCGTTAACGAATTCTTAATAAAAAAAAATCTACACAACAATTATATATATATATATATATATATATATATATATATATATATATATATATATATATATATATATATATATATATATATATATATATATATATATATAACATATAACATTTTGACATATCCAATATCCAATATCAGCCCGCGGCAGTCCACAGCCGGACACGTTTGTCGGAGAACCGACAATCGTTGGAGTAGACGAGTGCTGGAGTGGAGACCGCGACTCGGCAAACGTAGTGTGGGACGCCCTCCTGCTAGATGGAGCGACGATCTGCGCAAGGCGGCTGGCAGAGACTGGATGCGTGTAGCCGAAGATCGGGCTAGGTGGCGCGCCTTGGGTGAGGCTTATTTTGACATATGATATTGACATTGAAACAATATATAATGTATATATGATATTTTTATATACAATTATAATATTTGTATATGACATAAGTTAATTTTAGTTTGGACTGTTCTATACGTCGTGCTTTCAGTGTAAGAGTTCATATACTCTTACCTCACACTAAATACAGGAGCATTCGGATATAGCGACCTTGAAAGGTCCGGTGTACTGGCTGGGCGAAAAACAAAAAGTTGAATTTGCATTTCCGTCGTTATAGGCGAAGTCGTTATACTCTTATATTGATTCGAACCACAGTCCACTGCTGGACATAGGCCTCACCCAAGGCGTGCCATCTAGCGCGATCTTCGGCTACACGCATCCAGTCTCTGCCAGCCGCCTTGCGCAGATCGTCGCTCTATCTAGCAGTCCCGCACTACTATTACCGAGTCGCGGTCTGCACTCCAGCACTCGTCTACTCCAACGATTGTCGGTTCTCCGACAAACGTGTCCAGCCCATTGCCACTTCAGTCTGCTTACTTTGAAGAGCTATGTCGGTGACTCTGGTTCTCCGGCGAATTTCTTCATTTCGAATTCTATCCACCAGAGAAACCCCGAGCATAGATTCGATTATACATATTCGATTATACATGATTCGACTATACATACGAATAAAATCTTAATATTTCAATAAGGTACAATTTTGCCTGTCAAGTAAATAAATAAATTTATTGCATAGATTAATGATTTGTTTTTTTTTTTATTTATATTATATGATTTTATTTCCAACAAAAAAAACTATATGCAATATAATAATTTTGCCACGTACTTACATAGCAATAATTTCTCTTCCATTTTCAAGTTTGATTTAATCAATATACGTTTAATCACATCTAATCTCATTTAACAAGTTTTATTATTTATGTTAAGTAGTTCTTAAAAAAACCACAAATATTTTAGTAAGTGGTATGTATGGAGGTTCTGATCGAATGAGTTAACCGCTCTTTATCTCTTCACACAGCGCACTAGGTCAAGAATAAAAAATACATGGAGGACCTTATACAATAAAAATTATAAAATTGAAATATAGTTAATAATAACAATAATATGATTGTGTACTTTTGAATGATAGAATAAGAAATGAAGAGATAAGAGAGCGATGTGCACTAAAAGAAGGTGTCGTGACAAAAGTTGAGAAAGGGACACTAAGGTGGTTTGGGCACATAGAGGGGATGGAGGAAAGATGACTGGCAAAAGAAATTTATGTTGCGAAAGTGGATGGAAAGGTCGGTGGGGGAAGACCACGGAAAACATACCTTGATCAAATCGCTGAAATTTTTAAGAAAGGCCAGGTCAAAAGTATCCCTAACTGGCGGGCTTGCATTAGGAGAGTAATGAGTATGGAGGAAGCAAGGAAAATATGCCGAGATCGTAGCAGATGGAGATCTGTGGTCTCTGCCTACCCCTACGGGAGACAGGCGTGACGATACGTATGTATGTATGTATATTATTGTGTGATTCCTGGCTTACAATAGAGTCACCCCGTTTCCTCCCATGGGTGTATTAGGAGCCTAATACTGTTAGGTAGGCAGCAACGTCTATCTGAGAATAAAAATCAATCCTCTCGCCAAGCGGTAAACCGAGCCTAGATAGAAGCCAAGTGGACTATTATAGTAGGATGTGTTATTGATAATCATAACAATCTAACTTACTCACAGCCCATATATGTCCCACTGCAGGGTACGGCGCTCCCCATTTTTGGAGGAACGAACGAATGGATATTAACTCACTATGCGGATTGGCGAGTAACCAGACTTGTATAAAATATCACATATATTTATTCCGAGTCTGATCGGGGATCGAACCCGTGATCATTTTTCCGTAGGCAACAGCCCCGCCACTGAGCCATTTCAATGGATTGAGAGAATTTGTAAATAAGAAAAAAAATTCAGTATTTTAGACTCCCATAAAAGTTATGAGAGTATGGTTAGTTAATGTATAATATGTTCTGTATAACTGTGTGACATAAAGTATTAATTATTATTAGGCGATAAAGGGTAATAATGACTTTTAAATACTGACTGTGTGGCTATCCAATGTGGCGATTGTTTTAAATACTGCCAACTTTACAAAGTAAAAACAACTTCAACGTTTTTTTGTAAGATTTAAGTTCCCCGTAAATCCACTTCTTCCAGTAAAAACACATCATCACATTTTCTTTATTATCTCTATTTTGTTTGCTTGTCACGGATCTTAACTTGATAAAAATTCTGCCTGTGTTGTGTGCACATATTAATATCTTACATTAAGGTGGGTTGCAGGAGCATTGCATTGCCCGTGGTGTTTCAGATAGGGCGAGGATAATCTCTTACCATTTGATAATCGGTTTGCTCGTATACCCTCTTTATTATGTGGTAAGGAAGGTAAGTGCCTTGTCATGAACGAGGTGGAGAAGAAGAGGGAGAAAGAAATAAAAAAGCGTGAGACTCGATTAATGTCCACTTGCTATAAAAGGTCGACTTCGCCTAGAGTGCCAGATACTCCAATAGAATACCTGGCATATGCTGAGCAAGAACCATTTTATGACTTAGAGATTAAAGATTTTAATTATTAGAGTTTATTTATAAAATATAATATTATCAAGGTTTTAATTATTGCTATTGTAAAAAAAATGTTTCAAAAATAAAGTTTTTTTATTCTATTATATTTTACGCAAACACATAACCTAAAATAGTCTTAGTCGGACAAAGGCACCACGTATCAGACCATCGACTACCTATCTAGCAATATAAAGAGGAGGAAATAGATGACTATCTTACACATAGTCACAAACGACGTATATAACCATATGAAAAGCGAACAACGTTGCCAATAGATAACACTATAAATATTGCAGAAGCATTGGCAATCTTTAGAAAATATAATAATAAGCCTTGTTTTTTGGGGACTGCAAAGTCTTATCAGTTTAGGAATATCGCTGAAGGTAGCTGATTCCACGTAATAAAAAAAGTAATTTTGTTTCAACGACAACCCTAAACAAGTTGTTGTCCACGACCGGATGCTGGTATCATAACGATTGTGGACAATACGCGTATTTGACGTTCGCCCACGGTCTTAGTTACTATCATTATTGAGAGGGAATTCCATTTATAGTTTATCTCTTTCCACCTAAAATTATATATTAGGTTGGGGAATAAGAAGTCCATTATTTTTACTTTCGCCTTTTTTATTTATGGAGTCAGGCGTTACTTTGAGGCAATCCATCACTATGTGGACAGTCAAAAGTATTACTTAGCTAAGATCCGCGACAAGCAAAACAATAACAGAAAATTAATAATGTGTGTTTTTCTCCATCCACCAAACACTATACACAACACCTAACAACAACACCAAACTACACCACACTTTTCGGTTGCCTTCCGTAGAGTCTATTATACCTGAAGATGCCTCATGTTGGGGCGAAATACGTGTCGTTTACAAGATGGAAAAGTGGTAATGTGTGTTTGGTGTTGTGTATAATGGTTGGTGGGTGGAGAATTGATGGCCGATTTTCGGTAAGTTTTTGGTTTAAGTTCCAAATAAATCCACTTAACCCAACGGAAAAACACACATTATTAATTTTCTGTTATTGTTTCGCTTGTCGCGGATCTTAGCTAAGTAAAACTTTTGACTGTCCATTTCATCCCCACCATCTAGATGAATTGCTTGCCACGCACTACTACCTTACCTGAAACCAGCTACCTCCAGCTGTGTTTTCGAACAGATAATACATAGGAATGTTCAATAAAGGATCTTATACATTTCTTAAATGCCGGCAATGCTTCAGCAATGCCTATGGCACTACGGATATCTATGGCCAGCGTTGATTGCTAGCGATCGCGATCAGGTGACACGTCTACTCACTTGCCTTCCTATGAGATAAAAAAAGTAAACATTTTTTTTTCCTATGAAATGGCGTTGTAAGCTCCTGGCCCTTTACAAATTCATCGGAAGGAGAGAAAAAAAGTAACCATTGAATTTGTTATTTACACATCAGCTAAACGTAAGTATGTGTTGTTGCGTGCCAAATTATCCTTAAGGGGAAGCTTGGCAAAAATCTAAGCTACGTCCCTAAAACACTAAAATAGATTTATGTGGAAGTTACTTACAGGGGAGTGATCATTTCGTGGAGTCTTGTGAAAGTGTTGCAAGTACATTGTATTCATTATCTATCTAAAAAGCATTATTTAAGGTAATAAACTAAAATCTATTTAAATAACACTTTTAAAAAATAAACTACCCAAATCTTGCAGTAGCGAAATGTACGCTTTCTGATGCAAGGGTGGTAGGTTCGATTCCCTCATCGTGATAAATACTGGCATGATCATAATGTGTGAGTATTTATTTATTATTTATTTGTAGTGGTACCATGGTACCGTGGTACCATAGAGTTTTGAATGCATAGAAACCTTAAAAGAGTTTAATAATATTTTAACTAATAATAAATTATAAATAACCAATTCGTTAGCTATTATATTGTATATTTAGTTAGTTATATATTGTATATGTAAAAGTCATACTAATTAATTTATGTGTGAAAGAGAGAGGGATAGAGCGAGAAGACAAATATGTGTGTTTACATATTAATGCGTAACACATATACGATAAATCATTTTTTTAAAAAAGAAATATAACCTCATTTTGAAATCTCAAAATCCTGATCAAGCAAGCCATTACAACTTTTTAGAAATAAATTGACTCGACGTCCGTCAATGCGTGACAAGAACAGTTAATACAAAATAGCTACTCGCCGGAAAGAGACAGGTGACGTAAATAAAAAACTTCACATGTAGGAACATTTTCGAATTTTGAAATGCTGGAACTTACGATCGTTTTACATTTTTTATGAATACTCGTTTATGAAGTGGCGACGATGCGTCGAAGGGGATTTTGAAATTCAATACGGAAGAAGATCGGAAGAAAATATTAGAAGAGAACAAGTGGAAGTAAAGTGAAATGAAGTGATACTCAGTTCGCAACAATATATTCTATGTTAATCTTTTGAGAATTTTAATCTTAAAAAGTATATTGTATAAACTTTTTATAGGGATAATAGTAATTTTATTTTTATCAAATTTATAGCAACTTATTTATTTCACAGTGACAATTTTACGCCGTCTGGTGTGGACGGTTAAAATTTATTTTAATTATCCACGCTGTCCGTGATTTATCCGATGCCTCGAAAATCCGCGGATGGTCCGTTATTTTAATGTAAAGCTACTGAATGTTTTATTAAATTGTTTCTCTGCTTTAGAATTTTGAATGTGAGATTAATAGCTGGGCTTTACTTTGTTAGTTTAGTGGGTATTACAAATATTTTTATTTATTTTAATGTACGATACTTATTAGCCCATGCACTAGATTTATATAAAGGGACATGCTTATGTGTTTGCTTGTCTATCCAATAAAAAAGTAATAAAATAACGCCAGGCTAGAAATAAAAATACCGGAAACTAAACAAGTGCATTAATTTAAAAACACAAGAAACATTTTGCCTTTAAATAAATGTATTTTCCATTTTAAATCACACGTGTAAATTCTCTGCCAATTCCACAGAAGTTTGACTTATGAGGGTATTTCGTTCGAAAACCTGGCAACACGCCGCTTTGCTGGATTTACTCTTCCGTTTTGCCAACGAACATTCGTATATCGTAACGTATTCACTTTGGTGCAATAAGAAACTTAGCCTTGCATTTCAAAGTTTGGAGATAAAACTTGCGCTCTCTCACAGAGTTGCAAACTAGGCACGTATGTTTACTTTATGATTTATTTCTTTAAGTTCTTTCTCTCGCTGCATTCTATTTCTATCGGGGTTAGTTCATTAAAAAAAAACTATTTGACGTGAATTTTATTTTACTTTTTTGTTGGCAATTAGTTATAACTATTATTTCCGTGTCAAGTTAAATACGATAACATCAAATCTATTGAAATACAATTAGTTAGCTTATCACATTATGTTTTGATAAAATGGTGGCTATTCTGCCAAAACCTTCAATGGACTTTTTCAGTCAACTTAAAAAGTCATGATATACGCATTTATTTTATTTATATCACTTCACTCGTATAATGCGCCATCACAATTAAACGATATAACTGATAAATATATATTATATATAACTGATAATAATATATATAACTGATAATAGATTATAGAAATGAAATAAAGACACAACCTCGCTCGTGTAAGTTGGCGAGAAAAGTCACATGTGACTTTTAAGATTACTTTTTTAAACGTTTTAACACTAATAACTCCGTAAACATACGAATGGTAAAAACAAATATCTAGACTCTGAGTAAATGTTTATATTATTGCAGTAATCAAAGCCTTGGTTCGATATCGAAGTATTTGCTTCACTTCTCCGCTATTTGTAAAATAAAATAAAATTAAAAGAATCACGATAGAAGCAAAAAGGCGTGGACCGACGTTGTACTGCCACTGTTAAGACTGTATTTAATATTTGATGAGAAATCTGAAGAAAAAATAAAAAAAACTCTTTTAAAAAATTATGACAATAACGCCATCTATTGGGTTCAAAAGTATCCTATCTTTAAAGCTGCAACTAATCACATGTTTTATTGTAATTGGGCGCTTTCGAAAAATAGCATTTACGAACACAGTAACACGTGATTTTTATATTTGAAGACGAACTTTTACGTATATTAGCGCATATAAAATAATGTGTTATTTATAAATAGCATGTCGTTATAATGCATTTGTAAAAATAACCGTTATAGAAACGTTATAGAACAACACTTTACTGCATTAAAAATTAGCATGCAGAGATTTATGAACACACCTACGCATGATGTTATCTGTGAGTTTTGCTTGAAAAGGATGTAATTGCTAGCAGTTAGTCTGACTGCGTATATTTACCAACATTTTGCGTTCAATATTCTCGTCAGCTTTGTATAATAACATGCGATTTGTTAACATAAATTTATTCATAGAGTTGGTGTTGTTATTACTTATTGCTTCCATCAGGTGACACACCTGCTTGTTTGCCTTCCTATCCCATAAAAAGATGCGTTTCCGGCTTTTAAGAAATATGCAGGTTTGACATATATATGTTCCACTGCTTGGCTCGAGTCTCTTTATTTCTAGTGAGATGGGTAATAAGCCACCACGCTTGTCCAAGTCGGATCAGATATTATAAATTTGACTAGTTATATTTAATCATTAAATTATACCTACTTATCATAACAACTAACCGAAGTTTTTTTTCTATCATAGTCACAGTTTTTTTAACATTATTCATAGTCATATATGCCACAGCTTTTCCCTTAACATTATTAGTTTATTTTTCATTTAAAAACATTTTTTAAAACTTCACAAATTCACTGTTATCTAATGTTACATAAATCTATTTATTATTATTATTATTAATAATATGGTTTGAAAGCAGCCCTCACTCCAAAGGTTCCCAACATACTTCCTGCATTGCCACGTTGGACGGCGATGGAAATCCTTTGAACCACGAACGACCCGGAGCGAGGGTCGCGTTTACTTTACCCCGTAGATCACAGTCGGAATGGCCGGACACCAGACTCGGAATAAATGCTCATCGAATGAAGAGTTCAAACTCAACTATAGACTCTGAAGGTAGCTCCACCGTTGAGCCAATTAGTTGCTGGTGTAACAACAATAATAACTAATGTAATAAAACTTTAAAGAAAGCCAGCTTTCAATTACTCGTGGTTGTTTAAGTGGAAAATTAAACGTAAATGCACTGCTCTCGCACGCTTTTGTCTATTCATGAGAGCGATTTCACGAATCGATGAACGTAGTCTTGTAGCTTTTAACAGTATAGTTTTGATACAGAAAAATTATCAGACATTTTTTTTCTGTTTTTATAAAGGGCGGATTTCTGCCAATCAGTTTTCTGCCAGGAGATAATGTGCATAGGTATATATTAATTACAACTATAATAATGAATTATTACAATAATTAATAATAATAATAATGGTTATTAATTATTATTATTATTATTATTAATTATTTGGCTAGGATCGTGAGAAGGTTCCTTTCCTTGGATGCATAATCCTTCGTGTGCTTGGTTTATCCCGCCACGAAGGATTAATAACCATAGTAATAATATTGTTAAGAGAAAAATATGTAAATAAAGGATAATAATAATAATTATTATTATTTATTACAAACTAGAACACTGAATACTTAAATACATATAAAATAATTAATTTATAATATTTGTCATAATAATTTATACAAGATTATATTTTACCTATTGATCACGTAGTCTTTTTGAAAGAAACTTATTTGTTGTCCTTTTGATTTTCGGCTTTTCGGGCGAAGGAATGCCGGAGTCGTGTAGCTTTAATAAAATACTCTGAATGATTTGCAATATTTTACGCGTAAAATACAATTTATTTTTTAAATGTAAAGTGAATCTTTTTGGTTTGATTCCCGCATCGAAAATAATTAATGTATAGCCTAAAGATATTTATTTCAAATCTGGATACCCCTATTCACCTTAGACAAGTGTGATAAATTAATGTCTTTTCCTTTCAAAATAGGGGAGACCGTGTACAGCATTACACACATTATGGTTGGACATATGTAGGCAGTGCTTTAAAAATGTTATATCACGTAGTGTCTACGGTGGAAATCATTACAACAAAAATGTATTTTCACGTTTTTTTTTTGGTAAAGACCACCATATACGTACATTGTTTTCTAAAACACTTTTGACCTTATGAATTTAGTACATAACACACTTAAAGGTATGATATGATAATAGGATAGAATAGAATAGAAAAACTTTATTTATGACACCATTTTTTTAAAATAACTAAAATTAAATCCTTAATAATATTATATATACAAATAAAAACACAAAACAAAAAGAAAATAATTTGAATCTAACGAGTGTCCTAAAATGGTTCTTGCTCAGCATATGCCGGGCGCACTATTGGAGCACTCGGCGCTGGTTTTCAGCAAGAACCAACGTGGTCAGATCGAATAATATAATAATAATAATAATACATAAGACAAATAAAATACATAGACCTCGCGCATGAGATTTCCGCCATGTGGCACGTTGATTCAACTGTCATTGTACCCATAGTGGTCTCAGTGAATGGACTTATCGGTAAAAATTTGGACGCCCATCTGTCCTAGTTAGGTTTAGGTAAGTGGGTTAAATTCAAAATTCAAAAAGCAGCCATATTGTGCACGGCTAGGATCGTGAGAAGGTTCCTTTCCTTGGATGCATAATCCTTCGTGTGCTTGGTTTATCCCGCCATGAAGGATTAATAACCCTAATAAGAATATTATTTTTATAGAGATTTTTTTTTATATTAATAATATTGTTATTAAGAGAGAAATGTGTAAATAAAGGATAATAATAATACAATGATGATATTCATCTACGAAAAAAGGGAGTAGAATTTAATATCATAATATGATAAATAATCATAATGAATAATACTCATTTAGGGAAAAGGGAGAAAAGACGCCACCAGCACCGAATGTCAAAATAAATGATTAATTAAAACCAACTCAACAAATTCTGCAAAATATAATTAAAATGTCGAGAATCCATAACAGCATCATTTAACAATTCAGACTGAGACGCCTACAGGCCAACTGTCAGACTAGCACAGTGGAGCGTAAATACAAACTTTGTGGAAAGCCGAAGGATCAAAGGGGCGACTATTACTGATTATATAACAGGCATCTTGTCACGTTCCCTTTGAAATGAGCGGTTGATGACTTTCCATTCCTCGTGCCAATCAAAACTAGAATACGTTGAACTCTCTTATTGTATTACAAGGCTGTATCGGACCAACAAAGAGGCGGAAATTAGTAGTCCGAGATAACGTCTTTTACCTGAAAAGTATTATAATTTTAAGTTTCGTTTTGCAAATACATAAGTCTAATATATAAGTATTAAAATTGTAAGATTTTTTTTGCAAAAAAAGTATCATATTTTAGTACTATAACTTTTTTTTTTTGAAAAAGTCTAATGTTTTAGTATTATAATTTACAGGTTTTTTTTGCAAAAAGTCTAATATTATAAATAGTACTATTCAAATTGTATTATTTATTTAATTTAGAAATAAATTTAACCAATTTTGACTTCGCAAAAAGTGGACTTTTCTATATAAAATTTGAATTTATTTTAAAATTATGTACGCAAGTGAAGTAGTTCGTAAAAATTACAAATAAAAACGTTTATAATTAAATATCTCTTTTCTGTATAGATTTTTCATTTCTTTGTATTAGAAAAATGTAGTTATGCGGATCTTTCCGTTACGAAATAAACTTTTTTGGTTTCGTCAAACCAACGCGACGAACTTTGCAAATTTACCCGGCGATTGCGAATAAAAACTTGGTAAATATCTCTGGGGCACATATATCTTTTGGCCTAATGCCTAATGTTACATGAATATAGAAACTTTTTCGTATCTCTGATTTGATGTCATTCAAGAGTGTAGGAAACTGAAAACACAATTTCAGTAATTATTTCTCAGTGGATTATTTTAAAATATACCTTGACCGAATTGCCGAAGCATTTAAGAAAAGGGCAGGCATAGACCACAGATCTCCATCTGCTATGATCTCGGCACACTTTCTTTGCTTCATCCACACTTATCACTCTTTTCATGTTAGCTCGTCGATTAAAGGTACTTTTGACCTGGCTTTGGTCTTAGTCGGCTTTTGAGAACATCGGTGATTGGGTCAGTGATCTCCTTGGTCTTCCCTTACCTATTCTTCCATCGACATCAGTAAAGTAAATTTCTTTTAACTATCATCTTTCATCCATCCTCTCTATGTCACCAAACCTTCTAAATATCACTTTTTCAACTTTTTTCATGGCATCCTCTTTTATTCCACATTTCTCTCTCATAACTTCATTCCTTATTCTATAATATTAGTCAAAATTAATGTAATTCAAGATATAGATTAATAAATTGGTATCGATCACATAATATATAATATAATAATATTATACATTATGTAATAGATATAAGTAGATAGAACCATATGTAGATAGAAGTACTTTTGTTTATTTTTTTACTGTAAAAGCATAGTGTGCTATTTTAAACGACAATATTTTAGAATTTATTGGCAACCTTGATAAAAATATTTTTAAAATTCATTGGCAACCTTGTTAACAATATTTGTAAAATTTATTGTCAACCTTGATAATAATATTTATAACATTCTTTGGCTACTTTGTTAACAATATTTATAAAATTCGTTGGCAATCCTGTTAATAATATTTGAAAAATTCATTGGCAACCTTGTTAACAAATTGTTTGTAAAATTCGTTGACAACCCTTGAAATTGGCGAAACACGTGACCCTTAAGTGTTCATCTTTATAATAAATTCCTACAAAGTATTCCGTCTACTTTGTAATATAACATAACCCAATAACATCTGTAAGGTATCTTAGAGCTGGCTTGAAACAACTACGTGTCTTCACAGGTAATACGTAAAGCCATGACCTATTTATATGGGGCCAAGTTATTTGGCGCAAATGCTACTTTTATGACAGGAAGAGCAGATTCCAGAATTTTACGACGCTCACTTGCCGACTTAACTCATCTTTACGATCCAAAGGCTATTTCGGCACGAAACTTACCTGAGTTTTATTTCACGTCACAAAAACCTATAGCAATTAATTCATCAAGGGAAGTGTATAATATCAAAATAACAATAACCTTAGGAATATAACAAATTATTATCTAATATCCTCCTCCGTGAGATTCACTAACACGAATTTAATATACCTAATTTGTTGAAAAATGACGGCGACATGATTCGACACCCATCACGTCCTGATTCTCACGAAGGCGAGAAGCGATCAATGGACAGTCGTTTCGCTACGATGAATGGCATCGGATGGAGTTGTGGTCTCTGCCAACCCCTGCGGGGGATAGGCGTGAATATATAAAAAAATATTATCTAATATTAAGAGAAAATTTTGAATAAAGTATCAGTTGACACAGGAATCGAGCCTACTACTTCATTAAATTTTTACAACACATTACTTTTAATGAATTAGTATTTGTTTTTTATACTTTGTGTAAAAATAACGCAATATTTTCTGAGCTCGTATGAAACCCAGCATTCTTCCAGCCGTTACGGGGGCTCATTCACAGTACACGCAGTGCGCTTGTGGAACTCTCTCCCACATACTATACGTGATAGCCTCTCACTGGATGTATTTAAGAGAAGAATTAAAGAACATGTCCTTTCTATATATGTATGGTTTTGTACAGTATGTATTGTTATGTATATTATTGTTCTATTTTTTTGTTGTACACTTATTTCTATCTTCACAGCTTATCTTATCTCTCTTTCACTCCTAGGTTTGCTGGAAGAAAACCCAATTTTGAGTTAAGCTCGCCGTTGTTCTTCTCTCCTTTTAATTCTTATATGTCGTGTTTTGTGTACAATAAAGTATTAAAAAAAACCCAAGTCATAAGAAATTACTCGACTATGAATACATTGTATGAAGTTATTTATAATATACATATGATAATGTTTAAATATTGAACGGCGTTTTCTATGCGTTTATATAAATAAACAATTGTATAAAACTGGTTTACGCGAACCGCTCTACATCACCCACGAAAGCTGTTTGGTCACGTTCTGGACATTTTCTCTAAAATATTCACCGATCTATTTTTCTTATCAGTGACAACGCAAACCCATTTTATGATATATATGTTGGTACTGCATATGTTTATATACAACGCCCATAATTCCATTTGGTAATGGACGTTCATTTTCGCTTATAATAATAATTTATTTATTGATCATTAACAAGTTTACAATTTTGTTTTACTGCCTGCCGAACTAGGGCGAACCCTGTCCTATGGCAGACAGTACCATTCTATGTACATTGATGTATTACATATATTATTCTAATTGCCATACTTATAATATATATATTATATATATATATATATATATATATATATATATATATATATATATATATATATATATATATAGTATATATATACATATATTATAATTGCCGTACTTATAATATAATTTTACAAAAGACTGTTACAAAGAATTAAAAACTATAAACTAAATTATACAAATCAGAAAGAAATAATTATTCGCGCTTACGATCTACCCGTATTTATACTTTATTATTCGATTCAATAAAAATATGAGCGGGCAGAAAAATAAAATGCAATGTGTCAGTGCGAGTGTGATGTGACCTTTTCTCAGTTCTGTTCAAGTTCTTATGCTAGCTAGACAAGTTATAATTTATATTGTTGGGAATTGTCAAGATTACACTAGTTTTGAATCAAATTTGTTTTAATTGAGTTCGGATGGACTCCAGTGTCTAAGTAATAGACAAATATAGATTACAAACAAATGTGTATGTGATACTGAGGTACCCTCACAGAATACAGGTGTTAAGAAGTAAAATTTTTCTGTATTACCGTGTTTTGTACAGTGAGTGCTGGAATATAGCGGCTTAATTGCTTTCCTCTTCTTTTATTTACTTCTCTTTTCGGATTTTGTTTTCTTATTTATTTTTCACCTTCCATTACTTCCTTCTTTTCTACAGTAACATTAAAAACATAATAAAATTTTATATATTTTTTTTAACATTTCTGGAAGAATGGACGTTAGACCCACCACGCATGTGCAGTGCGGATGTGCGAGGTTACCAGACTCAGAATAAATATTTGTAATCCATACATAGATATGTATTCCGATGCGAGGATCGAACCCGCGACCAAAGACTCCGCGGGCGGAGAGCACCGCCACTGAGCCAATTGGTCGTCATAATCGTTTATATTACAGTAACATAATATGATAATATTTATAAGTATGCATTTTGTTTTTAATAATAATAATATATTTTAATTCAGAATTACACCCATATGTTAGTACAGTTTTTTAAATACTATACACAAAACAAAATAACAAAGGAACGATAAAAAAACATGAGCAAAACACAAAAATCCAAAATATAAAAACACAAAATACTGAATAGACATATACAAGACATAGATTACTAACTTATTTAGTGGCTCGGTCCGACGGCATAACATGCATGGGGGTCCAATGCTTTATTATAGATAAGTGCGTCAAACGGGTCCGCTACTGTACGCAGGATGTTGTTTGTGCTCGCGCTTGTTTTTAAACACACAAAAAAAATGGATGGATGAAAGACGACTGGCAAAAGAAATTTACCTTGCGAATTTGGATGGAAAGGTCGGTAGAGGAAGACCACGAAAAAAATACCTTGACCAAATTGTATACTATATTGTATAATACTTCATATTGTATAATACTTCATATTTAAGAAAGGCCAGGTCAAGAGTACCCTCAACCGGCGGGCTTGCATGAGGAGAATAATGAGTGTGGAGGAAACAAGGGAAGTATGCCGATATTGTATCGATCGCAGATGGAGATCTGTGGCCTCTGCCTACCCCTACAGGAGACAGGCGTGACGATATGTATGTATGTATGTATTTTGTTGCATTGAGAACTTCGAATTTCTCGTATCGAACTGTACAAACTAATATATTCTAATCTGAAACCCGATCTCTGACCATCTATCGATTAACCGAGGGTAGGAAACGAACCATCTATTTTATTTATTGATTTAAACGACAGGCGGCTTCCGTTCGGTATTTTTTTTCTATCCCCTTCACGATAAAACGGGTTTTTTATTTCACTTTTACAAGAAGAAATTTCACTCGTCACATCATTGAAAAATATTTAGTACATCATTCTGAGCATAGCATTTTGTTAAGTTTACAATCCAAGTGGTGCAGTAGCGAAGCACTCTCTTTTTATAACGTCGGTCTTAGATTCGATTCAAGCGTTAGGATACATATTTGTGTGACTGAGAACTTGTCCTTGTCTTTTCTGCGTTTATAATTTTGCAACCACCGTTGTCAAATATTCGCGCTTATTTGGTTTGTTGGCACCCACGGTTGCCAACAATCAATAAGCCAAAACTCTTGTCTTCATTAAGACTAAATCTAAATATATGTATGTCCCAATGTAGGGCACGGGCCTCCCCATTTCTAAGGAAACAGACATTAACCGCTTGTCCAATGCGGATTGACGAGTAACCAGACTCGGAATAAGTGTATGTAATGCATACATATATTTATCCTGATGCATCGAAACCGCTACAATTAACTTCAGAAGCAGCAGCCTGAGCCATTTGGTCAACAGATTGCAGTTTACAAAGTGATAAGTCGACGAAAACTCATTCCAAAAATTTACTGCGATGTGTTCAAAACTATCACGACTTGCTGACACACGGTCAACAAAAGCAATTACTGATCAAACTAAGTCTCTAAATTGCTTTAAAATAAAAGTTTTATAAAAGTTTTTATTAAAATTGAAAAAGAAAAAAAAAATAAAAAGACCCAAAAAAATGAGGCACAACTTTTTTCCACCTGCTTCACTTCCTTCTTCCGTTTCCACTACTTCATCAGGCATTGCACCTTGAGTGTCCTTAATATTACCGATATCCATTGGCAGCATTGATTATTTACTATCAGATAACCCGCTTAAATAGAGACCATCAATCAATTACGTCAAACTGTAAGTGGGGGGAGTCAACAAAGTGTGATGTTGTGATATTGTTGTACTCTTTCCCGTAGTTTTCAGAGACCACAGATCTCCATCTGCTAGGATATCGGCATACTTTCCTTGCTTCCTCCACACTAATTACTCTCTTCATGCAAGTCTGCCGGTTAAGGGTACTCTTTACCTGGCCTTTAAAATCTTCAGCAATTTGGTCATGGTATGTTTACCATGGTCTTCCTCTACTGACTATTCCATCCACATTCGCAACGTAAATTTCTTTTGCCAGTCGTCTTTCATCCATTCTTAACCGTTGTGGCATCACAAAGAAATCAAGAAACTCATGTGTGGCCATTCATGGACGGCCTGTTATTTGTCTAACTCTTCCATAAAGAAATATAATTTTTTTGGGATCTTTTATCACAAAAGACATCGACTGCAGTCAAAAAAAAATGATAAAATTTTTGATAATATTTTTGACCGTAATTATATATTATATAATTAATGTGAAAAGAGGTTCTCATTGTACATTGTATCTATATATCTATATATTGATTAGGGTTGTATTATAGTACTTCTTTTATTTACTTCTTTTTTATTTTGTTTTCTTATTTCTTTTTCCCCTCCCATTACTTACTTTTTTTTACAGTAATATTTAAAACATAATAAAAATGTATATAACAGTAACATAATAACGTATGCATTCTGTTGCATTGAGAATTAAAAAACATTAAAAGAGAACTATAAAAGAAGAACTATGTATCTATATATTGAAAAGGGTTATATTATGTCATATGTATTAGAATTTAAATGAATTGTTTGTTTACTGAAAGATCATGGCTCATATATGCTCCATTGATTTATATAATACAATGTAAAGGTTTATTTATTTAGACGCTGAACTTTAATATCTATATATAATACTATTGATTTAAACCTCTAGGATAATACCGGGCACTGTACCTGAAATATTAATAAGCGGTTATTGATAATCCAGTACAAAGGATATTCTAAATTGGGTTTCGCCCTTGAACGAGCAATGAACATACTCAAAGGGCTGGCTCAGCTCGAGACGACAGACACCTCGTTACCTCGTAGATACATTGTAAACTGTCAGACGCGACACTTCATTCGAGAGGTTCTTCTCACGTCTTAGTATCTTTGGAAATGGAGCATAAATTATTTTCAGTCGTGAATCATTCATATGATTTGATATTAAGTAATACTGGGAAATACTAATTGTTAATTTTTTGTCATCTTTCTATATTCCTTTTTCATATTAAATTTTATTTTTCATAGCCTATATATGTCCCATTGCTGAGCACGGGCGTTGCGCTTGATCAATGCGGATTGACTGGATTACCAGATTATTATTGGAGTCAGGCGTTACTTTGCGGAAATCCATCACTATGTGGACAGTCAAAAGTTTTACTTAGCTAAGATCCGCGACAAGCAAAACAATAACAGAAAATCAATAATGTGTGTTTTTTTTGTGCTGGATGAAGTGGATTTATTTGGAACTTAAACCAAAAACTTACCGAAAATCGGCCATCAATTCTCCACCCACCAACCACTATACACAACACCAAACACACATTACCACTTTTCCATCTTGTAAACGACACGTGTTTCGCCCCAACACGAGGCGTCTTCAGGTATAGTATACTCTACGGAAGACAACCGAAAAGTTGTTTTTTCTTTTCGGTTGTCTTCCATAGAGTCTACTTTTGACTGTCTACATTGATTACCAGAGTTGGTACTGTAAACTTTATAGTTTAAAGTACCAAGTCTATTTCTTATGGTTCAGTTCCCGCATCGGAATAAATATATATACATATGTATATATGTTCGTGTAGGGACCCCGTCACTGCACGATTTGGACGTCGTGAAGTGTAACTATTCCAATTTTCATACTCTTCCATACGCGAAATGTGCCTAAAAAGGGGGACTAAAATTCTCGCATTAATTTCTCCCGCTACATTGTTTAAAATAAACTAGTTATGATGAAACAAATGCTCAATCGTACTTCCCTTCTATATTATTTGCTTATATTTATGGCGTTTCTCTTTAATCCTGTTTATTACTTCTTCGTGGTAACTTTTCCTTGTGTGATACTCATTCTGTTTGATTTCAACACCACATTTCGATTCTAAATTTGGAACAGACGCCAATAGCTTTCTTACAAAAAAAAAGAGACACTATAAAATCATGTTAAACTTTGGTCATCGTTTAAGTTGGGGACCAATGTTGAGAGACAACGGTTCGGAAAGACCGCCGAGGGTAGCTGGTTCCACAAACTGGTGGTGCGTGGAAAGAAGTTACGAGAGAAACGCACCGTAGTAGACCGCCACTCATCCAGATTCTTTCGGCGACACACGGGGTCTTTAGGGGGTTTCTATCTTCAATGTAATTAAAATCTTCCAAATGAAATTGATTTATATCACTGTACATTTTATGTTAATTACATATTTTAATAATATACTAATTAAACTCGAATTAAACTCAAATAATATTCTAATTAACATTTTATATTTATATTAACGAATTCCACTTCTCAATTTCTTATGCCGGGACAGGTGACAAGTTATCGAAAGACGTCAGTCGAACTCATCGTATTGTTTTTCTAAAACAATTCATTTATTTTTCATTTTAAATTACAAATGTAAAAAGAAGTACTATAATAAAAAAGTTTTTTTTTACAATATTTGAATAAAAAGTTTTAATACATTAGTGATACATTTATCAATGTATCACTACAGTACTAACAATTAACAAATAGCATATGGAAAGAAAAACACTTAAACAAGAAAAATTGAAGAAACGTTCTTTAATGAAACAAAGAACAGTGAAAACTAATAAAACGAAAGTTTCTTTCAGCTATGCAATCAGCTATAAAAGGAAAAGTTCCGATGCCTGTCGGATATTTTTTTCCTTTGAATTATTTGTTCGTTACAGGAAGGCCTACAGTGAATACAAACAATTTTAGTGACGAAAACTAACGAAGAATGATAAAGCTATAAGAACACTTAGTTATAACATTTTGTTTTGATTCTTTTGAAGGTGTTTGATAAGATACAAAATAGAATATCTAGTGTCAGCGTGATGCGATTCGTTGAAATATAGATATAACGTTTATATGATGAAGTCAATGATTATTTAACTAAGATCCGCGAAAAACGATTCGTAAAAATTATTGTGTTTATAATATTATATAAGTACAAAACACTGCTCTAAATTTCTGAACGAAAAAACCGTGATAAAACTAAATAACCACTTTCATTCAATTCGAGTACATATAGTCAAAATACTAAGCGTAAAATAGATATTAAAACACCATGATACAAATCACATTAAGAACGCAAAACATACATCCTACCCACCTTTCAAATATACAATACATGTTTCGCCTCAACCTGATTGCCTTGTAATTCAGATATAGTAGATTCCACAAAAGAACAGTTTTTTCGGATCTTGCAAAGTTTAAATTATTGACTCTCTATCTGAATAATGTCCAAGTGCACCTTAACCTTTAGCACACCTGACTACACTATCTACCATCTAGTCCAGACCTCCGTTAATTATCAAAACTTATACAAATACACTAAAAAATATATACCCTACACCAAATATTCAGATAAAAATATTATATAATTAGATGGAAACCAAACTTTAAGTACCCTCTAAGTAATCCATACATATATTCAATGTACATGCATACTAAAACTTTTTTAGAAAATTTTCATCCCCACCATCTAGATGAGTGGCGATCTACAACGGTGCGCTTTCCTCGAAATTTCTTTCCACGCGCCACCACTCTGTGGAACCAGCTACCTTCGGCGGTCTTTCCGAACCGATACAACATTGGAACCTTCAAAAAACAAGTCTACACCTAAAAGGCCGGCAATGCTTCCGCAACTCCTGCGGCGTCGCAGTTGTCTATGGCCGACGTTGATTGCCTTCCATCAGACGGCACGCTTGCTCGTTTGCCCTGCTATCCCATAAAAAAAACTACGTAACTATTTACATATATTACTAATATTTTGTTACCTGCAATAATTATCTTATATTTGTAACCGTCCAATAACGGATATTGGCCTAGAACTGAAGGCTGTTTCCTAAATTCCCAGTCTTAATAAATGATTTAGAAATCGTAGATTGATTTTTATTACTAATGTGTTTGCTCCCGTAGAAATATACCACAAATTTTACTCGTAATGTTGCAATCTTTAATGAACTTCTTAACTTACAGCTTAGTAAAGTAGTGTGGGTAACATTTCTTTCCCTACCTAAGTAAGAAATTCCAATCTCAGATTTCTAGTTCGTCAATATCCCTAACTTTTTTATGAGGTAGGAAGGAAAAAGAGCAGCGTATCACCTGATGGAAAACGATCAACGCAGCCCATAGACATTCGCATTGCCATAGGCAGTGCAGAAACGTTGTTGGCCTTTAAGAAATTTGTAAGTTTGTTTTTGAGGGAGACCAATGTCCTATATTATAAATATCTTCAAACTAAAGCCAATCTAATACTGAGAACTTCCTCACTATTGATTCATAACTTTACAGTCACAAAGCATATGAAACTATGGCTGAGTGAGCGGTTTCATTGACATCGACAAGTGGCATGGAACCTTTGATATTTTCTATTTTAAGTCGATGCCATATTACGAGAACGTAGAGCTGTTAAGAGTAGTTAATGTCTGATGCATTTCACAAAGCAGTATTGATTTTAAGAACTTCAATTTCAATAAAAATGACGGCGACGTGGTTCGCCACCCGTCACGTCCTGATTCTCATGAGGGTGAGAAGCGACCAATGGAGAGCCGTTTCGCTGAGATGAATGGTAGCGGATGGAGCTCTGTGGTCTCTGCCAACCCTTACAGGGCATAGGCGTGAAAATATAAAAAAAATTCAATATACTCATAATATTTATTTATTTTTACGGGAATCCAACAATGCTTTTAGTAATTTAAGGAGAAAAATTATAATACAATTTGGCCAAAATATTGTAGGACAGTGCCTGTGTATGTGTGCCCGAGTTTCTCTCTCTCTTCCTCTCTGTGTGTAAGTGTGTGTCATTATGTATTTATTTTATAATAAATATATAATAACAACTTAATAATAATAACTAATAATAATAATATAATAATAACTTGCGACTTGGCAAACGTATTGTGGGACGCCCTCCTGCTAGATGGAGCGACGATCGAAGATCGGGCTAGGTGGCGCGCCTTGGGTGAGGCCTATGTCCAGCAGTGGACTGCCGCAGGCTGATATTGATTGATTAACATAATAACACATAAACACACACATAGATATATTTAATATACATTATTATTGTAATTATAATACAATTATAACATTATTGAAATTACAATTAACACAACAATCGCAATTCAGCTTCCGCATCAGAATAAATATACATTTACCATTTTACATATGTATCTATCTATATAGATTATATTTTAACGGAATCCATGAATAACCACCATGGATAAGAGCCACTGATTGGCTCATTGGCAACTTATTGGCACAGTATCGAACTTACCCTTCGAAGTCAAAAGTTGCCGGTTAGTTTTCCGCATCGCAATATATGTATGACCAAAAATTCCGAGTCTAGATGCCCTAACAATCCTTGAAATAATGTGCTGGGTTAATATCCATTCCACCAGAAATGGAGAGGTCCATACCCAGCATGACGTCCAGTTCCGCGGCCATCTGGAAGCAAGGAGAAAAAGCTGGGTGTGCTCAGTAGAGCGAGACAGTATTTCACATTTGGCCTATGCCTCCAACTGTACAAGGCACAAGTTAGGCCACACATGGAATACTGTTCTCACCTCTGGACCGGGGCTCCCCAGTATCAACTTCTTCCATTTGACCGCATTCAAAGACGTGCGATCCGAATCGTCGATGACCAAGATCTCACCGATCGGCTTGATTCTCTAGCGCTGCGGAGAGATGTCTCATCTCTCAGCATCTTTTACCGCTTCTATCATGGGGAGTGCTCCGAGGAATTGTTTGGAATAATTCCCGCCGCCGAATTCCACAACCGCACAGCTCGCCGTAAAGGAAAATTTCATCCCCACCATCTAGATGAGTGGCGATCTACTACGGTGCGTTTCTCTCGTAACTTCTTTCCACGCACCATCAGTTTGTGGAACCAGCTACCCTCGACAGTCTTTCCAAACCGATACGACATTGGAACCTTCAAAAAACTAGTCTATACATACCGGCAACGCTTCCGCGACTCCTGCAGTGTCGCAGTTGTCCATTAGCGGCGTTGATTGCTTTTCATAAGGCGACACGCTTGCTCGTTTGCCCTGCTATCCCATAAAAAAAATTTAGGTATATATAGGCTGTAGAAAAGGAAATAGACAACCAATTGGCTCAGTAGCGCGGCTATCGCCTATGGAGTCAATATGTACGGGATATATGGAGTTAATAAGACATATACTGTATATATAAGGCATATGTGGGCTATATAAAAAGCAATTAAAGTCATTATAATTGCTAAGATAATGCTGTTTTAATATAACTTATAAAATTTAAAAGTCTTCTGTCTAGACTCGAAAACACATTAATTGTACTTTAGCTTGCGTATACAGTCGTTATTTTGACATCATGTGCAGCGACGAGGTAATTAATGTATTCGCTAGAGACAGGTGGGCACAACACTGTGCTCAGAACGTCTCTGTAACGACTTATCTGAGAAAATATATCATTCCCTTGCCGCTCTAGCAATCATTTGTGCACTAAAATATAAACCAAACGAATGGGCACATTAAACTAAGATGGTTAAAATTTTACTATCAAAACTTATATCTTAAGGACACAAGTTCCCACACTAAAATGCGCTGCGTTATGGAAAGCTAGGGTCTTCCTTCCACCTTTTATTGTTAAGACCGTATGTACAGTCAAAAGTTTTAATTAGCTAAGATCCGCGACAAGCAAAACAATAACAGAATATTAATAATGTGTGTTTTTCTGTTGGATTAAGTGGATTTATTTGGAAATTATACCAAAAAACTTACCGAAAATCGGCCATCAATTCTCCACCCACCAACCACTATACACAACACCAAACACACACTACCACTTTACCATCTTGTAAACGACACGAGTTTCGCCCCAACACGAGGCATCTCTAGGTATAGTAGACTCTATGGAAAACAACCGAAAAATACTACTTCAACCATAGGTATTAATTACCTTTTACAGAGTTCTACAGAAAAGTGGTGCTTGCAAAGAGTTTAGCCCGATGGTCAACTTCCAGCAGCATCGGCGCATCGAGAAGCGCCACCAGACACACGTGACCGGAGGGGCATATGACCATCGACCAGGTCATCGCCTTCCTCTTCCGGATCACCGCCGCAATTCAGTCCGGCGCCGACCCTGTGGTGGAAAATCGCGGCTCAGTTGCTATTCTCGACACCCAGCTCACCCCCCTCCCCCCTCCCTCGGTGGTGTCCAGCACCAAGTAGTCAATTTGCATATGTATACCCCTAAAGCGGCACAAAGACGGGGGGGCAATCGTCTCCCAAGCATAAACCTGAGTAATAGGTTTCTGGTCCCCGAAACTCGTTCCCACAGTTAAGTGTGGATGACCCCGTATCGTCGTATAAGAGTTTAGAGAAAAATACACTGTGTCACTAAATCGCCTATCATACAAACGTTAGATTTGAATTTTTTGTGTATGACTTGTATAGTAGTTAAATTCAGTGGTAGGAATTAGTCCTAAGAAATTCGTAAAAAATATATTTTTTCCTTATATAGAATTTTAAACAACAAAGTTATATATTATATTAATTACTATAGCTGACTAAAAGCGAAAATTATTTATGAAACAAGTTAGTATAAAATGAAATATTAACTTGTTTCATAATACCTCTTATTCACTTTAAGGGATAAGGAAGTTAGTTAATGGTTTCCAATAAAATAATAGTAAGAAAGATTTTCTTTCCTCGTAAAAACAAAAATAAAGTTTCAGACGTTTCAGTTCCATTCGAAGCGATAATAGCGGTGTCATTCGAGTTAAAGAATTTATTTGGTCGGTAACTTTGATATCGGAGAAAACCAAACGGTGCAGCAAACAACTTTTGTGTTGAAATTAAAACACTGTATTGATGGAAACCTAATTTATTTTTTGGATATTGGACGATATCTACCAACATCTTAGTAGCGGAACCTTATCACAGTTAGTGCATTGTTTGTAACCCTGGCGGCAGCGTGGCATATATGTGGTGCAGCGTAGCATTCGTGTGGTGCGGCGTGGCATTTGCGTGGTGCGGCGTGGAATTTGCGTAGTGCATCGTAGCACTAGTGTGGTGCGGCGTGGCAACTGAATGGTGTGACGTGGCATTTGCGTAGTGCGATGTGGCGTTTGCGTGGTGCGATGTGGTATTTGAAGGAAGGTCCTACCTTCCATTGGACTCATGACGTACAGATCATGAGCCCGACCCTTACTAAGCTATTGATTCTTAAATCATATTAGTTATATATGTATATAATATAATAATAATAATAAAACTTTATTTCAGGACTAGCCTAATATATATACCTAATATTATTTAAGAAGCAATAATATTAATTTATCTTTTATTATTAACAGTTAAATAATAGAGTTCCATCTAATCTTAACTATTACAAATTGTATTACAATAGCATATAATTATGAAATAATTACGGAACATAATTCTAAGTAATTGAAATATGAATGCCTCATAAATCAACCCCTTAGGCCAACTAACATCAGTTACAGAAAATATTTCCACAAAGTAAATAACTAACAGAAGGCCACAACGAGGCCGCTCTGAGGGAACCTACAATTACGTGATTTATTATCCTTTCTATATAGAAGTTCAATTTGCACTATATTTTTCAATTCCTACTAACAGTCTACAATCTCCCTGTATATACATATTTATATAATATATCTTGCTCAAATTATAATCGTTAATAAAATAGTTTTTAATTATCCACTCAAGTTCAAATACATTTTTTTAAAAGTTTAAGTGGATGACACTTGATTTTAATGCAGTTTTTTCAAATATTAATTCATTAATTAAATTTAAATAATGAATTTTGGTTTTATATAGGAGAAAAAAATTCTTATAAAAGATATTTAGCATAATATACATTAATAATATAAATAAAGTTATTTACAGGCAGTTATTTAATCTTTATCTGATTATAAAGTTGCCAACACATCTAAAAAGTGACTGATTTCCACGAGGGCGAGAAGCGAATAACGGAGAGCCGTTTTGCTACGATGAATGTGAGAGGAAGGATGGATGAAAGGATGGATGAGTGTGGAGGAAGCAGGGAGGGTGTGCCGGGATCTTAGCGGATGGAGATCCGTGGTCTGCCAATCCCTACTGGAGATAGGCGTGACAATATGTACGTATGTACGTACATAAAAACTTTCTTCATTTTATTAAGTTTCGGTTAAGGCCCAACTTGTAACAACATAGTTTGATTTGTCGTAAAAAAAAGAAATTGAATGCTCCGAGATATTTACGATTCTCCCGGGTTTAGGCCCGACTATTCACGGGTAGAATGATTGATAACACACAAGTTGAATCAGGCAAATGTCGTAGTAGGACATTAAGGGAATGCTGATATAATCGACGCAAAAAGTGAAAACGCAGTAAACCGCAAAATGAAAATTTACCACCAGAGCCAAAAAACATTTAAACTCTCTAAAAAGATTATATCTGATCATTAAGAAACAGTCAGTTTTATCACGTTACAATATTATTTATTGGTCGTAGAGCTGTGAGACTCAGACCATTCGACGCAGTATTTTTTCCAATCCGAATATGCGATGAAAATTTTTTGAAGTGTTTGTGTGTGTGTGTATGTGTGTGTGTGTGTGGGTAATATCTTTTTTAACAAACAAATGAAATTACTACAAAACAATTTTTAAATACATCTCAATATTCAAATTACATATTTTTGTGAATTTTATATAATTGTAAATAAATTATTTTACACAAATTACAATTATTATAATTATATTATATAAACCAACATTATTCTTACATAATCTACCAACAGATGGCGCTATAATAAATATAAAATTAAGTTTTATATATTTATCAATGGAGTCATGCGTTACTTTGCGAAATGCATTACTATGAAGACTACGAAAGAAAACCGTCCACTATACCTGATGATGCCTCGTGTTGAGGCGAAACACGTGTCGTGTACATTGTGTCGTGAGTGGTGGTGTGTGTTTAATGTTGGTGTTATTGATATTGGTTAGGAAATGAGTTGCTGACGGCCGTTCTTTCGATAAGATTTAGTTTAAGTTCCTCGTAAATCCACTTATTCCAGTAAAAAACATTGTTATTGTTTTTCTATTTTGTTTGCTTGTCGCGGATGTTAGCTAAGTAAAAATTCTGACTGTCAACATATTTTTTCTATTGCATAAAATAATTAAATTATGATATTAAAAATACAGTATACAATAATATATTAAAAAACAAGATTCATAATAGACGGCCCCTTGGGTCAGTGGCGGGATCTCCGCCCGCGGAGTCAATGGTTGTGAGTTTGATCTCCGCATCGGAATAAATATATGTATGGATTAGAAATATTTATTCCAAGTCTGGTAACCCCGCCAATCCGCATTGGACAAGCGTGGTGAGTTAAAGTTCGTTCCTCCAGAAATGGATAGGCCCGTGCTCAGTTGGGTAAGTATAATAGTTTGAATAAACAAGATTAATATTAAGACAGTAATAATAAAAAATATTTCAAAAATCATTTCGAATAAATAAGTAATATAATAAAAGTATCTCTTCAAGTATTTCTTGACATTCAATAGAGCGTAATGAACAAAATAGATTGATCTGATTGTACAAATGATAGACTTACAAATTTCCATTATCAGTTTGTGCTCATTAAATCAAATTTGGAATACATAACTGGCTGGAAGTAAATAATCGTCGTTTTATTTCTTTATTCTATTGGAAATTCCTTTTTATATTATTATTAGAAAAAATTTATTTTTACTTAAATTTACTTTTATATAATAACTATAAAATATATCCTGTTGGAAAACAGAGCAGGCTCGAATATGCTAATTAAGACAAACGATAAGTTAATGTTTAAACTTGAAACAGTATATTTCTGGACAAAGCCTAGCCGCACATATACATAAACATATATTACTACTACGCTATCACTACGACCCAAAGTGTGTCTTGGCCTCCGAAACGAAACTTTTCCTCTGGTGATGATGTTAAACTACCTCAATCCAATCTCTTGCCAGAAGCGCGCTCAGATCAGCGATTTCTGCGTCGCTCCATAGGTACCTCGGGCGAGGTCGACAGGTCAGTACCGTCATGTGTGCCCTTTTAAACGCTCGATCCTTTTCCATCATCTTCGGGTAACCGAGCCAATGGAGTCGTTTGCTTTTGTCTCTCCGATTATGTTAGCGTCGGTGACAAGCTCCTATGTTTCAGCATTATCAAGGACTCCATCTTCCATCCAGTCTCCGTTTTGGCCCGCGGATCTTTCACATGAAAATACATGATCAATACAATATAATATATTGTATATGTGCTATGTATAAATATATGGAAAAGTAAAATGTTTTGACATCCAGAAGAAAACAACGTATAATCAGACATATTTATAGAATTAGTCGTTCAATTATCTTCCCCCAGGCCGAAAGCGCAGATAGTGTAACTAAATCGGCAAAAACGAATATAAAGGTTATAAATTAATAATATAAACGAAAAACAAGACGGCGAATGTACGTAAGGCAACTAACTTTCTTGTATTTCATGCCTGCCATAATTCCTTTTTGATTAGGTCGGTTCGATTGCCCTTTGTCTGATGTTACAGAACTTCTAAGAATCCTTCAGCGAAATAATTGGGTTAAGTGACGTTCCATTGGCATCAATATCGTATTTTCGTACCGATCTCATTTCCGAGATTTATTAGCTCGAAGCTCTGACATACTTTGTTCTTCCTATCAAAAGTAATGGCAGGACGTTATATCTTACGTTATATTAGACTTAATAAAGATGTAATTAAAAAGATAATGATTTTTTAATCACATTTTTTTTCACAGTTTCACATTTGACTTAGGTATAATATATTGTGTAGATAATTTCCTCACACATTATGGGCATTAAGTCATACTTAAATTTTTATTTTTCGCCGCATTTCTTACTCAACTCTTTCGATTCTTTACTTGTTTCCATTTTATAACGTTCTTTTTCCCTAACCGTTATATCATTATATCAATCATCCTTTTCGCCATGCCGTCGTGTTACAAATGTCCATGCTATTATATTTACACATACATATGTAGTAAGTTTTGCAAATATAACCATGATAATTTTATTATTAATAGTTTTCTTTTTCTGTCCATATATTTATCTTTTATCTCTATTATAGTTTTATGTTGCATGTTACCTTAATACAAATATATCATCATCATCATCAAGGCATTACAACCGCGGGTGGGCCTTCCGCAGCTTCTACGTCCATTTGCTTTGCCGTCGAGTAAGCGTTTGGGTACGCCAGTATCGACCATGCGTATTACGTGCCCAGCCTTCAAACAAAGGCTTCCAAGCTTAATGGTTTTGATGATGTTTAGCTCATTGTACAGCTGATAGAGCTCATATGAATATATATCTCAGCTCAGCTGAATATAAATATTTATGTACATATAAATAATATGTGGACAATGTAGTTGGTAGTATTAGAACTTATTTTTGAAACTGTATATATATTTGTAAATATATTTTTAGTACTCAAGATTATGCTATTATTTATTGTTCTTAATAAAAAAAAATAAAACAATTCCTCGCCTGCCATTGAGTGGCGAATATTGCTTAGTATCAATTTGATGAACCTAATGATGCAATGAAGAAGCGTTTACTTTCATAGCCAAGTAATGTGGATTAGAATTACTACACATCGGGTTAAATATTTCTATGGCCTATAGCTATTTATTCAAATTTTAGTGTTTTTTTTTGTCATTTGTATGTCTGTGATAATTCTAACGATACAGCCAATCCGATTGTGGGGTTATAAGTTTAGAAAGTTTTTTTTTTTTTCATTTATTTATAAGGTTGTTTCCCTACTTCTTCAATAAAAAAAGGTTTTCAAATCATAAGAATAAGTTTGAAATCAAAACATACATTTGAAATACATATATAAACTAGTTAAATGACCTCCAATTTTTCAAAGTTTGTAGAAAACTATACGGTTCGTATCTCTATACGCTTGCCAACTTCAATATATTTTCCGTCACCAACTAGAACACTAACAATACATTCTAACAACTGGGGAAGTACAAACTTTTTTCTTTTTTACAACGCGGAAGAAATAACTTTTCTATTTATTTTTTATGGGACTATTAAAGTTGATCGCATGAGCTAAATGGTTTAATTATAAAGTTTCGATAACGGATATTATACCTATAACCTTTGCTTAATTGGAATTAATTTCGTATTAAAGTAACGCGTTTGTTCGATTATAGCTAATACAGTGGTCTGATTGTTTAATAGGTCACTTCTGAAACATTTTATAGCCAATATTTCATAGATGAGTAGCCTGGTCCACTCATTTTACAAATTGGTAATATTTTGAATATCACCATTGATTATTTAAAATTAAGTTTCATCTTTAATTAAAAGTCGTCATTATCATCAATCTAAACAGACTTCTGATAAATTTTATAGTCAATATGTTTTAGGGGAATAGATTGAGACGCTTATTATTTTTGATACGCCAATTATTTGATATTGGTAGAACCACGCTGAAGACGAATAATTTGTTAATAATGGCATAATATTTGTTTGTATTTGTCTGTCATGAATGGGCCAGCTCGCCGGAAGAAGTACCACACTCCCGCAGAAAACCGACATGCCGCAAAAAAGTCGCGGGCAAAATCGCTTCATTAGAATTGAGGACTTGGCAGAAGAATATCAGGAATAGTGTACCGTCGAACTGTTTTGCCTCACTAAAAATAGCAATAGTTGTCTAATCAAAACCAAGGTATAAAAAGAAGGAGATAAAAATAGTGAATTTATTTAGTCGAAAATCACAACATATAATACATCCCAAAACCGCTGTACACATTATATTCTTTATTAATTTCTGAAAATACACATTTATCATTTTTTATCTTCTAAATATAATAACCAAGGTACAAAGAATATGCGAAGTAAAATTAATGTTCGTAAATATTTTAACAATACCGCTTTGCTTGCTTTTTCAATGTGCTTTTAATAGCCATTTTAGAGACTGCTATTCAACAAGCGAGCTTTTTAGGTCATAATTCAGCATTCAGACAATTATTAGTATGGTTTTGATAATTTATAATCTATTTACACATATTTTGTGTATATTTTTCTTTTTTCAATTACTTTGTATTCGCACAGAAGTGAAGGTAGACTAAAAAGCTACTCTTCGTCGCTATCGAAGAAAATGTAATGTACATTTTCTTATATCCACATACGTTGACCAATTACATTACGGATGGAGTTATGAATACTTTTTCGACAGATTTAATAAAAACGAAAGATCCCGAAACCAAGAATTTTCTTCCAGGTAGGGTAGTTCGCATAAGATGTTGGGGCTGAAGGCTGACGCTGGGTAGACCTAATAACTAACACACTACAGATGTCCAAACGGGAAGCTATCCGAGGAACGAATGGAGTCAAGTAATTAAAACTTTGACAGCACCACCAACTACTGCTGGTCACGATCCTCGAGACTGTTCGGAACCCTTCCAGCCGCTGTATTCCACTAGTGTACCACTCGACACAAAATAAACTTTCGACCCCACTATCTAGATGAATGGCGATCCCGTATGGTGCGTTTTTCCAGATAAAACTTTCCCCGCACCACTTCTCTATGGAACCAGCTACCTGCAGCAGTGTTACCAAACCTATATAGCATTGGAAGCCTAAAAAAGAAGCCTACACATTTCTCAAAGATCGCAACGTTTCTGATAATGCCTAGGGCACTGCAGATGTCTATGGGCGGCACACATTGATTTCCATCCGGGGCTCGCTCGTTTGCCCTCCTATCCCATAAAAAAAGAACGAATGAGAAGGGAGATAACAAATAATTGTGCTTATACACAATACTTTATAATAATTCATAATTACGTATGTATATTGTGCCACAACAAAAATCCCAAAATGAAATTCATACCGACGCTCATCAGTGACATTTTCAGACTCCACAATTATTTTTTAGAATGCTCGACTTTTTTTTTGTGATACGTAAGCATGATTCTTTTATACGTACAAAAATACTTCGTCAAAGGCATTTTATTATGCGGATTCTCTACCTACATTCATTATTTTTTTTTTTGCTTTATATGAATATGTCGAAACACGAGTATCTGTGTCAAATTATAAAAAAGGGTGGCATTCAAATTACATCATTGGTAACGTCAAAAATCTTCAGCTTCAAAATGTCTAATACATACAAATAAAATCCAGCCAATATGCATACATTATGAAAAAAAATTATATATTGGAACACGTGCCACCATCGGACGACTACGCACGACAAAAAGAGGTTCCATACCCATCACCTCTATGGTTGATCGTTACCACCGTTAGGGTCTCCATCCAGTTTCTACCACCGCATTTCCAAATACGGAACGATTGTTCCCATGTAAGTTGGGGCATTCATGGAATGAGGGTATGTGTTAACAAAAGGCCGGTAACGAATCAGAGACGCCTCAAGCGTTGCGAATATCTGTAGGCGGTGTCTCCGCCTGGTTAATGATTACTTATCAGGGGACTTAAATTCTTATTTGCCTGCTATACTAAAAAAAGAGTTCAAATACCACTTAATTCTAGTTCAGTGACCTCGAACAGTTTCAAATGAAACTGAACTTTCAAAACAACACAGTGTATCGAAGCAAGTTTGTTCACGATAACAAAGTTCATTGTACTACACAAGTCGTACATAATACAATATTCTGGAACTTTATACGACATTGGTTGATTGATGGCCATAACTTGGAACTCTCATTAAGTTTATCATGTATCTATCGTACGTTGGATTTCGTAGCGATTTAAATAATATGAAACTATTCACAATAACCATTATTATCTATGTAATTTTCATAAACATAGAATAATATTAAAATATGGTAATGTATTGATGTTATTTTAATAATAATAATAATTCTTTATTTGCATAATGTGAGGTATAAAGATAATAAAGACGAATAAATAATATAAGGTGAAAAAAGACGTAAAAAAGCTCCATCATATTGCCACTTATGTTTTGCGTTCAAGTTTCATTAATTATTACATACATAGAGATCTAATAGTGGTAGAGCCACGCTGCAGACGAATACTTTTTCAAGAATTGCACAATATTTGCATGTAGCATGAATGGGCCGGCTCGCCCGGGGAAGTACCACACTCCCGCAGAAAACCGACGTCTGATTGTTAGCTTTGTTACTGCGCTTCGTTCGGTGAGCGGTGAGTTCCGGAGGCCCAACCCCCCCTCTCCCACAATGACAGCGGCATTTTGTTTTCCATCAGGCGACACGCTTGCTCGTTTACCCTCCTATCCCATAAAAAAGAAATCTAAATATTGTACATAACTCAACTATTATATTGTTATTAAAATTATAATTGATCAATCTCTTAATACTATTCGACTCAACTTTTAAAGATAAAAGTCCTTAGTATTATAAGATTTTGATATATTTACTCAGTCTAGGGTTACCATCTGGCACTAATCTTTGAGGATCATGCCGGTGAAGACTAGCGTTATCATTATTGTTATATATGTATGTAAGGTTTGAATTGTGCAAGTTGGACTGCACTGCATCTCCTTGGAGATCGGGAGGTGGTACAGTTTTTGTACAAGGAGTGAAAGTTGGAACTGGGCCATCGCCTATTTCCACTCTGCAGTTTATGTATGTGTGTATTTATGTATACTCATGAAGAAATTCGCCGGGGAACCAGAGTCACCGACATAGTTCTTCAAGTTAGCAGACTGAAATGGCAATGGGCTGGATACGTTTGTCGAAGAACCGACAATCGTTGGAGTAGACGAGTGCTGGAGTGGAGACCGCGACTCGGAAAACGTAGTGTGGGACGTCCTCCCGCTAGATGGAGTGACGATCTGCGCAAGGCGGCTGGCAGAAACTGGATGCATGTAGCCGAAGTTCGGGCTAGGTGGCGTGCCTTGTGTGAGGCCTATGTCCACCAGTGGACTGCTGCGAGCTGATATTGATATTGATGTATACTCATATGTGTTACTGCAGAAAGAAATAAACCTACACATCTATTATTCTTTTGACCATAGAGGAGCAACTATATACTTTATGATAGCGTATAATCTAGAGTAATACATATCGTCACGCCTGTCTCCCGTAAGGGTAGGCAGTATAATTTTCTTGCTTCCTTTTGTCTTCACACTTCAGCAATTTGATCAAAGTGTGTTTTCCACGATCTTCCCTTACCAAACCTTCCATCCACATCCACAACATAAATTTCTTTTGCCAGTCGTCTTTCATTCATCCTCTCTAAGTGACCAAACCATCTAATCCATCAAAAGTGTGTGTGTTGTCAGAACTGCGGGAAACGCTGAAGCATGCTACCGCAGCCCCAATGGCGCTGTCCCTATTTAGAGGCCAGTCTCATAGTGGGAGTGGAGATGAGGCTCCCCAACTTCTCCCTCCTTTGGGGGCACATATGGTGTACCTTGAGGTTCAGATGTCGGGCGGCGAGGCGGACGGCCGTTTTTCGGTCAGATTGAGTTTAAGTTCCCCATAAATGCACTTCTTCCAATAAAAACACACAATATTATTTTTTCTATTTTCGTTTGCTCGTCGCGGTTCTTAGCTAAGTAAAAATTCTGACTGTCCACACAGAATAACCAGCTACCCTCGGCGGTCTTCCCGAACCGATACGACATTGAACCTTCAAAAAATAAGCCTACACATACCTAAAAGGCCGGCAACGCTTCCGCGACGCCTGCACACCGCCATTGTCCATGGGCGGCGTTGATTGCTTTCCATCAGGCGACACGCTTGCTCGTTTGCCCTGCTATCCCTTACAAACAAAAAGGATAAAGAACATGTGACTTATAACAGATTATGCAATAATCATTACATGAACGTCAAAATTATTTCTTCACCTCAATATATTTTTATGATTAATTATTTTGAGCGTGGCACAAAGCTTTTGAACGCGCTCGTTTCGTGTATTCTTTGGAGTCTTATTATTTTGTTGCTCGCAAATTACATTTGGTCTCCTTGACCTACATCCTTTGTGAGTTTTAGCGTCTTCCACTCAATGGCTCTTGAAATGATGTTAATTAATCAACTTTAGATGCTGCCTTTGGGTATAAAAATTTAATTGGCAACGTGTACCAGCTGCTGTAATTTTGCGAAGGTAGGCGTTTCGTTTACTTATATAACTTGAAGCCTCTTACAAAGGATTTATAAATTTGTGGGTAGTAAATTTCAAGCAAATAATACATTAACATTGTATATGGCTTAGTGATGATATAACACGCGTTATTACGTAAAAATACGCAAATTTACATACATATCGTCACCCCTGTCTCCCGTAGAGGTAGGTAGAGATCACAGATCTCCATCTGCTACGATCTCGGCATACTTTCCTTACTTCCTCCACACTCATTACTCTTCTCATGCAAGCCCGCCGGTCAAGGGTACTCTTGACCTGCCCTTTCTTAAAAACTTCAGCAATTTGGTCAAGGTATGTTTTCCGAAGTCTTCCCCTACCGACCTTTCCATCCACATTTGCAACGTATATTTCCCACAGCGAAATAAATATTATGAAAAGTACGGCTAACATGCATGTATTTATATATACAATATCCAATACTCCAGAAATAAGGAGTTCCGTGCCCAATAGCGGAACAATAATAATATAACTTTGAATACTGTTATAACGGATTTATAAATTAAAGGTAATAAATTTAAGTGAATTATATTTGTGAAGCGAGGAAAAAGTTAGACTGAAATACAGAAAAATATTTTAGGGGGGCAAGATCCACAGTAAATTGTAGCACCACAGAAAGGAGAAAAAGTATTCTATTAGGACGTGTAAGCATATCTTCGCTCATCAAATGTTGATCTAACCTGCACACCAGTTGCATCCTTTTTATGGACTAAATTGGTTCTGGTGACTAATGTATAGTGGTATAACCATCCTAACGTTATAATGTCGCGTACTTTATGATCAATCTATGCCTCCTTTATGTCAATTATGAATGTCTTCTTATTTTTTTAGGGGACAGGAAGGCAAATGAGCAGGCGTGTCGCCTTATGGAAAGCAATCAACGCCGCCCATAGACATCCGCAGCACCATAGTAGTGGGGAAACGTTGCCGACCTTTAAGAAAAGTGTCATTATGTCAAGTAGAGTGGGAGGGGAGGATGTTGGGCCTCCGGAACTCAGCTGCTCACCATACGAAGCGCGGTAGCTAAGCTACCACTCAGACGCCGGTTTTCTGCGGAAGAGTCGGTAGTACTTCCTCGGACGAGCCGGCCCATTCATGCTACAGACAAATATTATGCCTTTCTTGACAAAGTATTTGTCTGGAATGTGGTTTTACTACTATCAAACTAAGTGTTTGGAAGAAAACCACAACTAATAGTAAACTGTTATAACCTATTGAAAATAATATAATATAATAAAAATGCCATTAACCGATAAGTTAGCTTTCAATGTTAAGGTTAAAATTTTCACTAGTTGTTTACAAATTTACGAACTGATCAGGTCAAAGGTTATTTTGCCATGCCACGCAAATCGACTAAGTTCACAAAGCCACTTGAATAATGAAGGCTTCGACAATCAAAGGGTCTCCGAAGTCCCTGGCGTGTTATACAAAAAAAACTGAGGGTAGAATTAGTTTTTCAACTCTGTACACAACCAAAGTATAAATAAAATGAGTCGTCCAATAACTTTGTAGTTGGTAATGACTTTTTGATTGTAAACACAAAACCCAATAACTTTTTCAAATTAACTCCATCACTCAACCGAAATGTTTGTTCGGGAATGGGATACCGTTAGTTACATCGATAGCTAGTGAAGCTCCCTAAATATTGGGTATACGATGACAGAACTGGGTTACATGTCGAATAATCAGTAAACGCATGTTTACTGATTTTTTTTTCCTAATATTGAAACAACATCCTGCCTTCACTTTACGCACATACTTTCAACAAGATGGCCGCCACGCCTCACACTGCTAGATACCACAGAGGTTCTTCATGATTTTTTCCCTCATAAATTAATAAGCCGTTTCGTCAATATTCTCTAGCCCCACCCCCCACCCAGATTGTGGGACACCCCTATAGACTTTTTTCTGTGGGGGACCACAAAGGTAAAGTCTATGAAACAAACCCGAGGACCATCTTAGCACCAAAAGAAAATATCGTCCGCTAGGTTTAAAGTATCCCGACGTCACTACTTCAATAAATAACACAAGATAGTTTACATTCTAGGAGCGTGTCCGATGTGACGGTGAATATTTAGACGGAATATTTTTTTTTAAAAATAAAAGTTGCATATCTTTTCTTCGTAGTAGTTATAAAATTTTATTTACATTTTATAGGTTTTTATTCATGATTGAAAATAAAAATCTAGTAGCGGACATCCGACATATTAAGCGTTTTCCTATAAAGATCCTTATCTATGTTTTTAAATAATGAATTTATTTAATCAAACAGTTTTGTTATAGCAGATCAGACAAACGAGATTGCGGGTCATTTGATTGAATTTAATTGAAACAAGGTCTAAAGCAGGGGTCGGCAAATAGTTGTTCGTTAATTTGATAGTGGTAGAGCCACGCTGCAGACGAATACTTTGTCAAGAAATATTTGTCTGTAGCATGAGTGGACCGGCTCGCCCGGGAAGTACCACACTCCCGCAGAAAACCGGCGTTTGAGTGGTAGCTTAGCTACCGCGCTTCTTACTGCGAGCGGCTGAGTTCCGGAGGCCCAACACCTTCGATCGAAACAAAAAATTGTTTTGTCGCAAAATATTTTATCCACTTTTTTGGCACAGACTTTGTGGTCATTGTACTAGAGCGTCGACGAATAATGGTTATTCTGTCGATTTTCATTAGAAACAAACCACGCTTGGTCACGTTCGTAACATTTTGGAAATACTTATGCTCCACTACTTCGGCAGAAGCCGATAAATAAACAAGATTTATTATTTTTGTTTCGTGCTAAGCTGTATACATTTATGTTTCAGTATAATATTACATACTAAAACAGTATCCTTTCATTGGTAGTTTTATTTACTACATGACGAAATACTGAAATAATAAAGTAACTGAATTTTCCCTACATTCGCTCAAGAATATAGTTAGATAGTTCTTTAGACAAAACACGCAGAAAAAACACAAAATAATAGTTAAATATTGGATCAAATCACTCAGTAGAAACCTAATCTAATGTTCTAAATGCAAAATTTGTAATGTTACTTTTATTACATTGTGTTCCTTTTGTTCAATTTTCCACCCACCATGATGATGAATGATGGCCGATTTTCGGTAAGTTTTTTGGTTTAAGTTCCAAATAAATCCACTTAACCCAACGGAAAAACACACATTATTAATTTTCTGTTATTGTTTTGCTTGTCGCGGATCATAGCTAAGTAAAACTTTTGACTGTCCATATAGTGATGGATTTCCGCAAAGTAACGTCAGGCGTTCCATTAATAATCTTAATTCGTTCTAACTAACAAATTATCCAAGGTTAGTTATTTGTCATTTCAAAAATAGAAAATAGGAATTTTTGTTTCGTTTTAACCACATTTAAGAATACAAAACAACAAGTGCAGTACACTAACATAAGTTTCAAAGCATACCTACCTACCTTTCGAATCACATTAATGTACTGTAGTTATTACAATAAAAATAAACAATGAAAGGGAATGAAGATATTTCTTTATATTGATATTTATAATAAGCTCAAGCTCTAAGAATTTAAAGTTTAAAAATAATAACGCGTACAATGAAATTCGGGTAACCACGTGTAAAATAAAATATAGAGGACAAGAAGATTGTCCGAGGTCTCGGATTTTTCAAGTTTGAATTCAATCATTTACAATTTAAAAATTACTTAAATCTTGCATTTCATGATTCTATTTTATTTATTATAGAAATTTTATTAATTAGAAGAAATAATTTAGGCCATTTCTTTATTCGTTTTATAACCATCAGCAGCTGGTTTAATTAAAGCAAGAATTAATATAATGAACTAAATTTGAAACATCAATTTTCCCAGATGCTTCCCGGCCGTCTTATAAACCTCGGCAATATCAACCGGATGGTCACCCTAACTAAAGTGTATAAGAAAAATACGAACTGAAGACTCTTTCCCGTGGGAGACTACGAGCGAATAGCCGACATGTTAGCGGCAGCAAAGCGAACCTGTCAGAAATAAAACTCTGATGTCTACAAAATAAAACTCAATTTTGAACATCTATCTGTTCAAAATTTACTTTTAATATTACAAGCGGGCATCCTCCTCCGCTTTTTGCTTCATCAGCTTTTAATTTCAGGATGTAATAGAGAATTTTTTGGGTAGTGTCAACATTTTTAATGTATTACACTGTGGAAAATATAGGAAATGTAATATAGGTATTATATAAAAATAGAAAAAACTTAGATTTAGAGAACATATTCTTGCCGCAGCCATCGCTTGTTGGCAGAGTTACCGGAGACCCTATCCCGGGAAGTTGAAAAATTATGTCATACTGCAATTCCTTATGTATTCACAAAAAGCCGGGAATGCGTCAGAGATGACTCAGGCATTGTGAATATATAAGAGCTGGGGTGATCACTTATCCACTAGGTGACTTGTCTGCTCTGGTTTAAAGAAGACCGCATTGTAAAAACAAGGCAAAAAAGAAGATATCTGGGCAGTTTCTTTTGCTGTTTTATCCTTCCAAAGAAACCTCATAATATAATGGTGGTAAAAGTACGATAATTGGCGTACTAACTTTTGACAAATGAACTATAATTCCTTATGTGGGAAAATGATGATGAATTTAAATTTGAAATATACCATAATGAAAAACTTTCCCAAAAGCTCCCAATCTACAATTTGATATATGGCGTTATTTTAAAATCATTTATTATAATACTACCCAATCATAACCAAATACCAAATATATAAAGATAGAATAATTAATGTAAACATTTATATAAGAACCCTGAAGATTCCGTAGGCAGATGGAATAACGCGAGGCGGAGAAATGATTAAATTAAGGTTGTAAAGTAAATTAATTATAGTTTAAAATGAAAACATACGCATATAACAAAAGCCGCAGAGGCGAAGTTGTGGTTTTCTGGATTTTTCTTTTCTTTGATGGCAATTAGTTATAACTGTAATATTATGCCAGTGTCAAGTAAAATACGATAACATCAAATCTCTTGAATGTAAATAGTCAACTTATCACACCTTGTTAATATATTATATATATGTATATATATATATATATATATATATATATATATATATATATATATATATATATATATATATATATATATATATATATATATATATATATATATATATATATATATATATATATATATATATATATATATATATATATATATATATATATATATATATATATAAAGTTTGTGGAGAATAATTCATTTTCAAGCAACCTTTCCGAAAAGCCGTCATATCTTTATATTCTTTCCGTTTTCTCGCATTGACCCTTGATTCTGAAATTTTTCACCGTCGCTGGCATTCTTCGGTCCCCGGGGCTCGGTTCCCTTTCCCCGGGTCGAATGATTAATGACACAATAAGTTGGATTACGCAAATGTCATAGGAGGACATTAACGTGATAAAATCTCTTAAAGCAGCTTGTTTTTGTTTAACTTGAAAGCTATTTTGGTGATGGAATTTCTTATTTACTTATAGTCACGATTATAATTGAAAATCACACAGTGTTTTATATAATGGATAGTAGGATCTAAGATGGATTGGATTGGTGGAGCATACAGACTCGGTATAAATACCTATTAGTCATACTACTCTACTCGTCATCGAAAGGAAGAATCAAAAGCGATATTGGGTAGAAACTAGAGAGTCCTATAGAATGTCAACATCGAAGAGTTTCTAACCGATGACACCACAATCGTAGAGACAAAGACACAAACTCCGTAAGCTCGGTCACCTGGAGAGGATGGGAAAAGGGCATATATAGCAATACCATCCAGTCCCATCGGTTACCCTTGGTACTGTAGTGATACATTGATAAATGTATCACTAATGTATTAATACTTTATAATTATATATAATAGAAATATTATTACTTTTTAAATAAAAACTTATTACTTTTAAAATTTAAAATAGATAGAAATAAATTATTTTATATAAAAACAAGATTCGACCGACTAACGTCCTTCGAATAATATGTCACCTTTCCTGACATAAGAAATCAATATTGAATATAAAATGTAAAGTGATTCATAAACATAAAATATAATTTATTAATATTATATAAATATAATTAATATAAAATGCAAAATGATTCATTGGTAAATTAACTTCATTTGGAAGAGTTTCACTATATCGAAGTTAAAACCCCCTAAAGATCCCGTGTCGCTGTATCAGTGCGGTTGGCACGTTATAGTACCCATGGAGAGACGCAGTGATCGCTGACCTGAGTGAACTTCAGGCAGGCGATTGGCTAGAGGTAACACAATATCATGCCCAATAGCGTGTTCTGATATAAGAGGCCAAGAAACACTTTGGGTCGTTATGACGACGAAGTAAGTAAGTAAGTAAAGTGCCTCCCGTTATATTTACGGCGAAACCCGGAATCTTTCTTCTTATTGTCCTATGTCCCCGAGGTGGGGCAAAGGGCTTCCACAGTGCTTTTCCATTGGGATCGGTCTTGAGCGACGCGCTTCACTTCAGGCCTGAAGTGAACCCGGAATCTTTATGGGGTTATTATCTTCTATATAATGATGAAATTCTTCCATGTCAAATTAATTTATATTTCTACGTGTCTATCTAAAGACGTTAGTCGAACTAATCTTTTTTGTTTTTATGTAAAACAATTTATTTCTTTTTTATTTTAAATTTTAAAATTACGTATTTAATAAGTAGTTATATAATATATAAGGGTTTAATATATACAAATAAAAAGGTTTTATTTCATTAGTGATACATTTATCAATGTATTACTACAGTATATTTATTATATATTTATACGGATACGAGAATCGGAGATGAAAATCTTTGAATATCAGAGAATGAAAATGGATACGGATGCTTCAGAATTGTTTCGCTCAAGAAAGAGATAGTTGTACTGAATTTACTCCCAACCTTCGCTAGTAAGAGAGACGATAAAATAAAAATACTTTTTAGAAATACATAAAAAGTCATTAAATCATACTTTTTTCTTACAGGTATAATGCTGTTATATGAAGATTATCATCTATTTTAGTCAAGGTATGAAATTTTATTTAAAATATTCTTTGAATTATTTTAGAGTCTATATTTAACATTGGTTCAAATTTTTAATATTCTTCTACGGGAATATATACAAAATATTTTGAAATGCAGCGTGTGGAACGCTAGCCACTTTATTATTCTTGACTTGCGAAATTGCCCTTGGTGAGAGAGAATAGAACAGAGCTACTAAAGTGTCCGCTACTTTAGAATCGTCGCAATTCTAAGAATGAGTTGAGCGATAAATTTGCATAAAATAGCTAACTGTAAAATTGGAGGGCCCGAGATTGATGATTTATTTCCTTTATCCCTCAGGCTACGGTGTGGCATGCGTATTCAGGATAAAGACGAGTATTACACCGTCTAAAGTAAGCTGCAGATGGCTTTGCCCAGTTCAAACTTTCATTTATCTAATGGATATCACGACACGATCTGAATATAAATTATTATTAATATGAATAGTATTAAGCGTGAGACATACTGGTCATTGGAAAAGTACATTTATTGGCAATAATAATAGAAAAAAATAATATTATTACATTTAGTTTCGATTAAAATCTATTAGCTATATATAAAATACATAAAAATATTTTGTTATTAGGTATCAATATATTTTTTTTTTCGTTTATATATTTAATAGTACACTGACTACTGGAGAAAACCGGCGTCTGAGTGGTAGCTTAGCTACCGCGCTTCATGCGGTGAGCGGCTGAAGTTCGGAGGCCCTTCACCCTCCCCTCCCCTCCCACTCCCACTCCCATAATGACACTTTTCTAAAAGGTCGGCAACGCTTCCAAACTGTCTATGGCTCCGAGAATGTCTATGGGTGACGTTAATTGCTTTCCATAGGGTGACACGCATGTTCGTTTTCCTTGTTATCCCATAAAATAAAAAAGTCTTAGGTCAAAAAGCGAACATCTTGCCACTACGCTATTTGAACCCATCTGTGTTTCCACTATCAAATTTCCGGAATGCATATTGAACTGTCAAAATGCAAGTGCAAGGAAAATACGAGCCACTTTGCGATCCTTGACACGCGAGATTACCCCGGAGCAAGGAAACAAGTCTGAATAACGGACACTTCAACTTTAGAGCTAATGCAATTCCGAGTTAGATCCACATACAGTGTGTGAGTTAATCAAATCTAAAGGTTGTAATGAATTCGTGGAATATCTCAATTCATATATGAATATAAAGAATGTCTGGTTTTCAATCATGAATAATAAAAAGACTTTTCAGAGCGGTAGAGACATGCTGTACACGAATACTTCGTTAAGACTGGCATAATATTTGTGCGTAGAATGATTGGGACGCCTCGCTCGGGGAAGTACCACACTCCCGCAGAAAACCGACGTTTGAGTGGTAGCATGGTACAGTGAGCGTCTGAGTTCTGGAGGCAGGGCGTCATCGTATTGAAATCATATGCTTGAAGTGAAGCACGGTGTAGGCCCAACTTCTATACTCTTTCTTTACTGCTTTCTATCCTCCCGTTCATCCTTCTTCTCTTCCCATTATTCACATCCTTACCCTAATTCATGCAATGCATCTGCAGTTCTTTTAGGATTGTAGATGTCCATGAAATACGATGATTACTTAAAAGAAAAGTTAGACAAAGAAAAACCACCTTTTTGTTTTTCTAACTTTTCGATACAAAATCTGAACAGAAATTATAAAATAACTTTGTTCTACTTCTATTAAGAATTCCTCTCCGACTAGCGAAGGTTGGCAGCCAATTCAGCGCAACTCTCCTCTTCTGGTTTTGTTTTGTTACATTAATTAAAATCGAGAAAAAAAACTGGAGGAGTCTTCATTGCTGAATTTTCTATAAATTCGGCAATGAAGACTCCTCCAGTTGTTTTCTTAACTTGATGAATTAGATTAGACCTCAAAATCACAAAAAACAAAAACAATATCAAAATCTTTTCATTCGAAAATAATTTAAAATTCGCATTCGAGAATAAAAACCCGCTTACCCAAGTTTTATGCACGTACATATGCGGCTGAAAATAAACTTCATATCTTTGAATTTGTGAGCTGAAAAAATGAACATACATATTTTTTCACGCCGGTAAACGAGAGCTTGTAAGGCCGGAATAATTACTGCAGACGTACATGTGTACATAACATACATAAAGCCTTCCGTGATTTATACACCGCCAGTATGAGACGTCTACATTTCACAGTAAATGTATTATGCAAATAAATGTTTAATTATGAAGGGAAATGTAACTTATATGTTAATATCTTCATATTTAGAATTATTCTTATTATTAGAAGGATAATTCGAAAAATGTATTTTAAAACAATGTAGGACTTTTTTCGTCAACTTACATCAGTGACATGTTTTTATTTCATTTTCATGATCTTATGGTATTATCAGTTATATTGATTAATTATATACAAACAAATATTATAAAGACTAGCGTCGTAACCAACGAATTTGTATATATTTTTAGTTAAGATAATTAAATGTAAGTCCATTATTGGCTCTATAGGTGTTTAATTATTTATATAAGTTTTATCAATAAGATGTGCTGTGGATTTTGTTTTAAATAAATATACGAAATAAATAAATTCAATAAAAATATATTGGACACCTTCATTGGGCTGGGCACGTGGTACGGATGGACGAGGCTAGAGTACCCAAACGCCTACTCGACGATCGTAAACCAGATGGTCGTAGAAGCCGGGAAAGGCCTAAGCTCAGATGGCTAGATGAAGTCGAGGACGACTTAAAGGCAATCGATGTGAGGGGCTGGAGGGCAAAAGCTAAACAAAGATCCGACTGGAAAAATGTACTGGACTAGGCTAAGGCCCATCCGCGGCTGTAATACCTTGATAATGATGAATAAAAATATATCATTTCTAACCTTCAATTTTTATTTTGTTAGTAAATCTTTATAAAATTAATTAAAAATTGATTTAGATTCATTCGATAACTAAATGGAAAGGGTTCTTTCATAGGATAAGTAAATAATATGAACAAATATTTGATAACAAACTTATACTTCAAAGGTATATTGATTGTGAACCAACTAAGCGAGGGACAGATTCGATGTTAGTTTTTTCTTTTCTTTGATAGCATTAGTTATAACTATTATACCAGTGTCAAGTAAAATACAATTATATCAAATCTCTTGAAATGTAACTCAAGTGTAAGTCAGCTTATAACGTTACGTCTTGATAAAATGGTGATTATTCTACCAAAACCTTCTATGCACTTTTTCAGTCAACTTACAAAGTCACGACACACGTATTTATTTCATATCACTTTACTTATACGCCTTAATCGAACTATATTATATAATTTATAATAATAAAAGATTATGAAAATGAAATAAAAACACAAAGTTACTGATGTAAGTTGGCGGCAAAAGTCTCGATGTTACTTTGTCAAACAATATTTATTTTTCTTCTTCATTGTATAACGGTATATTAACCACTTAACAGTCGGATTTTTTTTTGAGAAAAGGGTTAAAACTTGTCGCCTTTTTATTTTTATTTGACTTAATTTATAAATACAACTAATTAATTAAAATAAATTTACTCAATAATTAGTTTTAATATGATGTATTTTTAAAATAAAATAAATATAAATATATACACAAAATACCTGCGTCTAATGTAAACAAAACCTGGATAAAAAGTACTCAAATTATGACAAGTTATATTATAAATAATACTTAATCATTATTTCTTACTAGTTAAAACAAAACTTGCCCGGAAGAGACTCGGGATCGTCAGTGTACGGGAAAATGTCAAAACCGAGTGCAGTTCGGGCAAAACTGGTAAGTGATTAAATTGATTTAACCAAAACAGTCCACTGGACATTGACCACACAGTTGACGCGTTTTGCCGTGATTCCCACGCTTTACAGGATTGGGATTGCAATATTTTTACAACCATCCACTGACATTTGCTTTCATAATCTATTTGTATATGAGAGATAGACAAGTGTAAAATTATAGGCTTGGATGTGACCTGCACGCTTAAAGGTCTTTTCTTGCGGTGGCGACGTGTGATGTTTGATGTACTTCCTTTTAAAATGGTTAAGAAGGGCTGCCACATACATCCCCATATAGCAAAGGCACCACCAAGGCTATCTATTCCTTCATGTATAAGGATTTTGCTTGTCGATTTTGTAAAACAAAGCGGAGGGAATAGATTACACATAGTAATAGCTTTACAAGACAATAATACAAAAGTGCACGCAGGAACATCGTGAAATTAATCTTGTTCTGTTTTTTTTTTTTGATAACCGCAATTATTTCTTTTATATTTCAAATTTAATAATCAACGAACTTTAAAAAGATAAGTTTGTTGAAAGAGGTTTTTATTATCTTTAAGAAAAATAATTAAAATACGTACAATAGTAACGTTTACAGAACCGATTTCCTTGTATCTCTCTTCTGTAATTAATCCTTAAACAGAGTTACAGTTATCAATAGTTTATTATGTGTGTTCGTGTTCCTTATGTGCAAAAAAGGAAGTCACGAATTTTGTGGATTATTCCAAAAATGATTAGGAAGAAATCACACACAATAACATCTCCAAAAAGCAACATATATGGGGACCACCAACCTATTGTAGAGTGGGTACAGAAATTATTGCTTAAATGAAATTACTTGAATAGGGTAACCGACCGAATGATATTAATATTTCAATTTTATCTACATTACTGGATTCTCAGAATGAAGCCCATTTAATATTTATCATGCAGAGAGTATTCTACCGCAATGGAAGTAATATATTACAAGATAATGCCCGACCATATCCTTGCAACCGCTTCCAGAGATTTTTGATTAGTTGACTTGAGAATCATGTTGTAAATCTTTTACATATTCCATCTAAGTAAAGGACTATAATTACAATTGATATTACTAAACTCATATACGATCTATTTAATTATAAAGAGCAAATCGTCCGACAAATAGTGGTAGAGCCACGCTGCAGACGAATACCTACTTTGTCAAAAATGACATATTATCTGTCTATAGCTTGAATGAAACGGCTCGTTCGGGGAAGCACCGCATTCTTGAAGAAATCCGGCATTTGAGTGGTGGTGACTTGGCTACCGCGTTTCGTCCGATGAGTTCCGAAGCCCAACCCCTCCTTCCTCCTCCCCCTCCCCGTCCCCCTCCCCATAGTGACACTTTCCTTAAAGATCAGTAGCCGAATCGTATAAATATATAATATGTTTCGCGAGTGGCGACCTCAATCTCGTTTGAGTTTTGGAATGCATAGGACTTTTTTAAAAACATATTCTTCTGATCTTATAATAATGTGGCTGGGCCGTCTAAGACGGCGTACTGAGAGATTATTCGTCAAAGGAGCGACTTCATTTATTTATGTTTAAGAAATAAATTAATATTTTATTATCAAATATCTTGTATATGATTTTATTTTCAATGCAAGGTTATAGCAAAGTGGATATCAGTCATAATATTTTAATGGTTGTAAAAGATACACGGGTGTCACAGGTTTAAATTTTCGCGTCTTCGAAAACGTAGCGAGGAACACACCCCGGCTAAATGGTGCGAAGATCTGTGCAGAGCGGCGGGCAGAAACTGAATTCGTGAAGTCGACGTTAGATGTTAAAAAATAACATGAGACGTGGTTCGCCATCCGTCTCGTCCTGATTCCCACGAGGAGAAGAAACGACTATCGGAGAGCCGTTTCAATAGGATGAATGTGAGAGGAAGTATAGATGAGTGTGTAGCTGTGCTCTCTGCCTACCCCTACGGGAAACAGGCGTCACAATATGTACGTATGTATGACGTTAATAGATGCGAAGTAGGTAGCGCTTGGTGTATAAGGCCTTTGTCTAAAAATGGACTGCCGCATGTTATTGATTGATTGCTTGAAGAGATAGAACAGCGAAGAGTAGAATCTTAGAATACCAAATGTCCGGTTTTCCGTTATATCCAGATGTTGGATCAGAACAAAGCATACTTGTAAAGCAGCTTTAATATACAACGGTTCATAGTTGAGTTTCAAAACACAAGCAACAATATATAATTCTGTACTCTCAAACTTTGCAGAACTGTTCAGCTATGTTGATGACGTTAACTTGAAAACTTTATCTGGTTTAGTGTTTATGTGTGCGGTGGGAATTTATGAGTATTGCATTAAATTTGGTAACTCTGATAATTATAATGCTTTACCGGAACATAAAGTAAGACGCCAATCTGTTAGATCGTCGTTATTGATAAAGTTTGTGGCTTGACTAAGAAATCATTAATAGGAATACTATGTGAAAACCCTTCTTGTATGACACAGTTAAATTTCATTATTAAAACTATTTCAAAACCCTTTTTTTATGGGATAGGAAGGCAAACGAGCAGGCGTGTCACCTGATAGAAAGCAATCAACGCCGCCCATAGACATTCGCAGCGCCATAGGCAGTGCGGAAGCGTTGCCAACCTTTAAGAAAAGTGTTATTATGGGAGTGGGAGGGGAAGGGTGCTGGGCCTCCGGAACTCAGCCGCTCACCGTACGAAGCGCGGTAGATAAGCTACCACTAAGACGCCGGTTTCCTGCGGGAGTGTGTTACTTCCCCGGGCGAGCCGACCCATTCATGCTACAAACAAATATTATGCCATTCTTGACAAAGTATTCGTCTGCAGCGTGGCTCTATCACTATTAAATTGTATGAGATAGGCAAGCATAGTAGCAAGTGCGTCCTCTAATGAAATGTAATTAAAACCGTCTATAGATATTTGCAACACTATAGAGATTTGTGGCCTTGCTGGCCTTCCGAATACATGTAGGATTATTAATGGAGTCAGGCGTTACATTGCGGAAATCCATCACTATGTGGACAGTCAAAAGTTTTACTTAGCTAAGATCCGCGATAAGCAAAACAATAACAGAAAATTAATAATGTGTGTTTTTCTGCTGGATGAAGTGGTCTTTTTCGGTTTTCTTCCGTAGAGTCTACTATACCTGAAGATGCCTCGTGTTGGGGCGAAACACGTGTCGTCTACAAGATGGGAAAGTGGTAATGTGTGTTTGGTGTTGTGTATAGTGGTTGGCGGATGGAGAATTGATGGCCGATTTTTGGTAAGTTATTGGTTTAAGTTCCAAATAAATCCACTGCATCCAGCAGAAAATTTTTTTGTTATTGTTTTGCTTGTAGCGGATCTTAGCTAAGTAAAACTTTTGACTGTCCACACATTTAGGATTATTTTCACAACGTTCCGATGTCGCATTTATTCGGAAATAGAAGAAATGAGTTGTTATATTGTTATTGTTTTTTTACAACCTATATATGTCATCTTCCAAAGCGGAGTGGCGGGATATCTAGACTCTGACATCGCCGATAGATATCTGGAACGCGAAGAACAATGCAGATGTACATCTACATCGTTCTTGGCGTTCCAGATGTTGATGCAATGCAACGAGCTGACCCTTCCGGCAAAATAGAATTATTTGCCTCATTTATTAAGTGTATAAATTCACATCTTACCTTAATTTTTAACAGTAGTTGTGAATAACCCTTTTATTCATAATAAGTAAGGTAAATTCCTCATTTTAACATATTACCCTAATGTAAGGTACCCTTACTGTACTTGTCTTACCGTAAGGTAAGATACCTTACCTTACGGTAAGATGTGAATAATGGGAAAAGGTAAAAGGTAGGTAAAAGGTCATATAAAAGATATTTATCTTATTTATGTTTATATTATTTGATTAAATATTTATTATTATTTATCGATCTCCAACGAAGAGCTGTGGAGAATCAGCAAAGAGGACCCAATAGATGTCCAGATACGTCGACAAAAATGCAGATGGATAGGAGATACTCTCCGACACCACGCTAGTCATATCCCCAAACAAGCCCGCGAATGGAATCCGCAGGGGAAAACAAAATGTAGGCGCCCAAAACAAACTTACTGTGACAGTCGAAGTCCAGAAGATGAGCCTATCCTGGATCGAAGTAAAGCGTATGGCCTCCGACAGGTCGAGATGGAGAAGCGTCGCGTCTGCCCTATGCCCCACCAGGGGGACTTAGGAGGTATTATTTATTTAGATAGATATTTATTTTATTTATTTAGATATTAATTATAATTGGGAAAATAAATAATGTTACTTTCCCAGATGAGTTAGCCTGTTAGATTGTTTATTTCTTTTCAAAAAACTTCCCAGCAGCATGGCTGTATTTCATTAAAAAATCCTCATATACTTGTACTTTGCGATTTTCTTTCGCTTATTTTTTTATCAATATGACCTGATTTATTTATTCATATCGCTTCACACATTTATTTCATATCGCTTCACTTATACATCTTAATCGAACTATATTTATACTATATAATACGTCATCATAATTAAATAAAATATAAATTTAATTAATAATTAATTAATTAAATATAAGATTATACAAATAAAATAAAAACACAACGTCACTAATGTAAGTTGGCGGAAAAAGTATAAATTGTATTTAAAAAAAGAAAGATATTGAATTGTATTAGTTTATTTCTTAATTAGAGTGTCACAATAACAAACGCCAATGTATAAATTATGTATGTATAACTCTATATGTACATCTTAAATTAATAAGCCGATTCGATAACTTATAAAGGCAGATGTACCGTTTGAATATCAATTAATTTTCAATCAACAAACACTTTTAATTAATTGATTCAATTGACAGATTCAACAGACCCGCTAAAACTTTCAACTTCCATCTTTACATCTTAAGTAATCAATTCAAGTTGTTACTGTCTAAGATTTATTTAAAATACATAGTCTCTCTTGCTACAATACTTTTAATTAATTTAATATTTATTGGCAGTGGTGATAATTTAAAATCAAGTGTAATGATTTAAAAGTTTTATACCCACCATCTGGATGATTGGCGATCCATTATGGTGCGTTTTTCCAGAAACTTCTTTCGACGCACCACTACCATGTGGATATTGGAACCTTCAGAAAACAAACCTACACATTTCTTAGAGGCCGGCAATCCTTCTGCAATGTCTGTGGTACTGCGGATGTCTATGGACAGCGTTGATTGCTTTCCTATCCCATAAAAAAGATGACCTAAAAAGTTCGCCACCTATCACGTCCTATTTCCCACGAGGGCGAGAAGCAACTAACGGAGAGCCGCTTCGCTACGATGAATGTGAGAGGAAGGATGAAAGGAAAGATGTATGAGTGTGGAGGAAGCATGTAAAGTGTGCCGGGATCGTGGAAGATGAAGATCTGTGGTCTCTGCCTACCCCTACGGGAGACAGGCGTGACAATATGTATGTATGTATTTAAAAAGATCTCATATTATGGTATTAATTTTTCATACTAAGTAGTGACGTGCTTTTCTTTCGCGCCTATTTTAATTCCTAAAAACTACGGTTGTCATCAACCAAAATAGTTCTACTTTTCGTGATTTCTCTCATTTTTGACGATTTCAATCGTTTATGGCTGCTTTTTGAATGAATCGATACATTTTTTTTTAATAATTACACGTGCATTTACGTTAAACGCGCTATTAGTTAAATAGAATATTCGTAATTCCAATGCTGGAATGATATTATCAGGCAGTAACAAAAAGGGGAACACGAGTCTCAAGCTCTGAGAGCATTGTCGCATTCACATATTAAATTCCGTTCAATGGGGTTCTTTTGTACACATTAAAAATGTATTTTATTCATGGTTTTACAAAGCTCATACGAAAGAATCAATTTATTGTTATTACTTTTATTTTCATTGATGGCAATTAGAATAAAATACAATAATATCCAATCTCTTGAAATGTAACTAGTCAGCTTATCACGTTACGTCTTGATAAAATGGCGGCTATTCTACCAAAATCTTCCATGGACATTTTCAGTCAAAAAGTTACGATAAACGCATTTATTTCATATCACTTCACTTTAATCGAGCTATATTGCAAAATACGCCACCACAATTAAACAATTTAACTGATAATAATATAAAATTATGAAAACGAAATAAAAAACATAACTTCACTGATGTAAGTTAAGTCTTATTATTACTTTCTTTTTTTTTCTTTGATGGCAATTAATTATATAACTATCGTGCCAGTGTCAAGTAAAGTACAATAACATCGAATCTTTTGAAATATAAATTGGCGGGAAAAGTCCCTATTAATGCTTAATAATTTAAACGTATTCATGCCACAAAACAATCTGCCTCCAAGTATTTGTCAAAAATACAGACAATATTTGTTCACGTCAATAGTATACAGCTACAAAATATAGATGTCGCTACCACTGTATTACATATGAACTTTGTTTATATCTCGGTGTCGTGACCTACTTGTACAAAACCGAATGAAATTAATTAATAGTCTTTAATGTGTCCTCGCTTTACACAGATATACACAGACAGATATTCTTCAGAGAGATGTGAAAAATATACAATATTTTACCAAATATATGTAAGGTTTTAGGAATTAATTGATTCTTCTTTATAATATCTTTTATTTATATATTTTACAATATTTCACCTTAACATCATTATTAACATCTTTATAAACGCACAACAACTACTCTTACCTCCTTTCAACTCTCTCTTTCTATTACTTAATAAGTATTGTCTTCTCACTCGCACCTTTCATTTGATTACTCGGACTTAATACACAATTAACAATCGAATCAACATTCGGATACTTCACAAGCCTACATATATTTTATATAAATAAATAAAAGCCGTTTCGTTATCAAAAGAAGCAAAGAACATTTTTCCACATTTTAACTAATATAAGAATAGATAGGAACAACTTTTTCTTCAGACCTTACAAGGTAAGAGATTTGAAGCTCGTGACTCGTTTTTCAGGAACAAACTTAAAGCTGTCGGCTTAAGCTTTTAATGATCTAATTTGCAGCGCATTTCGCCGGCAAATAACGCCCCTAGTAACGGGCCATTAAACCGTCGTTTGATAAGACGCGGTGGGAAGAGCGTTGTCTAGTTATTTATACCACTGTAGATTGTATATAATTAGCTTTATTTCACAGTATACTAATGAAGTGGTAGGGGCATGGTAGTACAGTGGGTTATAACAACGGAAAAAGTCCCACAACCACACAGAATATGGGTTGAGGCGCACTTTATCTTGTTTGCGTTTTTACGATGATTTCAGATACCCGAAAGCCCAATCAAAACTGTAAACCAACACCAGGTGCTCCAATAGAGCGCTAGGCTTACACCGGGTAAGAACCATGTGACACACCTTAGGTTTTCATTTTATTTTCATTTTTTTTATAGGATAGGAGGGCAAACGAGCAAGCGTGTCGCCTGATGGAAAGCAATCAACGCCGCCCGTGGACAACCGCGACACCGCAGGGGTCGCGGAAGCGTTGCCGGCCTTTTAGATACCTAAAAGGCCGGCAATGTATAGGCTTGTTTTTTGAAGGTTCCAATGTCGTAACGGTTCGGAAAGACCTTATTTTATTTGTGACAATTTACAGTGAAGTTGGATGGGCGATAGTGTAGATCTCACTACGTAAGACTTTCCGATTCGGTCATTCTAATTCGTTTGTTTTTGTTTTTCTCTTTGTAGGTTAAATTTAATTTCTATTTATGTTTTATTTCAGCATTAGCTTGTAAAAACTGTTTGCCGCAAAGAAACTTTTTCACTATTTACACATTTTTTCCGAGTCTGGTTGCAGCGTCAATCCGTATGGGACAAGCGTGGTGAGTTAAAGCCCATTCCTCCAGAAATGGGGAAGCCCGGGCCCAGCAGTGGGACCGTAAGGGCCATAAAAAAATAGACGCTTCTGCTAACTAGTATTTGCTGTATGTGCTGTGGTCTGTATGTTGTAAGCTGTGGTCATTTCGAATAACATCCACGGAAAGAAATGAGACATGGTAAAACCCTGCAAAATAAACTAAACTCTAAATATAGATCAATAAAATATCTCAAAAGGACAAGCAAGCCATTTTGTTTATGCAATTGATTGCAGGCAACAAAATGGCTCAGAAAAAACTGTACATTTATTTGTCTTTTTTGCTTTGAGTTTGTCGCAACATGGGACATAGACGGGTGAAATTAAGAGTCGCTTCGAAGAGACGTGTGCTTTATTCGGCGGTTGCAAGGAAAGAGAGCGCTCGTACGTCTTCTAAAATACATTTATTGGAGTTAACCCTAGACGAGCAGCGCCATCCAGTGGAAAGGACTAGAAACTTCCCAGTCACATCGATGCTGAGCCCGACTGCCAATTAGGATGTTGTGGGATAGATCAGTGCAGAGAACATCCCGTAGATGGCACTGTTAATATCTTCACAGTTTTACTCGCCCAGTCAACTTGAAAGGACGACGCGAAGTCGTTAAAGGACGCCGAAAGCCGCTAGGAATAGCGGCACCTAGGACCGGGGGGCGGTTGCCCCATTGAGTTGCTGCACGAGCAGTGGGGTTCATCCCCGAGGCTCGATCCCACACCCCTGCGCGGGGTGTGGAAGTCCCCGATTGATTGATTGAACTTGAGAGCACAGCCCCCGCTCCCCGGGCATTGCCCGATTCACAAATACCGGCGCTTCAACAAGTGGCAACAGGCCGCAAGGTCTCGGAGGAGCCGATGGCCATCGCCCAGATCTTCGACTGCCTAGAAGAGGCCAACGCTCAACTAATGTCCGGCGTTGAGTACGGGACTGCGCTGTCGTGTCGAGTAGTGGGGTTCAACCCCGAGGGTCGCTCCTACACCTCTACAGGGTGTAGATATCCCCGATTGAACTTGAAAGAAATCATACCCAGCAGTGGATTTCTACAGGATGTTATAACTAATGAAAATCATTACAAATGCATGTTAATTATATGCTCATTTGCCATAAACATTTTCACACTGTGGTAAGTTGCCACATTGTGAAAATGTTTAAATTGTCTGAATTTTATGGCTCCAATTTGAACTTTATTACAAATATTTGCCAACCGTCTCTGAAAAATGCAGCCATTATTTACGCTTTCAGTAGTTATGGAACTTAATTTCCGCTTGAAACGCTTTTCGTATTTCACAATAAATCCCTTAATTGTTGTCTGAATTATTTTAATGGGAGCTGAAATGTTCGCAAACAATTTCTAAACATTTTATTCACTATATTTACAAATATTCTCACATTTTTCTAACTATGCTAATTTCCACTTCGGTGGATATACTAAGAAATATAATTTAGTTTAATTGGGTCACCGTTCAATATCAAATTCACCGTGTGTTACCCGTCATAGAAAAGGACCTTCAATTCTCAATTCCAACAGAGATAACATGATCTTTCGAGTAATATTTTTGCCATTTCACGTGCCAGATTTATTTATAATCCAACTGAATTAAAATCTTCTTTCATTCTTTCATTCTTCATAGATTTAATTATTAATTAAATATATGAAGAATGAAAGATATAATATATATATATTATAGATTTAATTATTAATTAAATATATGAAGAATGGGTTCTTCGGCATTTGAAGAAATAATTGAAAAAATTTCAGAATACTTATGAATAATCTGAAAGATATGTTTAGTATTAGACATATTATTATGTTTAGTATTAGATATATATATAATGGGATATATTATTTATCCAAATAATATATCCCATTATAATCCCATGGTACGCATTTGTCACCCATACAATAATATATATTGATTAACCAGGGTACGTTTGATATCAAAATGCACGATTTAAAACGATCGCTCCGTGATATCTTTGGCAGCCGGACAGATCGTAATTATTATTCTTTTATTTTTTTACATTTATTGTTATAATTTTTTATTATTATAATAATTTCATTATTATAAAGGTATAAGTCACCCTATTGTCAAAATGTTGCCATGTTGTGCGCAAATTTAAAGAGTATAGTCCGGGCGTTGTTAAGTTTATATTATATATTATACTTTAAGACTATAATTTTTTTTGTGCCTAATAAATAAATAAATAATCCATATATATATATATATATAGATAGTACAACTAAATATATCGGTCACCCATTTGTTTATTTAGGCTTGGCGCCGCTTTGGTTTCAAATACAAATAAAATGGTAGTGTCAAGTATCCAACAGTTTGTGAAAGCCGAAATTCTAAATGTAAAGCCTTTAAATACACACAGTTTCCAAGTAACTTATACCTAATTTTCAAACGCATCCAAGTGTTATTTAATATTTACTTGATTTAAAATAACTAACTGTGAGAGTGTTTAAGTCTCGAAGCGTCTTTGAACGTATTATTAATTATACTTATATACATACATACATATACATATCGTCACGCCTGTTTCCCGTAGGGGTAGTCATAGACCACAGATCTCCATCTGCTAAGATCTCAGCATACTTTCCTTGCTTCTTCCATACTCATCACTCTCCTCATGCAAGCTCTTCGATTAAGGGTACTCTTGATCAGGTCTTTCCTAAAAACTTCGGCAATTTAGCCAAGGTATGTTTTCCTTGGTCTACTGACCTTTCCATCCACATCCGCAACGTAAACTCTTTTGCAAGTCGCCTTTGATCCATTTTCTCTATGTGCTACTCTAGACGGTGTGCTAGACATCCCTATATACTATATAATGCAAATTAAAGAAAACTTTAAGAATGTCTGTATTTCTTCTTTCTTTATTATTCTTGTTCTATACTATTATATATGTATGTATGTGTAATTGGTGACTACGGGCCTTCTTATGGGACCCTCCATGCTTGTCCAAAGCAGATCGGTGAGGTGGTGACCCAAACTCTGTATATATATGTAATATATATTATATCCCGATCCAGAAATTAAACCTGTGACTATCGACCGAAAGGCCAGCATTTTATCAAGACTATCGTTATATGTATAATTAATAATATATTTTTATATTATATATATAACAACCAATAGACAATGTTGTAAGAAACACGTCATATAAAATAAATTCAAGATGAGAAAGTAACTTCTAATCATTAATTTTTTTTCTTTTGGAAACCCATTAAACTTTTTATCGGTATTGTTCTCTGGCATATTGAGTCTGGAACAGTAAAGATGTGTTTAAGTCTCGAAGCGTCTTTACAAACTTTCCGAAGCAATTTAATGGGAAAGAGCAAAAAGAATCTTCACTTACTTAGATATTTGATTCCTCTCCTTTTACTTTTTCGTAAAGAAAATTACACATTTCTTCCAACATACTAAGGAATGTAATATTCGTATATAACTGAAAGAATATGCTTTAAATGCTTTTATAAATAACCCGCGATCGGGCTCCCCGGATACTGTAGTGCCTTACGTCAGCATGCGGGGCACTGCTGGGGCTGACTCCATTCTCCCTTGCGGTTCGTGGTATTCACTATGACGAATTTTAATAAGCCTAATTTGTTAAAAAATGACGGTGACGTGGTTCGCCACTCATTACGTCCTGATACCCACGAGGGCGAGAAGCGACGAACGGAGAGCCCTTTCGCTACGATGAATGTCAGAGGAAGCATGGATGAAAAGACGGATGAGTGTTGAGGAAGCAAGTGCTGGGATCATTGCGGGTGGAGCTCTGTTATCTCTGCCAACCCCTAAGGGAGATAGGCGTGACGATATGTATGCATAAATAAGCATTTAATATTTTTTTATATGAAAAGAATATTAATATTAACATGAAAAAATATTTTAAAACAATTTTATTTCCGTACTAGACCTGAATTAGATAAACAAATCAAAAATGTATGATGATCTTTAGGGTAGCCATTTCCAAGCTAAACAAGCGGTGTCTATACCAGCAATCGATTATTTCTACACTTTACCTCAATTTGTTAACTCGAAGTGCTATTTCAGAGACTTTGTTTCCCCGGCGAATTTCTTTATTCCTAGTAAATATTTGTATGGCCTACATTAGGTATTATTTATTCTTTATTTGGGTGTGTTTTTCCTTGCCATTTATGCGTTTTTATTATAATATATTTGTGTAGAATTGTCCAACATACCACGCATTACATACCATCACTATGTGGAACCAGATACCTTCGGCGGTCTTTCTGAACCGATACGACATTGGCACCTTCAAAAAACAAGCCTACACATACCATAAAGGCCGGCAACGCTTCCCTGATTCCTGCGGTTTCGCGGTTGTCTAGGGGCGACGTTGATTGTTTCCCATCAGACGGCACGCTTGATCGTTTGCTCTCCTGTCCCATATATAAAAGATACAAAGTGTCCTTAAATGGGGCTATATATAAAATTGGAAAATAAATGTATGAAACCCAGTGTACTCACTCAATCTTGTATAATATATCACAATACTATGAGTGTAAACATGTGTTTATTATTAAATACCAAATAAAGAAAGATTTGTTACGCAACCACGTAACAGTAAAGCTTCTGGGTAGCACAATCAGAATGCATTGACACTGTGACAAGCGTCTTCGCTTCCACTAACTTGGGAATACTCAGCGGACATTTTAATTAATTACATTTTAATTAAATACATTGTAAAATTAGTTGTAATAAATTAATTTAAGAAAGTTTGTTTATTTTTTTGGTTTAAAAATAAAACTTTAATAAAATCGTTTTAATATATAAAGGAGAATGGAATGATACATCATTTATTAATCCAATGAAGGCAAAGTTAGATTTCAGACGTCCTTTTGTCGTTCCGATATTGTAATATCTGCCTTTATGGTTTTTCTCACGCAAACGTGTCACTGTCCAAGGAAAATGCTAAAGTTTCAATGACCATAGCGGTGTGGTTTACATCCTTTTTTGTGACTAGGTCTGTAAAATATCAATTTTTTTCTCGTATTATATAGGAGATTTTATTGGTTAGAAGTTAAAAGAGGCTTCAGCGATCTTAAGGGCCCTCAATTACCCCAAAAAGGTTGACGCAGAAGGCAAGGGGAAACTACTGCAATTGTATCACTAGAGAAACGTCTATGAAGATAAAACATATCATCTCATGTCGACCAAAGTGAAAAATTAAGAAGAAGAATAGTGAGAGTAAATATTATACTCAAAACTTAAGATTATTAAAATGTAATATTTCCTATTGGAGCGATTACCATTTGGCTTGGTATTGATTTTGGGATAGACTAAAAGTGGGTGAATTTTTCTACATTAAAATGAGGACAATCTATATGTATAAAAATCGATGAAACCTGAGTTGAAAACTATATAAGACATAAAATCGGTAAATAAGTATTCCACATTTAGAACAACCTGAGGATTTTGATAAAACATCATTAATTATTTGCTTCCTACATCACGAAGATTATCCAGGCCGTTATCGACATTGACAAATAGAATGTATCAATTTTAAACCATAATAATGGCGTCGATAAATTATAATGTCACCTAGTGATTAATACAGGCAAAAACAAACGACATAAGAGTACTTTATAATTGACAATGGAGTGGCTCAGTGGGTAGAGTACTTGACTTCCAAACCAAATATTTTGGGTTCGATTCTTAATTCGAAGAAAAACAAAAATTATTTTGGTTGCATGAATCGCTCTCAGGTTTTTTCACTCTTTATTGCTATTTCCTACCAGTGTGTTCTTGCTTTTTTTTATATCGTCCTTCCATCTAATGTAGGGTGTCCCTCGGCGTTTGCCTACAGGGCCCTTCCATAAAAAACTTTTCCTAAAAAAACTTTATTAATTATTTATTCTTGTTAACCATTCCAAATAAACTTATAATGCTTAGCTCGCCAAAAGGAAAAGTTTCATCCCCACCACATGGATGAGGGGCGATCCACTACGGAACGTTTTTCCTGAAAATTAATTCCACGCACCACTGGTTCTATAAGGTGGTATAGGACCACCTTATAGAACCAGCTACCTTCAGCAGTATTCCCGAACCGATACGACATTGGAATCTTCAAAAAACAAGCCTACTCATATCTCAAAAGCCGGTAATGAATTTAATCTATACACTATCTATGGTGTGTATGTTTATGGGCCGCGTTAATTGCTCTCCATCAGGCAACAAAGTTTTAACAATTGAGTTGTCATAGAAAATATGGCTCTACTATGGTTACTGGCGGTAGTTTAAATATTTCATAAGAACACACATCCATCTCCAAGTGAAGGTAGCAAACAAATTTCCGAAAACCACCACTCCCCGTTTTACACGAAGTAATTCAAAATCACATAAGAAAAAGTACCTACCCTCATAGAATATCGAATTCTATGAGGGTATTTTCCCGATCAAGTAGACGTATTTATGAATGTGCAATGGTAACCTTATCGCTATTAGAAAAGTTTTTTTATGGGATAGGAGGGCAAATGAGCAAGCGTGTCGCCTGATGGAAAGCAATCAATGCCGGCCATAGACAACTGCGACACCGCAGGAGTCGCGGAAGCGTTGCCAGCCTTTTAGGTATGTGTAGATGTTGTTTTTTTAAGGTCTAAGTGTGTCTAAATTCCTTCATCATAGGTAATTAACACAAAAAAGCCTAAATTCATTATTTAATCTTTATTGTATTTTACACTCCGCGGAGTTTTTAATATAATTATTAAAAAATTCGAACCTCATTCATTTTCGCCCTTGTTTCACTCTCACCAAATTACAAATTAATAGCCGTAATCATCCGCACTTCATCCAACCTTGAATATCGCCTTTGTTCGCAAATTAAAAGCAAAACAACCTAAAGGTATAGTTAACCTAAAAATGTACTAAATTACAAGCAAATATTAGTTTACCAAGTCCCTGTCTCGAAATAACGCCGGACGATTAAGAAAATACACAAAGAGACCCACGCAATATTATGAAAACTGTAAAGGTGCCTACACATTATTAAACAATGTTTTATAATATTTTCTTGTAATACGTTACTAGGCCTACACATTACTAAAAGTATCCTTGTATGAAGTCTTACAAAAGTTTACAATATGTGAGATTTTGAAAGGAAATGAAACTGAATCCTGCTATGTTCCTACTTTCCCTTTTCCATTGTTACATATTACGTGTATACATCTTACATATATATCTTACATACATACATATATATATATATATATATATATATATATATATATATATATATATATATATATATATATATATATATATATATATATATATATATATATATATATATATATATATATATATATATATATATATATATATATATATATATATATATATATATATATATATATATATATATATATATATATATATATATATATATATATATATATATATATATATATATATATATATATATATATATATATATATATATACACAATACTTACAAACTTAATAAAAACGTAGACATAAATTAATGGAAAAATTCTTTCTTAGATAGAAAGTCAATATAAAGACGACAAGCTCACAAGAGAGCTCAATTACTTTAACAATTTATTTCAATTGAAGTCACTCACATAACGTCAAATAAACTGTAAAATAGTGAACATACATAGATATGGTATATCCTAACAATTTAATACAAGAGTTGTGCCTTAGAAAAATAAATATTTAATCTATTTGAATAGAATAGAATGGAACAAAAACAAATATTTATGACACATTTTTTTTACATACCCCTGCACGGAGTATGGATGTCCCCATTTTGTTTTTCGTTTTTTTTTTTCCAGCAATTTTTCCCATCATTAAATAGCAGGAACTCAAATCTAGACTTCTTCTTCTAAGAGTGCCGCTCCGACATGTGAAAGTTGGCAGCCAATTCAGCACAACTTTCCTGCTCCTTCGCGAGGTGCAGCAGTTCTGGAGCACTCGCTATCCCGGTTCACTCCCTGATGTTACGTAACCAAGACTTTCTTTTTCGACCAACTTGTCTTTTGGCCGCGATTTTTCCCATCATGATCAGTTGCAGCAACTTGTACCTGTCATGTCTCATGATATGACCCAGGTAAGCAATCTAGACAGTATCTGGCAATTAATCCTAAAAATGAATCATGTTGTTAAGAAAAGAGATGTCAGTAAAAATCTGATAGTAAATAAAGTAACGACTTCCACCGTTGCGTTTAACATAGATTCACGGTTGTAAAAGTAGCATAAATTGTTCGGTTAACTTATCAGAACGATGGCAATTCGGCAGTCCTTAATGTCTGCCCTTTAATATTATTGAGAATGGACCTGAAATGATATGGACCATTCTTAACTTCTTCGATATCTTAAAGAGTGATTATGTACTAAAACCTAACGAACCTAAAAAATACTTTCATTCCTCCATAAATAGGGAGGCGCCGTACCCAGCTATGGTATAAAGAGCAGAATTTCAGGTTTTTAATCTTAACTACTACTTACAGACAAAGATTTTTTTTATGGTATAGGAAGGGTGTCACCTGATGGAAAGCAATCAACGCCGCTCATAGACAACCGCGACACCGCAGGAGTCGCGGAGCGTTGCTGGCCTTTTAGGTATGTGTAGGCTTGTTTTTTGAAGGTGCCAATGTCGTATCGATTCGGAAACACCGCCAAAGGTAGCTGGTTCCACAGAGTGGTGGTGCGTGGAAAGAAGTTTCGAGAGAAGCGCACTGAAGTAGATTGCCACTTTTTTATCTATATATGTATTTACTTATATATTTTTATTAGTTTTTGTAATATTTTTATCAACACAAAGGTCGTCTGGCAGAGAATGCCTCCTGGCATAAAGTCCACCTTTGTACCGAAAATTTTATAATAATTTTAATGAATAAATAGATAAATTATTTATTATATCAAATACTTCCACTCCGTCAAGCTGTATAACGATACAAAACATAAACGAAAGTCATAGCAAAATAAATGTACGCTAAGTTGCTGGCAAACATTTACTGACTTAGTTTACCGGGCCTGCCATGGAATAAAGGCGGCCCATTAACAAAATAGGCATGGACTCCATTGTTTGTAAATTCACGGAAACTGATTCATTAAAGTATAAAGAAGAAGAAGGGAATTGATGACCTCTTTCCTCAGCAGTTGATAATCAAAAATATATAATATTTCACCGCTAGTCCTATGTTTTTATGGGATAACGAGACACACAAGCAAGCATAGTGCATATATATATTCACGCCTGTCCCCCGCAGGGGTTGGCAGTAACCACAGAGCTCCTTCCGCTACCATTCATCGCAGCGAAACGGCTCTCCATTGGTCGCTTCTCGCCCTCGTGAGAATCAGGTTACGGGTGGCGAACCACGTCGCCGTCATTTTTTGACGAATTTGGCATATTGAGATTCGTCATAGTGAATCCCACGAGCCGCAAGGGAGGATGGAGGTTAGCCCCAGAAGAGCCTTGCATGATGAGGTATGGCACCATAGTATCCGGGGGAGCCCGATTCCGGGACGGTCGGCACGCTTGAAATATCTTTGTCTTTTTGAAGGTTACAAGGTCGTATAGTTTCGAAGATACTGCGTAAACTACCTGGCTCCAAAGCATAGTGTGATGAAAGTAACTTCGGAACAAACGCATCGTGCTGGATCGCCACTCATCCAGATGGTAGGGATGGAACCTTTCTTTGTGGCGAGTGGTGCATGTTTCTTTAAAATAGGCAAGAATAATTTACTAGAGTCGTACTGCGGCATTAATAGGGATGAATTGTCATTATTAAGATTTATGCTTGCTGTATGACACCCTCTGTTGCTGTATGTCACCTCTCTCTCAATCCCCCTGATTGTCGTATGAGTGATTTACAATATAAGAGAAAATACCAGCAGTTATGCGGCAATATCTACCTGAATGAAACCAATACTTTTCGAGCCAAAAGCAATAAAAATTTCAAAGTAATCCCCGATATACTTTTCAAGGCTGGTGATTACAGCAACATCCCACAAGAAGAACTAATTATATCCCACCACCTGGATGAGTGATCGAGTGGTGATCAACGGTGTGCCTCTCCCGAAACTTATTTTCAGGCTCTACCTCCCAGTGGAACCAGCTACCTTCCGAACGGATACAACATTGGTACCTTCAATAAACAAGACTACATATACCTAAAAGCCAGCAACGTTTCTGTAATATATATATATATATATATATATATATATATATATATATATATATATATATATATATATATATATATATATATATATATATATATATTTATATATATATATATATATATATATATATATATATATATATATATATATATATATATATATATATATATATATAATAATAATAATAATCTTATATCCATAGGTCCGCTAGTTCATATCCGGCTCGAAGGACCAAATAATGTTGAATAAAATCATAAAAATCACTGTGCACTGGTTTATTTTGTTAAAACGTTCATAAAACACACAAGAAATATTTTAAAGTTATGACAGTTGTTGTGGAGATGTTAATGTGACGGAGACCACGTGAAAAAGAGAGAAGGAAAAAGACAAAACACAATACATTACATAAGAAGTAATATGACAATACTAAACACCTATGGTGTTGCAAATGTCTATGGGCGGCGTTGATTGCTTTCCATCAAGCTTCCTCGTTTGCTTTCCTATCCCATAAAATAACTATTACAGTTGAGCTTATAACAATTATAAAGCAATATAAAGTGTCATGGTGATGTCAAGTGAGCATCGATATAAAATGTCAAGCAATGCGAGTCATACAAAAGAACTTTTCTATGTTTGCACTTCTCGACTCGTTTATTGCGTCATTTTTTAGACCACCAAGATATATTGTTACCAGACGTCCATTTGTTGCTTCGATATCGCAATAACCAAGTTTATTGCTTTTCACACGCGACATAACTCCCAAAAGAATATGGCTAGCGTCAAAGAAAAGATAATATCGATATCAGAAAATATCGCGTGACTGTATTTTGACGTATCACGGTTCGTTGTGATGGCTGGCTTACATGGCCGACAAAGTTGGTATGTAGCACGCAAAAATTAAGTTACGGTATCAAACTTAAGACAGTAAAATGTACATCACCTTTTTTGGGGTCATTTACCTTCGCCTTTTACATTTTGTTTTATATAATACATACAGATATATAATACATAATACATAGAATAGTTATCGACTTGTCGTATATGGGTGGATGTTCTCCACCTATTTAAAAGATATAAAATTTTTACAAAAAAGATTAATTAAGTATGTGGTTAGCAAAAAAAGTTAAAAATAAATCTGCAAAAAATTTTATATAATAAATTTTCTATGGCCTTAAAAATAAATGTTGTATTCTGCCGTATGAATACCAACATAAAATAAGCTTCCGATACTTTTTATGTCAATATTAATACAGCAAAAATAAGTGTTGTATTCTGCCTTATAAATACCAGCACAGAATAGGCTTCCGATACTTTTAATGTCAATATTGATACAGCAGAAATAAATGTTGTATTCTGCCGTATGAATACCAACATAAAATAAGCTTCCGATACTTTTTATGTCAATATTAATACAGCAGAAGTAAGTGTTGTATTCTGCCTTATAAATACCAGCACAGAATAGGCTTCCGATACTTTTAGTGTCAATATTAATACAGCGGAAATAAATGTTGTATTCTGCCGTATGAATCAATATCAATATATCAATATCAGCCCGCGGCAGTCCACTGCTGGACATAGGCCTCACCCAAGGCGCGCCACCTAGCCCGATCTTCGGCTACAGGTAGCCTTTCCTCTCCCGGGGATTCTTAGCACCCCCTGCTCCATCGTAACCATGGCCGCTACCGTGGCCAGGAATAATGGGGCGACCGGGAACTGGGGGCCGTGTTTTAATGGTGCGCTTCATGGGTGGTGTGCCCGTAGTCGCCACACTGGGCAAGTGGGTTGGCGACCGCGGAGCCAGACATTTCGTACCGGCAACGCCGCTGCCCGTTGCCGGCCTGTGTCATTTGAGTCCGGCCATAATTTGTGATAGTTATACCGCCATCAATCGGTCGTCAGTGCCTCGTTCGTTGCTCAGCAGGATGCACCGCGTGCAGGTGAGGTTGACAGTTGGGGCGACATGGTGTAATTTTCACCCCCTATATGATATGCCGTATGAATACCAGCATATAATAAGCTTACGATACTTTATATGTCAATATTAATATAGCAGAAGTAAGTGTTTTATTCTGCCTTATAAATACCAGCACAGAATAGGCTTCCGATACATTTTATGTCAATATTGATACAGCAGAAATAAATGTTGTATTCTGCCGTATGAATACCAGCATAGAATAAATAAGCTTCCGATACTTTTTATTTTAACATTAATACAGTAGAAAAATAATTTTACATTTTTTTTTAAATTACGTTGCAAAATATATTGAATGGAGTCGAGACGGTTACGCCGCGCTACGAACTCATTGCCCATTTAGGTTAATGATAGTAATTAAATGAAATGCCCAAAGCTTCCTCGTACTCCTTTCCTTTCGCTCTTTAAGACACAACGAGTTCGCCTCTCAAAAATGCTTACATTAATTTTTCTTCTTTAAAGGTTATTTTTGTATGAAAATTTATATTTTCATTTAAGTAAACGTCATTATTTGGTTGTGACGAAGCTACCACATTCGAAGTGAACAGTCATAGATTCGATACCCGAAAAGGGGATAAATATACATATGTATAGTATAGATTTATTCCGATTCCGGCTACTACTCTAAACCATTTTGAAAATGCGTACCCATCAATTGGACAGCCCATATAGGGTTGTCAAAAAAGTACACATTCGAATATATATTTGTATAAAATAGACAGGTGCTGGAGTGAAGACTGTGTCTTGAAAAATTGATAGGAAAGTGGAGAAGGAGTCTCCCCCTCCTCCCCAACGAGCACCGATATGTACAGGGCGGCTTGCAGAAACTGGATGCGTGTAGCCGAAGATCAGGCTAGCACGCTTAGAAGGAGAGATTTCAACCGAATGCGTTGAAGGTTCGTATAAATATTATTGGCACACGCATGTAAGTTTCGGAGATAGTACCACCCACCCGCACAACCAGCTACGCTCACCCACGGATTAATACATATTCATGCAGAAGAATTTCGCAAGGAAAAGGAAGTAGTAATGAGAGGGAAGGAGGAGTTAAGAAATTTGGGCCTTGGAATCTATATATCTATATAAAAAATAAATGTAATCCGCCTGGATTACATTTATTTTTAAAGGGATTTAATTTTTTTGAGTTCTTAAATTTAAAAGGTATTTAATTTAAGGAGAGATTAGATTTATTTTTATTTTTTAACTCCGGGTGAAACGTCCAGTTTGTTATAATAAAATATTGAGATCTAAAATAAATCCTTTGAATGTTTTTTGTGTATAGTACGATCCCTTTAGCCTTAACTTGGAAATGAACTGAGAGTATTTTTGTTTTTTCTTTTTGTGTTATCGTAAATTTCTTCCCAGGCGGAAGATTCCCTTCCGCCGATCGCATCCTCGTTTGAAAGCGAAAATATTTTTTTATGAACTCACCGTGGAGTAAAATCAAAGGATAGCAGTTATAGATAAGATGTTAATATTGAAATCTTTCAAATGTTGAATTCGAGACAAATAAATTAATGGAATCCCTTTTTACAGCCAGTTTGTTTGCGAATAATGACAAATGCTTTTAATGTAGACAACTGGTCAGATGGAAACAATATACATTATTTTTCTTCTTGTCAAACACAAAAACAAAAAACAAATCAGCCATCTTCAGTAGCATTTCGGAACAGATACGACATTCAAAAAACAGGCCTACTCACATAATGTAACGTAAACGTAAAACGTAATGATATATATGTATCTATGTATCATATGTTAAAGGTCGGCAACGCATTTGTAACACGCTTGTCCATCAAGTGACACGCCTGCTTTTTTGTCTTCCTATTCCATGAAAAAATGTCTATGGGATTGCAAATGTCTATAATAATAATAACAATAATAAAATGTATAAAAATATATTTTACATTTACAAAGCAATAAAATATAATACATTAATAAATTATTACAAATTTGAGAATAATAATATATGTCTATAATAATTTTAAAATAGTAATGAAATAATTTAATTTTACGTTTTATTTTATATAAATTAATCTGAATAATAATAAATAATGCATAAAACAGAGCGAAAATAAATTACAATAACACATTAAAACCTACGTTAGTTAGTTAGTTCGGAACACAAAAAACTATAAGCGGTGTTAATTGCATCAAGCGACACGCTTGCTCTTTTACCTACCTATCCCATAAAAAAACCAAACCAGTATTCAACTACGCGTTTGGGATCTTGCTTCAATTAGGTGTTAGGGTAAGCAAGATTGGAAATTATATGAACCACACAAAGAGTATGGACCAACACTATTTGTGTGACAGTAGGCATCAATAGCTAAACTGATAAGAAACGGGCTTACGGCTCGAAGAGTTATGGAAGACTGTTAACGAAATAAAATTGTGATAGGCCCTACAGACTTTACCAAATACGCTTATTAAGGAATGTCACTAAAAAAATCTTACGAGACTCGTGGATGAGGTGGACCTCCGCCACCACCAGAAAAGATTTTTTTTATTTTACTAGTGGTAGAGCTACGCTGCAGACGAAAACTTTGTCACGAAAGGCATAATCTTTGTCTGTAGCATGATTGGGCCGGCTCGCCCGGGGAAGTACCACACTCCCGCAGAAAACCGGCGTTTGAGTGGTAGCTTAGCTACCGCACTGCATTCGGTGAGCGGTTGCGTTCCGGAGGCCCAACATCCTCCCCTTCCCCTTTCCCTCCCACTCCCATAATGATACTTTCCTCAAAAGTCGGCAGCGCTTCCGCACTGCTTATGGCGCTGCGGATGTCTATGAGCGGCGTCGATTGCTTTCCGTCGGATGACACGCCTGCTCGTTTGCCTTCCTATCCCATAAAAAAAGGTTAGAAAAAATCAAATAAAGGTTAACACCCTTTTCTACCGAAAAGGGTGTTAACTATAAAGATTAGAACCCAAATTAGAGCTCTCTGGTGCGTGTGTGTGTAAGGAAAAGTGGGCCAAGATTAAAAGGGTATTAGGATTGGATAAAGAGACCCGCTTACTTAGCGAGATAAAAGACAAATGAATAAAGTAAACTAGGTCAAGCCAGCAATGAAATTTAAAAAAAAATTACTTACAGAAATATTTGAATATAAGAAAGCAAAGTTGGAATGAAAGCCCTCTCCACGCTTCAATATTCAGTAAGTCAGGCGTACTCGTGAATAATCAAACAAAAGGTGGGAAAACATTTTGAAAATCAAATGGCCCCGCATGTGGAAACAGGCAACCGCTTCCACATAACCCCTTTCAGTAAAATTATACACTCAAATAAAAATGTGAAAATCGGCATAAAATGTGGCAACATTTCTTTTATTATTTATTACAGATAACGTATTCGCATGAAAAAATATTGAATGTATTTTTGGTTATCTGTGTGCAAAGATATACCACCTAACAATCAACGCCAACCATAGACATCCGCAGCGCATAGGCATTACAGCGTTGCCGGCCTAAAAGAATGTATAGACTTGTTTTTTGAAGGTTCTAATGTCGTATAGGCTCGGAAACATTGCTGAAGGCAGCCGGTTCCACAGGGTAGTGGTGCGTTAAAAGAAGTTTTTTGAAAAACGCACCGTACTGGAATAATGTATATGGTATACTCGAATAAAATATCATCATTGAGTGGCAACATTTTTCTATGATACCGCTTCATATGTTGGGGAAAGGTGGAGAGCCATAACTTCTTTCTCCTTCTTTTAGTTCTTTCTTCCCCTTCCATGAGGACGATGACGAGAGGGCTTCTGCACCCCGCCGCTTTAGTAGGGTGCAGAAAAATGCCATGGCAAATGCACGAGGTGAATCACCCTAGTCATTGACTACCACCTACGTATGTCCTTCCTATTAAATCTTTCTTACCCTCTCACTTTTCACACTCCAAACCTAAGGCAGGTAACTGCAGTCCTCTTAGTAGAAGCGTTGACCATAGACATCTGTGATGTACCCGGGATTGTGGATATCTATAGGTGGCGGTAATCACTTACCAGCGGATGACCCCGATGATCCACTTATGCAAAGGATGCTCATATCTCCCATTAAAAAATCTTGCAGAGGAATATGAAAAAAAAATATTCAATTTTAAGTTTTTTTTGTCTCGCAGAAATAGAAATGAGCGAAGGAATATTATTGCCATATTTGAATTAAAAAGAAAACAAATACGAACCAATATCACGCATAAAGTAGCTGTCGCAAAGTATTATTGAAAACATCAAAGCGTTCATTGCATTTACGCCCGAAATAACACAAATAGAGATCGCCCTAATCAATACCTATTTTGCCCTTCAATATCCATTTATTAAGTTCAATCAGTGGACATCGCTTTGGGATATAAAACTGTTGATCGAGGTACGGATATTGTGTGGCACAATTGATAAGAAAATGTTAACGGAATACATTTATTGGCAAAGACAAATGTGGATTCTCTTAAGTTGCGCTGCGCTGCATCTCCGTAGGGAGGGCAGAACATCAGTCTCTCTGCTCAGTGAGTGGAAGTTTTGAGCCATCGTCCATTAATTTTAAGAAAGACCAGGTCAAGAGTACCCTAAACCGGCGGGCTTGCATGAGGAGAGTAAGAGGTGGGGAAGAAGCAAGAAAAGTACGTCGAGATCGTAGCAGATGGAGATCTGTGGTCTCGGCCTACGCCTACGAAAGACAGGCGTATGTATGTATGTAGGAAAGAAATCACGAAGAAGTTCCATGATTTCTCTAGCAGTGTGAGGCGTGGCGTCATCTCTTTGAAACCATGTGCATGAAGTGAAGACAGGATGTTCTCTCAATATTGGCAAAAAATAATCAGTGATCATGCGTTTACTGACTATTCAACCACAAAACCTAATTCTTCCATCGAACACCCTGTAGATAGTAACAAAGGACAAGCGAGCTTCCTGATGGTAAGTTATAACCACCACTCATGGAAATCTGAAACGCCAAAGTTATTGCAGGTACGTTACCTCATGTAATTGAAGATGTTTATTAATAGCGTTGATCTTTTTACCTTTAAGTGTTGTTGTACCTATTGTTATATTATATTTTATGTTATATTTTATGTCTATATAAAATATAACTATAACACCAGAAACCCCATACTTAAGGCACATTCCAGACCTTGCTCAATATTTCTTCATAAAATATTGAGATCTTACTTATATTTTTCGCTCGAAGTAATCTTCGCTTCAATCATATAGGGAATAAAGCCAAGTAAAGGTTATAAATATACAAAATTAAAATGTGTGTTATAAGGTTTTTATTTTTTTTATTGGCTATTTGGGTACTTTTAATTTTGTTAATCCTTTTAAGGATATACATACATGTATTTTATATTTTATATACATACGTTAATACTAAAGACAATTTCACGAAGCGCAGTAATAGAATCGTTGACCTTAAGAACATTAAACCATTATGGATACATCCATTAAGCTAAAGATCAATGGATATATCCAAAATGAAAGTTTGAATCGCTCATAATGATACAAATTTCTGCAATTTTCTTGGGAATACTCCTTAAATTCTTCTTCTTCTAAGAGTGCCTCTCCGACTTGCGAATGTTGGCAGCCAATTCATCACAACTTTCTTCCTCCTTCGCGAGGTGCAGCAGTTCTGGAGCACTTGCTATCGACTATACACATCCAGTCTCCGCCAGCCGCCTTCCGCAGTTCCATAACTATATACTTACTGGCATTGCCCCCACAACGACCAATTTGAGAACTGGTCACGATGTTGGGCTGCCTCTCGCCAATTGCCTGCCCCAAACTAGCTTAGGTCAATGATTACTGCGTCGCTCCTTCGGTACCTAGGGCGACCGACCTGACGTCGACCACACGTATTACCACGTATTCCATTTTCTCTCACGATTCATCCACGATCCTCTCCCATCCTCTGCAGATGATCGAGCAAACGGAGTCTATGCGCCTCTGTTTCTCCGATAATGTTGGCATCGGTCACAAGCTCTTCGATTTAAGCATTCTTAAGAACTTTCGTTCTTCCATATATACTAAAAAAATATATAGTTATATAAGCATACCAAAAAATAGCGTCATTTATCCGTTACCTCTGTATAAGGCTGATTTCTCAAATATTTTTCCTTAAGCCAATGTCATCTGACGACTATATTGTGACTTTTTTATTTTTTCACGTCCCATTGCTGAGTGCGTGCCTCTCCATTTCTGGAGGAACAGACTTTAATCTACCACGCTTGTCCAATGCGGAGTGGCGGGATTACCAGACTTATGTATTTTCAGTCAATGGTCAAGGAGCGAAGTAGAATAACGATAGTAGAGTCTGGTTGCGAGCTAGATTTTCCATCGGAATAAATATATATGTATGTAAGGTTAACAACTATTTATCCGTGTATAGCTATCACGCCATTCTATCTCAAACAAGTGTGGTGAGTAATTTTCGGTAACTCTTGAAATGGCGTGATCTTTTGCACAGTATTGGGAGATTTATTTATTAATAGGCACAGAAACAAGGTACAGTCATTAAGAATACTATATAATATAAACTTAACAATGCCCGGACCTCTTTATTAACTCTATACTTCTATACTAATACCTCTTTATTAACTCGACTTTTCGGTTGTCTTCCGTAGAGTCTAATATACCTGAAGATGCCTCGTGTTGGGGCGAAACACGTGTCGTTTACAAGATGGTAAAGTGGTAGTGTGTGTTTGATGTTGTGTATAGTGGTTGGTGGAGAGTTGATGGCCGATTTTCGGTAAGTTTTTGGTTTAAGTTCCAAATAAATCCACTTCATCCAGCAGGAAAACACACATTATTAATTTTCTGTTATTGTTTTGCTTGTCGCGGATCTTAGCTAAGTAAAACTTTTGACTGTCCACATAACTCTTTGTATTTGCACACAGCATATACAATATGAAAGAAATATAATTTAAAATTTCATTTTTAACCGGCCAACCATTTAATATTTTAAAAATATAGAACAAAAAGACAGCCTCTTAAATTTCAGAGTATCAACTTACAACTAAAACTAACATAGTTAATACAATTGCAAATGTTTGCTTTAAGAATAATACGTTTTGGAGTTTAGGGCTCGTACGAGGACGAAAGTTTTCTCAACCTGAACATCTCAAGGGCAGACAAATCGAGCAGTTACAATATAACGCCCGTCTATCTCTGAATACAAATTTCATCCAGACATGAATTTTGAATGAGATAAGAAAATAAATCGCACTTCGAAAGATGGAAAACAAACCGATCTGAAATTATAATGTTCCTAGAGCTCGCGACCATTCGTTGTGAGGACGATGCCTTAAGTCTGAGAGGCTCTAAACGTATTAAAGTATCTGAAGTGACAATTATGATGATACTCAATCTTTATAAAATAGAATAGAATTTATTCCGCGCACATTTTAACTTCTTAAACTAACATCTCACTCAGACATGAATCAAAAATGTAACAATGTATACAAGCAGTATCAAGTAACAACATAATCGTAATATTATAGATAAATAGAACATTGTTTTTTAATTTTTTTTTCCTAGCCCATATAGTATGTCCCACTGATGAGCACGGGCCTCTCCATTTCTGAATGAACGAACTTTAAACCACGACGCTTGTCAAATGCTGATTAGCAGGGGTACCAGACTCGGAATATATGTGTATCTGTAAGCCATACATACTGTATTTATCCGATGCGATCCGAACCTGTTACCATTGACTCCGTGGGCGGGGGACCACGCCACTGAGCCAGTCGGTCGTTTTTTATACAAAAAGTACATACATACATACATATAGTTACGCCTGTCTCCCGTAGGCTTAGGCAGAGACCACAGATCTCCATCCGCTACGATCCCGGCACACCCTCCCTGCTTCCTTCACACTCATCTGTCTTTTCATCATAGTTCTGACTGTCCACATAGCAAACTTAAAATTAAGTGCAACACCTCCTTCAGGTTAACGTTGAATTGTTCTTTTCATTTAATTAATATAATACTATTAATTAATAATATTAAATATTAATATTTCACGAAATTTATATAATGTAAATTGGTAGTACGATTTGTAAATAATTTTATAATGTTGTCTAAGTGTTGTGGACTTTGTATATAAATAAATAAATAAATAAAATTCAAAAGGATAATCTGAAATTTAAACAAAAAATATTTCTATTATAAAAAGACAAAGTAAAGGACAAAAGAATTTAAAGAAGAATTTAATACCTTTTGTTGTTGTATAGATTGAAGATTTGAGATACCGAGGCTTTTGTTTGAGATTCAACCAAAGGTATTTTTATATTAAAAATCGTAACTTTGAGCTCAGAATCATTGGGATGATTATATATTTTTATTATCATAAAACACTAATATATTAACAATAATAATACTAATTCAAATTTTATTTTATATAATATATATGTATACGTCCTACATATCGTCACGCCCATTTCCCGTAGAAGTAGGCAGAGACGATAGATCTCCATCTGCTACGATCTCGGCGTATTTTCCTTGCTCCCTCCACACTCATTACTCACCTCATGCAAGCCCGACGGTTAAGGGTACTCTTGACCTGGCCTTTCTTAAAAACTTCAGCAATTTGGTCAAGGTATGTTTTCCACGGTCTTCCCCTACTGACCCTTCCATCCACATTCGCAACGTAAATTTCTTTTGCCAGTCGTCTTTCATCCATCCTCTCTCTGTGCCCAAACCATCTAAGCATCCCTTTCTCAACATTTTATATAATACTTTTTGATATCTGATTTATCGATATAGTCTGATGTATGGCCGATTCGGAAGGTCTCAGCACGGGCCTGCCTAGTGAGACCAACTATGCTCCATTCAACTTCACCTGTAAATTATCACAAATAAAATAAAATAAATAAATAAATGTCTACTTTAAGCAATTACCATAATCGTCTGTGTCGAAACCTCAGGCTGTAAATGCTAAAACCAGCAATTTTAACAAGTGACGACTCACCAGGAGCCACCACAGTTGCTCAGCTGAACTCTACCAAGTTAAATCGTATATTAATAATGAATATTAATGGTCAGTCAGACGTTACTTTGCGGAAATCCATCACTATATGGACAGTCAAAAGTTTTACTTAGCCAAGATCCGCGACAAGCAAAAACTTTTCGGTTGTCTTCCGTAGAGTCTACTATACCTGAAGATGCCTCGTGTTGGGGCGAAACACGTGTCGTGTACAAGATGGAAAAGTGATAGTGTGTGTTTGGCGTTGTGTATAGTGGTTGGTGGGTGGAGAGTTGATGGCCGATTTTCGGTAAGTTTTTGGTTTAAGTTCCAAATAAATCCACTAAACCCAACGGAAAAACACACATTATTAATTTTCTGTTATTGTTTTGCTTGTCGCGGATCTTAGCTAAGTAAAACTTTTGACTGTCCATATATTAATAATGAATCCAAATTTCTTGTGATGGCGAAAACCGTTATTCCTCCAACTCATTTCCGATAAATTTCGGCATTTAACCGCTGACTGCGTTGAAACCGTAAACGATTCGCTTAATTTCAGTGGCTTATTAAGAATTGAGTTTAACCAAAGTTGTTAAGGGTATCAAGATAATGAGAAAACTTATTAGGGGGATTGAATATAATGAGAATTTTTTCTATAAAAGCGATAGCGACATGCTAGCAAGCATACGTATGTTACTGTTTTTTTTATGGGATAGGAAGGCAAACGAGCAGGCGTGTTACCTGATGGCAAGCAATCAACGCCACCCATAGACATCCGCAGCACCATAGGCAGTGCGGGAGAGTTGCCGACCTTTAAGGAAAGTTTCATTATGGGAGTGGGAATGGGAGGGGGCGGGGATAGAGGGAGGGAAAGGCGGGCCTCTGGAACGCAGCCGCTCACCGTACGAAGCGCGGTAGCTAAGCTAACACGTCGTCTGCAGCGTGGATCTACCATCTAGATAAAATCTGTAGATGCGTCGTCTACGTTAGGGTAAAGAAGAAGGATATAATGGGAGGGAAAGAAGGAGATAGTGGGATAAAAGGACAAACGATGGTTCTTATAGTGATATCGCTGTGTGTAGTTTGTTTTCAGTGCCACCTTTTACTGCATTTAAGTCTTATAGATGGAGGAACAAATTTTCATTTTCAACTGAGCTTTGAACTGCCATTGATTCGAGAGTCAGGCTGTGTGACTACTGAGCCAAGCAATTAATATTAATGGCTATTACAGGGTTATTCTGATGAAACTTCCACCTGTGGGTTGCAATCGAACGACCTTTGAACGATTTGAAATTCAGTAATAGTCCAGGCCGTGTAATAAATTCGCCATTTCCTTTCCTACGTGCTTCTCCTAAAGTGTGTCGCTTGGAAGCCTATATTAACATTTGTATCAGAAATTTTCTTCGATACTGCCTGAATTTTGAAGTATCTTTTTTTTTCTACTTTTTAAAATTAACATAATTTTGAAAATAACTCAAATTCCTAGGTAGATTAGTGGTACACCCAGATTCGGAATAAATAAGTGTAGGCCATATAGGCGCAGCTCTTCACAAGGTATTGGTGTCCGAGCTTCTCAATATAAAGACGAAACTCTGAATCTATAATACGATTTATCGACCTATTCTAACGTATGGCTGTGAGGCTTGGTCACTAACGCTAAAGGAAGAGAAGAAACTTGTAGTTGCATAACAAAAGTCCTTTGAAAGATCCTGGACCTAACCAAAAGTGATGATGGCAGTTGGCGAAATCAAAAAAATGGCGAAATCGAGCATCTCAATCATGTCTCTCCAGCGGTACCTGGGGCGCCCCACAAGACGTCGTCCAGTTAGGCGACCCACTTACGCTCTCTTAACTGCGCTACCCTTCCCTATCTTCTCAACGTGGACCAGCCAACGAAGTCGGTGAGCCTTACACTATTACAATACTTACTCCTATTACAATGGGTTCAGACGACTTTAGGTTGAAGTTATGAAACATAATACCTTTGTCATACCATTCTGTTTTAAGTAACCTATACAAAACATTGATGACAACTCGGCTTATTTCTAAGTAAGGTAATAATCTTTTTAAAGACTTTCTTCTCGCAAGTAAAGGCGAGGAGTTTGGGTGTCGTTAAATAAGTCTGAAGTTTATCGCTTGTAAATAATTTCGATACGATTACGGGGAACTCGCGTAAATGGCTGTATTATGACTTTTATTTCCAGTTGAAGTATGATAATTGGACTTGTATTTATGAATATATTTTTTTTTCAGTTTAAATTTATTTTATGATGACCTACTTGACTCAGTGGGGAAGTTAATCTTTTCAGAGTTATAATAATTATCATGCCTTAAAATCTCCAGAGATCAGAATAAATACTATTGTATGTTCCGCCAATCCGCCTTAGACATTCCCGCAGAAAATCGGCGTCTGAGTGGTAGCTAACACGCTTCACACGATGAGCGGCTAAGTTCCGGAGGCCCAACCTCCTCCCCCTCCTCCCCCTCCTCCCCCTCCTCCCCTTCCTCCCCTCCTCCCCCTCCTCCCCCTCCTCCCCCTCCTCCCCCTCCTCCCCCTCCTCCCCCTCCTCCCCCTCCTCCCCCTCCTTTGCCTTCCTATCCCATAAAAAAGCTGGTTTCATAGGCATCGAAATTGAAATGTTTTACCTGCCTTCAGAAAAAATATCGAATAATGGGTAGAGATAAAAGAGAAAGACACTGTTACTAAGAAAAGACGCGGTTCAAGGAAATGCTTAGTTAATTAAGGCTGTAACTTCATTGTCTATAACAATATTAAGATGCAAATGTTATTTTGCTCCTAGCAGCGGAGAATCTTAACTAACAATTTAATAAAGAAGACCTTACTCGATTTAATAATATAAGTCCTCGTCATTTATTTATTACTAAGAGGTTTAAGTGATAGAAATATGGTAGCATGATAGGCCAGCTAGATTGTTGAAGTACCAGGAGCTCATAAAAAACGGGGTTAATTGGTAGCGTCTGACTGTGTTACCGCGTTTCATACGATGAATGCAGGTATCCGGGGATCCAATTCCATTCCTCTCTTCCTTTATTACCGTATTCCTTATTTGCCATCCCATTACTACCTTGTTACACTCTTATTAAGTCCTTTTTCCCGTTCCATTATTCACATTCTTACCCTAAGGTAAACGACACATCTGCAGTATAGGTATTTTTGCAAATGTTCACCATAAGGTAACCCGCATGCTTGTTAATACACAACGAGTTGTTACTACAACTATGTGATTTGTATTAAGAGAAAATAATAAACATGTAATTTTGTTTTTATTTATTTTTTACGCTGTAACCATAAAAAGTTGACTTGAACTTGAATTAGATAGGCCATACTCTCCATAGGAACCCCGATCACATTCCCAAATAGGCGCTGGATTGGAAGGCTCCTCAAGGGAAAAGGAAGCGAGGTCGATCCAAACACACCTGGAAGCGCTCCGTAGCGGTACAGATGAAATCCAATGGGTTGACGTGGCCTGAAGTGAAGCGCGTCGCTCAAGACCGATCGCAATGGAGAAGTACGCCCTCTGCCGCACCTCGGGGACATAGAACCACAAAGCAAGAAGAACCATAAAAAGTCTAAAAATTTAGACCTTTTACTACTCCCTTTTTAAGACTGATAGCAGTATACTTTGCTATCAGTCAATCGTAAAAGTCTTGATATGTGTTAAGGTGCACTTTCGGCTACACGCATTCAGTCTTTACCAGTTTCACTACGCAAACCACTGTTTATCAATACATGGTCTCTTTTATAAAAATAAATCGTTTTCGGTTCTCCGATAAACGTAATTAGCATATTGCCCCCTCGTCCATTTTTGTCAAATCAGTTAACTATTTGTATCTTGGTTAGCCTACTTGGTTCAGTAGTAAACGTACCGGACTTTCAGATTATAGGTATTTCGATTTCCTTTAAAAATAGTGTTGACTTTTCCCACCAACTCACATCAGTGACGTTGTATTTTTATTTTATTTTCATAATCTTGTGTTATTATCAGTTATATTGTTTAATTGTTGTGACGTATTATGCAATATAGTTCGATTAAGGCGTATAAGTGAAGTGATATGAAATAAATGCATGTGTCGTAACTTTATAAGTCGACTGAAAAAGTCCATGGTAGGTTTTGGTAAAATGGCCACCATTTTATCAAGACGTAACGTGATAAGTTGACTTGGAACATTTCAAGGGGTTGGATATTATTGTATTTTACTTACCACTGGCATAATAGTTGTAAATAATTGCCATTAAAGAAAAGGAAGAAATTTATTGTATCTCCAAAACGGATTTTTTATCTCTCTTCCTCTATCACACTTATAAATTAATCAACAGATGTTTCAGGTATCATGTTACAGCATTGTTAATCACAATGACAAACTCACTGCATTATTTGCTAACAGGAACACAGAGGAGGAAGCACCGAGCAAAGCACTAAACAATTCATAGTCAATGTCTTTGGTTATCCCGGCTCTGGATTGCAATCGTGCACGTAATTTGTGGTTGCGGCGTGGTAATTGCACGAACGCTTAGAGGCAATTTGTGAGGACAAACAACAAACAAACGTTGTATCTGAATAATGAATGATCCGACGTATTATATATTCATGAACGAAAACCTCACAGAAGTTAGACCTCGTTACACTGAAGATTTCATTAAAACAAGCATTAAATAGATTTTCACCGTATTTTACGTAAATTAAAGTTGCAAATGTGGATGGAAGGGTCGGTAGCAGAAGACCACGGAAAACATACCTTGACCGAATAGCTGAAGTTTTTAAGAAAGGCCAGGTCAAGAGTACCCTTTACCGGCGAGCTAGCGTGAGGAGAATAATGAGTGTAAAGAAAGCAAAGAATGTATGATTCGTATCAGATGATCGTCGATCGATTCGTATCAGATATCGTAGCAGATGGAGATCTGTGGTCTCTGCCTACCTCTACGGGAGACAGGCGTGATGATGTGATATATTTATGAACGAAAATTTCACAGAAGTTAAATCTCGCTACACTAAAGATTTTATTAAAACAAGCATTAAATAGGTTCCTACCGTACAAGTACATTAAGGTTGACTAATATCATAAATTTGAAATAACGCGAAATATATCTCATTGATCATCGCAGATACCAGATAAGTATCTCATCTCTTAGTAGCTTTTATATTTTTATATATTCACGCTTATCCCCCGCAGGGGTTGGCAGAGACCACGAGCTCCATCCGCTGCCATTCATCGCAGCGCAACGGCTCGTCATTGGTCGCTTTTCGCCCTCGTGAGAATCAGGACGTGACGGGTGGCGAACCACGTCGCCGTCATTTTCGACAAATTAGGTATATTAAATTCGTCTTTAGTGAATCCCACGAGCCGCAAGGGAGGATGGAGGTCAGCCCCAGCAGAGCCCTGCATGCTGAGGTAAGGCACCATAGTCCCCGGGGGAGTACGATCCCGGGACGATCGGCACGCTTACGACTAGGCTCGCCCCTAGCCACGCATCCATTGGCACGGCAGACCGTGGATTGGCGGAGAGGAAGGGAAAGGATAGAGAAGAAAGGAAGGGGCAGGAAAGGAAATGTGGATTGGGGGGGGGGTTACCAGACTCGGAATAAACATTTAAAAATCCATATAAATATTTATTCCGATACGGGAATCGAACCCGCGACCATTGACTCCGCGGGCGGAGGGCCCCGCCACTGAGCCAATCGGTCAGCCAAGCCAAGTCAATAGCTTTTATCACTTTTACGATTAGATAATTGTTCGGAATAATTTCTGCCGCTGAATTTAACTACACTACTAAAATATTTCATTATCACCACCTGGATGAGAGGCGATCCATTACGATACGTTTATTGTATTATTACCGAACTGATAGGAAATTAGAACCTTCAATAACAAAGCCTAGAAGAAAGGCCGGAAAAACATGAGAATGAGCCGGCTCGAGCGGGGAAGTACCACACTCTCGCAGAAAACCGGCATCTGAGTGATAGCTTAGCTACAGCGCTTCATCCGGTAAGCGGTTTAATTCCGGAGGCCCAACACTCTCCGCTCGTCCGCGCAAACAAATGTCTAATATATTCCAACACTGACGAATGTAGGCCTCTACCAATAATAATTAGAAGTAGTCTCCCTTCAAGCCTCTCTATTCAAACAGGTTGACAAACTAGATCAGATATTTTTTGGACATGTTCCAGCTTTAAGAGTTCCATGCGTTCTATTTGCCTCATTTAGTTTATTTTTTCTTTTAGTTTCAACTAAGAGAATCATGCTCTTTTTAGTTCTCGCAAAATAGTATTGTAATGTATTTACAAACTGTGTGTTTATAATGTATAATAGCAGACAAAACCTTTGTCCTCTATCACGGCCAAAGTAATATCGTAATAATCCAAGTCATTATTACTATCTCTGAAATGTTTAATATAATAGAACTGGCTTTCGCCGGACATGTTTGCACACTCTCAAGGGGGAAAATTACAAAACCGGGTATGTTAGGTTGGACCTACACTCACGCTGTATTATACAATAGCTGTGCAAAGTTTCAGCTTTCTAGGTCAATGGAACAAGTTCCTAGGAGGAGGCTTAGACAGATATGTACTGTGTGATACTAAGGCTGAATAGGGTTGTCAGTTTAGGATTTATTCTTGTATTAATTAATTACTCGTAATAAGTATTCTTTTATTTCTTTTTTCACAGCCAATATACATATATTTGACTGCTGGACGCGGGCCTCACCATTTCTGGATGAACGGAGATTAACCCACCAGGCTTGTCCACTGTGGGTTGGTGAGATAACCAGACTCAGAATAAATATCAGTATATTTATTTATACGGGGGTAGTCATATATTTATTTAAAGGGGGTCGAACCCATACCTATTGACTCCGTAGATGGAAGCCTCGCCCCTGAACCAAAAGGTCCCAATCGCATCGGAATAAATTCATGAATGGCCAAGACAAGCAAAGTGGTATAATAACCTTGGTCCTTCAGGAATGTGGAAGTCTAGCTGTGGGATATATGTAGAAGGCCGTAGTAGAAAAAAATTAGTATTTAAAAAGTTGATAAATAATTTAGTTTCACATACGATATTAATTCTGTGTACGAGTATGTTTAGATTACTAATAAAAATATTTTAATCATTTATCAGTTCTTTTGTATACATAATTTTTTATATCTTGTTTATTTAATAAAAAAATCAGTTTATTATTTACTATATATGCAATATATTGCTAATAACTGTTTAAAATATCGTTATTAGTATTAAAAATTTAGAACTATTTTATGATTTCTAAATCTAAAAAGGTCTGCATATCAAATTTAACAAATTCATTGAATAATGAAGATATACATATATAAAAAGCGAAAACACTCTACCAATAATATTACAGATGTAGATTTATTTTTCAATTGAATGGATAAAATTCTTAAATCTAATAAAAATAAAGTTTTAACGTTCGAAAATGTAATGAAATCAGTCAACGAAAGAATGAAGTCACGTGAATGTCAAGGCGAAAATTATATTGAATTTTTACTATCAATAGTGACAGATTCAATTTAAAACATTATGCAGATATCAGCGTATATTGGATGTACAATTTTTATGACACGTTTCCATACCTTCGATTAAAATTTTTATAAGTTAGAATTCAAACGAATTCATTCTTTTTTAACGTAAATATCAATCAATCAATATCCCATGGTAGTATACTGCTGGACAAAGGTGTCCTGCATGGAGCTCTGCTTAGCCGAATCTTCGGCTTCCCACATCCAGTTTCTGCTAGCCTCCCTGCGCAGCCGGAGGGTGTTCCACACAACATTCGCCAAGACGCGATCTGCACACTAGCACTCGTCTACTCTAGTGATATGCCGCTCTGGCATTAGATTGTTCTACTACAAGTGTTATATGCTGGATCGTCTATAACATACGCAGCGGCTAATCATATTGCATAAATTTCAGGAATTTTTCGTCCCATCTTTTGCAGCTCCTAAAAACCTATTTGATATATGATTTCTTTTATTTTTCTCTATTTATATTTTGTATAAAACTGAGTGTACGTATAGAGTAATAACCAACACTTATTCACTAAAGCGAAAATTAAAAAAAAACTTTTTTAAATATGATGTGTTATAATAATGCTTTTATTCTTATAAACATTGTGTTCACATATATATGTAAGTAAGTCCCCCTTAAATAATGTCGTGGGTAATGTCACTTTCCCCAAACATCGGGAAGTCCCGTACCAAAGCAAGAAACATATGTATATAGAATGTTAAAAAACCACCAATAGTTTATAATATTTGTTAGAAACGAACACAGCGACATTATTTAGCATTACTTTCATACATTAAACAAGATTAACTTAAATTACTTACCCTAGTCGTTTATTCTAATAATATACACTATAATTTAATTTGTATTTAAATTCTATCATCCCCATATAAGTCGATCATGATATATCCACAAAACGGTAACAAACAGTAATTATGTACGTGGCAACCCTGGTGATACGAGATCTAAACGAGACGACCAACCACCTAACAAATAGTCGCTTGTTTCTGCATTTGAACAAACATTTGTTAATTGTGCCACTTATTTATGTAAACTTTGCGGGGGGACGTTTTATCTCTCAGCATCTTTTAACGCCGTTATGCTCCGAGTTATTGTTTTCACTAAATCATCTGGATAAATGGCAATACATTCTAGTGGTATTTCTGAACTTGGAACGTTCAATAAACACGCATACTTATATCTTAAAGGCTGGCAGCGCATTTCTAACGCCTTCGGTGTTGTGGATGACTATGAATGGCGTTGATTTTTTTTTATGGGATAGGAAGGCAATTCAGCAGGCAAGCGTATGCGTGTCACCTGATGGAAAGCAATCAACGCCGCCGATAGACATCCTCAGCGCCATAGGCAGTGCGGAAGCCTTGCCGACCTTTGAGGAAAGTGTCATTATGGGAGTGGGAATGGGTGGGAGAGGAGGTAGAGAGAGGGAGAAGGGTGTTGAGCGTCCGGAACTCGGCCGCTCACCATACTAAGCGCGGTAGCTAAGCTACCACTCAGACGCCGGTTTTCTACGGGTGCGAGGCGGCCCATTCAAGCTACAGACAAATATTGTGCCATTCTTGACAAAGTATTTGTCTGCATCGTGGCTCTTCCACTATAAGACTGATTTCCATCAGGCTACATTCTCGCTTGTCTTCCTTTATATCCCATAAAAGTGAACTATATAGAAAAAGCTACGTTGGAAATCAGCGCTTTGGCTTACTGCAGCTTCTTCTCTCGTCTCTATAATCATTTTCACTTACCCCGCCCAATCCAAGACTAGTTCTTTGCGTCTCTATACATCGCTTTTGTTTTATCTTTTAATTGATCTGCAAAGTTTCTTCTCAGTGTTGCTCTTTTCCTTCAAAGTTGTTATGATCAACAATGTGCTGTATAATTTCCAGTTTCTTTTAAATCCTATCCAATACTTCTACGTTAGTAAATTTTCCTTTCTCAGATACTCTTTATAGAAGTATCTATTTATATTCGTGTTTAACTTTTTAGAGAAGATTTAAAGAACGAAAAAAATTCTTTTTCTTCCTTTTACTTTCAATAGGTGGCGTTCGTAACGGCTTTATCGTCTGAGGGATGTATTGTTGCACAAAACTGTCGTTTTTCTTTGTGCGATTTTGAAAAGTATTACATACCTAAGTATTAACATACCAGAAGAAGATGAGAGAAGAGAGAGAAGAACATGGGAACATAAATTGTATGTAAAACAAAGTTCACCGGGCCGTCTAGTTTCTTTATAGTTGTTATACATTCATAAATTACCAAAATAAATGCAGTATAAATTTGAGTAAAACCTATTAAATATTCATAGGTCGTTAAATTACGAGACATGCGATAGCATAAAACTTTTATTAGGACAGTTTGTAATGGAAGACGTTGAATCTACTGAATTTTTCTACGGGACAATCAGTTTGAATTATAAAAGTTTAGTAGAGGAACGACTTTTACAAATTTTCTTTGTTATGTCCGCAAACAGATTTTAGGAAATTTAATAATTCACTTTTCATTTTACTAAATTATATACAGTAAAACTTCCTTATTCGCGCTTCCTTCATTCGCGTTTTCACTACGCTCTTACATTATATTTATTACACTCGCGGTTAAAAATTTCTTTATTTTTATTAATTTATATACAAGGATTCCAATAGGTATTCAACCCAATATCCTTTGTAAATGCCGTCAAATGGACTAATAAAAAAAGTAAAATAGATCTTATTACAACTGTGCCTAAAGTGTTATTAAATGATGAGCTTTTAAAAACTACCAAGCAAGAGAATATTAAAAATTCTTCAAACCATTGCCATCTTAAGGCTTTAAGATAATTAATCAAAATTTTCAAAAGTTCAATTAAATTGATTTTTTTTTATTTTGTGACCTAGGAACGTATCGCGAAGCCGAGCCGTGGACCAAGTGATACCGCGCCGCAAAAGGCATTAAATTATTTTTTTTTAACAGCCGATATATGTCTCACAGCTGAGCACGGGCTTCTCCATTTCTGGGGGAACGAACGTTAACCCATCACGCTTTTCCAATGCGGATTGGCGGGGTTACCAGACTCAGAATAAATATTTGTAATTCATACATATTTATTTCGATGCTGGGATCAAACCCGCGACTATTGACTTCGCGGGTGGAGGGCCCCATCACTGAGCCAATTGATCGTTTTTTTTACTCTTAAGTAGTTCTCGGAACTGTGTGACCTTCCATGAACGAAAGATTAACACAAGCTTAGCGAAAGTGGCATTGTAGACTTGATGGAAAGCAATGTGTCAAAGGAAATCATAAAATACTTTTCAACACAAAACTGTCTGTCTACATCAATTATCTCAGTTACTACTCACTTGGTACTGTAGTGATACATTAATAAATGTATCACTAATGCGATAAAACTCTTTGTTTTTCTTTTTAAATTCTGTTTTTAAAATTAAAAAGAAATATTATTCTTTTAAAATAAAAATAGACATGTCACCCATTCGGCATACATATTAAATGTAAATTAAAAAGTTTAAAATATAATAATGAATATGATATAAATATAAAAAGAAATAAGAAGAATAAAATACTATAATTTTGAAGAATTTTATTATGAAGACAAAAACCCACTAAAGATCCCGGGTGTCACCGTGAAGAAATACGGCAGGCACGCTACAGTACTAAGCAGGTTTATACGATTAGTACTATTGACTAACTAAACTCATGTAAACTAGCTCTTATAGCAAAAATATGAATGATGGAAGAGGAAGAAGAATTTAATTCAAGGCGAAGAAAAAAAGTAATCGGAGAAGGAGAAAAAATAAAGAAAAGGAAAATCAATTCGAAAGGTTACTATAGGTAGTCGTAGGTTACATTGTGGTAGACATAAAACACTACAAAAAATTGCATTAATTTAATACACTTCGTTCGCTTCTACTTGTTTGAATAAAACAAGTAGAGGTACATGACGATACATGTGTTTGTAGAACAAAATTTCGAAACACTCTGCTTTATCATATATATTAGAATAGACCTTTAACCCAATTCCGCGACACGTGGAACGTAAACAAAACGCGTGCCATCCAAAAATACGCGAAGCGAAATCGGGCAATAAAAGCATGTTGATAGGCAATCTATGACAACAAAGGTGGCGAAGGCTTTGATCAGCGGAGTGCGCTCGGTGTGCCACGGCCGCGTGTAAATCCTGTTAGTGTACTATATCAATATTATATAGTCACGGAACTTGGAAGAAGAAATTTAAGTAAAGAACGATATATTTGTATATTCTCTTACACTGTTCCGTGAAATTTTATTTATTTATTATTTTAATTCAGATAATGTCCATATATTTGTTCGTAAAGCTTCTTATAATCTTGTAATGTAATGTAAATTCATGCACCCGGAGTAAAATTCCACATATCATATAAAGAAACAAAATAAAAAGGATAAACACCCCAGACTCAGCATAAACAGGTCATACAAATATCTTGCTTCCTGCAATGGAACCCACAACCATTGATTCAAGAAGTGAATGCTTCGTCACTGGGCCATTTAGGTAATCGAGGTTACGCTATATGTATATATGTATATATATATACATATATATATATATATATATATATATATATATATATATATATATATATATATATATATATATATATATATATATATATATATATATATATATATATATATATAATAACGTATTTCCGGTGAAATCGGTTAAACATAAAAGTCGAAACAAGTTTATAAAAAGTATAGGAACGCGTTTATCTCTCGTCTAGAAGAAGGAACATTAAAACGAAATGGAAATACGTAACAAGATTCGAAGTAGGACCGATCACTTTGTTTCACATTAATCTTTTGAGATAAGAGAACGATCCTCTCTCCCCTAATGTCAATCCGTAAAGAGTATTTAAGAGACCCCCATCATCGTGTCTTGAATTTATATCGCTTAAGTACTACTTTTATATATTACGAATATATTGACAAGGGAAGGAGATTAAGAAACAGACAGTTTTTCATCGCGATTATAGTTTAATCTGACAATCCAATTAAATTTTAAACTGAACACAATACACGCGTAGAGAAAAGGTTAGTTGGCTGCTGAATTTGAATGAGAAGTATGACTTTTTGAATGAGAGAGACTGCTCTTGCATCAATGTGCGAAAACACAAATATAAACTCAAACCACAATATGATTACAGACACACATATACACGCACAGAGAGAGGGAGAGACTACTATATATATATATATATATATATATATATATATATATATATATATATATATATATATATATATATATATATATATATATATATATATATATTTTATAATCATTGCTGCGTTTTTAAATTTCCAATTCTTTGTCTACATTTTTGATAATTATTCTTACATTGTATTAATCTAAAACAATAATAAAAGAAAAACCTAGTTTACACTAGGCTAGTGTGGGATCTAGAGTCCTGTAACATATGTAAAATTCTGAAAATAAATATATTTGTTTAGAAAAAAAATAGCTCAGTGATCACATTTCGATTCCATCATAACAATAAATATAAGTATGGCCTACAAGACATTTTCGGTCTGAGTTCTTATTATTTTCTCTTTATAGTGGCCACTTTAAAAATAATCATACTATGGGAGTAAAACTTTTGTTAACGATAGCTCTGAGTCCTGAGATTAATTACTTGTACATTCATATAACATTTGTTTTAACTCTTCTATGTTGTCATTATTCTGCTGTACGGGTGTGAGACATGGGAAAGTACGAATGAACTAGTACGCATACTTCAGGTATTCGTCAATCGCTGCTTATGCCAAATCTTAAAAGTATATTGGCCGGATAATATGGTGTCCAACGAAGAGCTGTGGAGAATCAGCAAAGAGGACTTAGTAGATATCCAGATACGTCGACAAAAATGGAGATGGATAGAGTATACTCTCTGGCGCCACGCCAGCCATATCCCCAAACAAGCCCTGGAATGGAATCCGCAGGGGAAAAGAAAATGTGGGCGCCCAAAACAAACTTGGCGGCGTACTGTGACGGCCGAAGTTGAAAAGATGGGTCTACCCTGGAGCGAAATGAAGCGTACGGCCTCCGACAGGTCGAGATGGAGAAACGTCGTGTCCGCTCTATGCCTCACCTCCGCTCTATGGCTTAGGATGGAACCCAGAGAGAGATGTTCTTATCAACATTTACTGTTAACTTACTCGAAATTTTGATAATCGACCTAACTCCAAAAACCCTACCGGTTAACTCATTAGTTGCTCTCGACAGTTTAACCCACAAACGCCCGTTAAAACGCAAGAGAAAAACTAACCCAACGTAAAAAGGTATAAACAAGTTTCAAGGGAGAACACGTACGAAGACTTTATAAAAGGTCGGCAACAAAGGGCTATGACTTCTTTGAAGTGACCGCAATCAATAATACATTCTTGTAATGGTTATCAAAGTCCCTTTTCTGATCCACCGAGGATAGTTTTCTTTCTTACTTACATATCGTTTACTTTTGTTTTTCTGATCTTCCAGCTCTATATAATAATAAACATATGTATCCTTATCTTAAAAATTATTTTTTTAACAGCCCATTGATGTCCCACTGCTGAGGACGGGCCTCTTCATTTCTGGAGGAACGGACTTTAAATCCACCACGCTTATCCAATGCAGATTGGCGGGGTTACCAGACCCGAAATAAATATTTGTAATCTTTACATATATTTATTCCGATGCGGATAATGAAGCCGCGAACATTGACTCCGCGGGCGGAGGGCCCTCCATTGAGCCAATTGGTCGTCAAAATACGAAATAGTATAATTTAATTCCTACTATTAGTTCACATTCTCCCTTTACTCATCCACGCAAGTTCAAATACACTTTCTTAAAATTGTTGTGGACACTTGATTTTAATACGGTTTTATTCACATATTATTTAATTTTTTGTTTTTCCACAGCCCATATATGTCCCACTGCTGAGCGCGGACCTCTCCATTTCTTTGTCCACGCACGCTTGTCCAATGCGGGGTACATCATTAATTAAATTTAATTAAGTTTTATATAGGAGAAAAAAAGTTCTTATATAATATATTGAACAAGATATAAGGTTATAAATAAAAACCGTCGGTGGGGAAACGTGTAGATCGCTGGAAAAAAGTAGGAATTGTCTTTATTTTTATTTGTATTAGTTGTTTTTTTATGTTGTCCGTCTTTCCGAGAAACAAAAATAAAATAATACTAACAACAAAACATATGAATGACATTAAGTATGTAAAAACCTGTTTCCATCTACAACCAGCATGAAATTTGTGTTTTAGATTTTAGCTCATTTAACTTCGCTTCAGGTTCAATAGGTAGTTTTAAATAAAAAATACATTTGTATATTGTTTAGTTATAATTTATATTTTAAAAGAAATAGTTTAATTGTTTAGTTGCACATAAGTTTTAGATTTTGTTATTTGATTGATACCTTAGTAAAATAACTTTTGTTTTATTTTATTATTGAAAAGAGGAAGATGTACTAAGGAGTATGTTGTTTGTGGTGAGTCGTGGCCCTGTCATGTCAGTTTGTATATTAATTATTATTTTTGTATTAATTAATAAAGTTATTTAAAACATATATAGTTTGTGAACATTAAAATTTTACAGACTTTGTCTGTCTGTCTGGCTCAGTAAGTTATTACTTTCGTAGTAAATCTTCATGGGTTCGATTCCTTCATCGGAATAAACGTATATATGTATAGCTTTGAGTTATCTATTCCTAATAAAAAAGGAAACCTCATGGCTCCTCTAGATATGAGTTTTATAAATATAATATATAAAATTACAATCCATGATGTAAATCTTTTGAAACTGAAAAAAAATTGCTTGCAGCGGGTATCTACTCCCTTAATTTTAATAATATACAATTATAATTAAGATTAATAATTAACTTAACTAATAAAAATACTTAACTAATAAAAATAACTTAACTAATAAATATTCCATTCGATAAAGATGTAGAATAATAACAAAATGCAGGCACAAATGGAGGCTAAACGACCAAACGTGTCGTTTGATAGAAAGCGATCAACGCAGCCCATAGACATCCGCGACACCATAGATACGAGTTTTATGAAAGCGTTGCCAGCCTTTAAAGTATATGAAGGATTGTCTTTTGAAGGTAACTGGTTCCACGGGTGGTGGTGCGTGGAAAAAAGGAAAGAAACAGTCACCATAACCGAATCGACAAGGATAACATAATCATTACAGTATATTAATAAAATAATATCTCAAAAATTCTATAAGAAGATATATTAATATTTCTTCTTGTTAACTACGATGTGGGGACGAAGAAAAACACCGTACAATAGTAAATTTACGTATAATTTTGAATAATCACTTGGAATGATAATTATTATATTATAGAAATATGTGCGTTTAAAAACAGTGGTTGATAGCAACTGGCGGGGACAAGACGCGACCGCCGCAGGAGCCGATTCAGCCTCCTCCCGCTGCCTCTCGTCTTCCCCCGATGTTGCCTTGAGAACAGTCAAATTCAATACAAACTACCATAAAGTCTGTCCGGTCAGCAAACTATAAACTAGCGAGCTCCCGCTTTTTCCATCGCAATTTCGCGAGATAAAAGAGCAACAATTCTTTGCCGTAACGTAGAGAGCGCCCGAAAAAAAACGAAAGGCCCTCCCATCGATCTAAAGACGTGTACACATTTATTATCTCCTTACGAGGGACCTCGGATTTACAGCGCTCTATCCTCCATTTTCAAGTTGATACCCCGCAACACGTAGCTTTATTGTAACTCGGTTTAGGGATCTGATACGTTGGAAGAGAGATTGAGGTTCGCCGGTGATGTATGGTCTGACCTTTTAATTTCCGATATAATGCGTAGATTATCAAATTCAAACTATTTTAGTACGATGTTACTTTTTTATTATAGCAATATAAACGTTCTTTGGTTAAGATCGCTAGCATAGCGACTTTGTGCAAATTCCTCTACTTAGTAGAAGCTTATCTTTTGGAACCTAAGTCCAGTCCATGTTGGGGCATAGGGCTGACACAATGTTTCTTTATTCCGTACCGTTGGAGGCCACATGCTTTACTTCGTCCTAGGAGATGCCGGTATTCTTCAAAGGTTTGTTTAAAAATGTAGAAGCTTATTTTTTGTCCACGGCCCATATATGTCCCACTTCTGAGCACGGACTCCACTTCTGCAAGAACGGACATTAACACTTGTCCAATGCGGATTGGCGGGGTAACCAGATCCGTATAAATATCTGTAGGCCATACATAAATTTATTCCGATGCGGGAATCAAACCCGCGACCATTGACTCCGTGGGCGCGCCACTAATCCAAATGGTCGTCAGAAGAAGCTTATATCCAGCATTAAATTGATTATTAAATTTATCTAATAATGACCGTAATGTAAGTGAAATAATTAATTTCAATATAAAATACAAAAAACACCTGCAGAATTCGATAAATTAATTTCGTTACTAAAAAATATAAATTATACAAGAAAGATAATTAGAACAATGTGTTATCTTATGTTGTAGAAATGCATACAAAGCAAGCCCTCACCAAAGCAAGCAAGGCCCAACATCCTCTCCATCAAAAGGATCGTACTTCAATACAACGATAACTCTTTCTTCGTATGTTGTTCATTCGTTGTGTCCTCATTTTTATGTAACTGCATACTTTTCAACTTTATCAGTATTTACCTTAAACATCTTAGCCACTAGAGTGAGGGTGAAGGAACGAAACGGGAATCAGAGATACCACATCCGTCGGGACACTAGACTCGAATAAAGTCCGGAATTCTATTTGATACCATTATTTGATCCCGGGTTGGCAGCGGCGATCCCATTGCGATTTTTCAGTGAAATCCCCTTTGGAACCGGTCGAATTGTTGTCGAACTTTGAACTGATACATTTTAACCTTTCATCCGTTTTCGTATCAAAGTGTATTTGATTCCACAAACTTGTCGGTGGAGCAACTATTACGCCAAAGCATTTGTGTGTTGGTACACAAGAGTCTAAAACCATAGTTTAGTTTAAGGGAATTATTTGGAATGGGTATCCAACCATCGTAGCAATACACACCGTATTGCTCTGCCTTGAAGTTCAATAAAATTGTAGGAAATATTGCCTGAACGCGATAAAAGAACAGTCTTTTCACAGCCCATATATGTCCCACTGCTGAGCATGGGCCTCCCCATTTCCGAATAGAAATACCGACACTGGCAACATTAGTAGTGTTGGTAGGGATGGAAGAGATGGCAGACTATATAAGACGAAGTAGGCGTACAGACGATCGTATGCTCAGCGGGTTCGAAGATGAGGGGGAAGGCCAGATACGCAGCGCGCAAAGACCGGGAGGCGGACGCCTGCCGAGCATAGGTCCGAGAAGTGGGGTTCAACCCCGAGGCTCACTCCTACACCCCTTAAAAGGGTGTAGATCTCCCCCGTTCGTTCATACATTCAGACGATCGCAGTCCACCGCAGAACGTCGCTACGGAATGTATGCTCCGATCAGTACGCAATGGACCATCGTTGAGGAAGTACCCCCCAACCATGGTAGAATATCACCGAGGAGGGTATCCTCAAATTAGTATGCAAAGGACTATCGTAGAGAAGATATCCTCCGATCTTTCCACCGTGAACCATCTTCGAGGAAGTACCCTCCGATCAGTCTGTTGTGGAGTATCTTCCGATTAGTACGCAATGTATTTCGCTGAGGAGATATCCTCCGATACCTTTCTAAAATACTTGTGCTGTCGAATTACCGTCAAATCATGTGTTGTTAATTTTGGATTTGCTACGTGTATTAGTGTATAAAATTTAAAAAATAAAATAATTCCGGTCTTAGTTTAAAATAGTAGAGTATATATTTTTAACCACATATATAAACAGTATTCGCTATTTATTAATACTAATAATTCATAATTGTAACGAGATGTAAGCTTCCATTTTGCGGGAAATTAATGGAGTTAGTCGCGGCCTTTAAAGTGGAGTTATAAAACGCGCTAAATAGAGTCAATTGCCTACCAACGTGGCTGTAAAGTGCTTTAACGGCCTAAAACAGTGGTTCTCAAAGTTTGTCTTATTGCCTTAATAGACGCGACATATTTCGTGTAATATTCTACTATGTTATAATTTGAAGATTGTTTAAATTGGCGATTACCGCATTGCTTCAACGGTACCCAGTTCATTCAACCGAACGTTAACCAGATATTAATATCATCTATATCTTTATCGTGGCAATGGGACCGACAATCGTTGGAGTAGACGAGTGCTGGAGTGGAGACCGCAACTCGGCAAACGTAGTGTGGGACGCCCTTCTGCTAGATGGAGCGACGATCTGCCCAAGGCGGCTGGCAGAGACTGGATGCGTGTAGCCAAAGATCAGGCTAGGTGGCGCACCCTGGGTGAAGCCTATGTCCAGCAGTGGACTGCCGCGGGCTGATATTGATACTACTACGTTTGCCGAGTCGCGGTCTCCACTCCAGCACTCGTCTACTCCAACGATTGTCGGTTCTCCGACAAACGTATCCAGCCCATACCTTAATATAAAATATAATTATATTCCATATAAGGAAAACATACCTTGATTAAATTGCCGAAGTTTTGAGGAAAGGCCAGGGCAAGAGTACCCTTAACCGGCGATCTTACGGGAAGAGAATGATGAGTGTGGAGGAAACAAGGAAAGGATGCCGTGATCGTAGCACATGGAGATCTGTGGTTTCTGCCTACCCCTACGGGAAACAGGCGTGACGATATGTATGTACGTATGTAAAAAAGTTTAAATTTCTTTACATTAAAAGCAATAAATTAAAATAAAAATTGCAATGGAAACAAGAAAATTTTCTAGACATAATACAGATCATTTATCTGTATAGTTTCCGTTATCGCAGCGCATATAGATGCAATCTTCTTGTCGCCCTCAATACTATCTTCAGCTAAGCTTGACAGCTGAGCTGGATTTTCCGGTTACTGTTCCAGCCATTGATCACAGACACGAAGCCAATAATATTTTAATCTTAAAACAGTTTAGCGTTAAACTCTATTTATAACCATAAGCTTAAACATTAAGCATTTGTAACCATGCGACTTATGTATTTAGATCTCTATCTATGTATGTAATAATTAATGGAATTTGTACGCCATAAGTGGCAATTTGATGGAGCTTTTAAATATCTTATTTTATCTTGTTATAGCTCACGTTATGCAAATAAAGATTTATTATTATTATAAATAAAAGTATTTTCGATAGAATTTTAATATTCATGTTTTATTATTTGTTAATATTTAATTAACTAAGATATAGGATAATACATAAGTAAAATGTGAATAATGGAATGGCAGATGCGTTTCCTATTAACGTGTTAGGAGGAAAAAAAGAAGTAATGTGGAAGGAAGAAGGAAATAAAGGAAGGGGATAGGAGTTGGACATCCGGATACCTGTATTCATTAAATTGTACTACAACTTTATAAAACATCGGCCTGATAGCTTTTTACTGTTTTACCCCTGGAAGATCTGGAATCTTGATGTTTAGAGATCTGGAAACACTATTTCTTTTCCTTTTCTTTATTTTTTCTCCCCTTCCTTTATTTCCTTCTACCTCCCTCATTACTTTCTTTTTTCCTCCTAACACAATAATAGACAACCCAACTAAAATGCCTTTAATTATAGTTAAGGTGCTGATTGCTTATCATCAGGTAATCCACTTGCCCATTTGACTATCTTCTCCACAAATAAATGCAGTAACATGACAAAAATGGTAGAAATAAATGTAGATATTCTAAAAATAGATCAATAAATAGAGGATAAAATTAATCAGAACCGCCACTCTGTACTGCGATTTAGGAAAAATGACTTCATCTAAAAAAAGCATTGGAATTGTTCGTAACTACATGTATTTAGTGATTCTTTCCAACATAGCAGGATGAAAAATTCGTTTTTCGCTCCAATATCGCTGAAACGCTGCAATATTGATGGGCCATCATAAAAGAACTATCCGTAAAACTTGTTAGCTGTAATAGTAGCGACAGCCAGCGCTTTTTTTTTTTGAGCGTGTAACTTCGATGACCCTAACTGGCGTGTGATTAAAAGCGATTCAGAGTATACTTCCTTTAGGATAAAAAAAATACATTTATGTTTTTTAAATCTGTCAGTTATATTTAAATGTCTTAGTTTTTTTTTTTTCAGCATTTATCGCCCCATGTATACATGTATATTTTTTTAACAGCCCATATATGTCCCACAACTGAGCACGGACCTCTCCATTTTTGTAGGAACGGGCGTTAAACTCACCATGCTTGTCCAATGCGGATTGGCGGGGTTTCCAAACATGAAATAAATATTTGTAATTCATACATATATTTATTCCGATGCGAGGATCGAACCCGCGACCGTTGACTCCGCTGGTGGAGGGTCCCGCCACTGAGCCAATTGGTTGTCAGTGGTTATGTATACATATACATAAACATATATATTTACAATTATTGCGGAGCAGGATGGATTAAGAAGCACGTTTATTTAGTGATACCGCAAATCATTTGAAAATAAAACCGCTATTATGAGAAGGAAATTTGAGAAAAAGATTTTGTGAAGCAAGAAGAGTGCGAATGTGGGAGCTAATCGAAACATTAATGTACTGATTAATAATTTTACTATAATCCATTCATATGAGTACAATGAGTAAGTTATGACATGATTAATGGAGTCAGGCGTTACTTTGCGGAAATTCATTATTATGTGGACAGCCATAATTTTTCCTTAGCTAAGATCCGCGACAAGCAAATAAAAATAGAAAAATAATAATGTGTGTTTTTACTGGAAGAAGTGGATTTACGGGGAACTTAGACTAAATCTTACAGCCGTCAGCATCTTTCCACTTCTCAATCACTATCAACAACACCAAAAACAACACTACTCTTCCACAGTGTATATTGTACAAGAAAAAATTCTGATTGTCCACAAAGTAAGCTTTATGATTCCATTTTGCAATTATCGATTACCTCGCACACACCTTTGCCACGCTTCAACATACGTGTCCCACTTTTAACATGCACTATCAAAGTACGACTGAATGATCAAAGCGAACCGACTCGTTCGTTGCTGGTTCGTGTGCTTTGCAACGAACACCGGAAATAATCTACATCGCGGACTCATTATTTCACTGTGAATAAATCAAGTTACTCATCGAAGTACCTACAACTTGCCGTAAAGAAAAGTTTCATCCTCACCATCTGGATGAGTGGCGATCTACTACGGTGCGCTTCTCTCGAAACTTCTTTCCACGCACCACCACTCTGTAAAACCAGCTAGCTACCTTCGGCAGTCTTTCCGAACCGATACGACATTGACACCTCTAAAAAACAAGCCTACACACACACCTGAAACGCCGGCAAAGCTTTCGCGACTCCAGCGGTGTCGCGGTTGTCTATGGGCGGCGTTGATTGCTTTCCATCAGGCGACACGCTTGCTCGTTTACCATTAAAAAGAAACATATTTTAATTATAAGCAATCACACCCTATCGTCACATAGTCAACCACACGTCAATAAAATGCATCCTTTCCTATAAAATATAATATGAAATGAGGAGTTCAAAAATATAGTTTTTTTTTAAATATTCGTCTATTTGTCTATCATTTATTCGAGTTGATATCCAAATCGACAGAATTGATTTTTACTTATTACGGAGACAAGTAAAAGAACGACACCTGCTGAAAATCAACTTTCAAAGATATAGAATTATTTTAACCAAAATTTGTAAACTAAATATAAAGAAAAAGCATTAAAAATACTTTACTAATAATCGTGGGGTTTGAGTATGCTTCAAGGTTATCAGGAAATTCCGGTGGCTGATTATACGCCATATTACTGAACACGCAAATTTGCCAAACACGACACGTAACTAATTATCATACACGCTTGCTATTTCCTATTAAAGCGAAATGGAAAAAGATTTCTAATATAATAAAAAGCAAAATAATTGGAAATTAATTTTCCAATTATTTTTCTTTTTATTATATTAGATCAAAAGCAAGCGTAATATATGGACAGTCAAAAGTTTTACTTAGCTAAGATCCGCGACAAGCAAAACAATAACAGAAAATTAATAATGTGTGTTTTTCTGTTGGGTTAAGTGGATTTATTTGGAACCTAAACCAAAAACTTACCGAAAATCGGCCATCAACTCTCCACCCACCAACCACTATACACAACACCAAACACACATTATCACTTTTCCATCTTGTAAACGACACGTGTTTCGCCCCAACACGAGGCATCTTCAGGTATAGTAGACTCTACGGAAGACAACCGACTTTTCGGTTGTCTTCCGTACGCCTGACTCCATTAAAAAGCGTAATATGTTTATTCTTTCTTCTTCTATGTCGTCATGCTCTTGGCAGAGCAGTCGTGGTCGTTATTTATAGTTATGGCCTGTGCAACGAGACGCCGCCATTCATCCCTCACGGCTGCCTTCTTTTTTTATTTTTTTTTATATATTCACGCCTATCCCCCGCAGGGGTTGGCAGAGACCACAGACCTCCATCTGCCACCATTCATCCCAGCGAAACGGCTCTTCATTAGTCGCTTCTCGCCCACGTGAGAATCAGGACGTGACGGGTGGCGAACCACGTCGCCGTCATTTTTCCTCCTTTGCGGCTCGTGGGATTCACTAAGACGAATTTAATATACCTAATTCGTTGCCTTCTTCATGCATTCATGTAAAGGGCTATTGAAATATAGAGAATATGTTTATATACTTACTTAAAAGATATTTAATACTCGTCAATTGAAAGTTTGATAGCATATGTTTAACATGAAATTCCGAATTCAATATCATGTCCTTTTCCATTTAGAACAGATCTTTAGGACTGACCTTGACGTAGAAGCGTACATTTGGGTCATATTTGATGGTATGCGGTGAAGCGGGAGCAAAGGGTATTTTAGTTTATTTGGACTACCAATGCAAATGCGTCTTATCATTCATCATCATCATCATCACCCCCACTCATTCATCCAATGCTCAAGATCAATGCTAACGGTAATATATTTAATAAACGAATACCCAAGCAACATACGAAACGGCCAGGTCGTGATTATTTGTGACAAATTAATTAATACCTTTCTCGTACTTTTGGGAAGGTCGTTAAGCTGTTCTTTCAGACTACTGCTGCAAATATTGACTTCGAGCAGTACGTCTTGCATGTACTTTATTAAGGATCGCAGCCACCTGGCTATATAGAATGACAAATTGCGCAGTGCAGTTGATACTGGATGCATATAGCCGAAGATTGAGCTAGCTGACGCGTAAGGCAGGCGTATATCCAGTAGTAGTAGTAGGCGTATATCATATGACGTCATAAGATGACTATAACTCTGACTACGAGATTAGTTGAAAACACTACTAACTTGATGAATGATACGAACTTACTTTTATTGTTATAACATATACATATCGTCACGCCTGTCTCCCGTAGGGGTAGGCAGATACCACAGATCTCCATCTGCTACGATCTCGGCATACTTTCCTTGCTTCCTCCGCCGATTAAGGATACTCTTGACTAGGCCTTTCTTAAAAACTTCAGCAATTTGGACAGGGTATGTTTTCCGTGGTCTTCCCCTACCAACCCTGCCACATTAGCAAAGTAAATTTCTTTTGCCAGTTGTCTATTGTATAAAATTTAACAATAAAATAAATCTCGTCTCGACTCGCTTCTCTTATCGAAATCAACATCAGTCGGGAGGAGAGATAAGCTTCGCGCAATTTACATAATTTATTATCATCTTTCAGCGAAAGTTATAAGTATTTGAGACTTATTTAATTCCCTAAGTTGCTCGCGTTCTTCGTGTTTTGCGTTAATAAAAATGATAGAAAAAATGCTTAAATGGTTTGGGCACATGGAGCGGATGGGTGAAAGGATGACTGATAAAAGAAATTTATATTGCGTATATGGATAGAAGAGTCGGTACGGGAAGACCAAGGAGAAAATAACTTGACCAAATTGCCTAAGTCCAGGTCAAAAGTATCCGAAACCAGCGAGCTTGTATGAAGAGAGTGATAAGTGCGGATATAGCAACGAAAGTGTGCAGAAATCGTAGCAGATGGAGATCTGTGGTCTCTACCAGCGCCTACGGGAAGCAAGTGCGATGATATGTATGTACCTATGTTTGTAGCAAAAATAAAATTTATGAATTTATTTAAGTGTAATTTCGTTTCCAAATGATACGTTATCAAAAAAAATTACGTTACGTAATAAGGTTTCTCTGAATTGAGGATAAACGTTAAAAAAAATCCTAAGACATAGCATTTATCATATAGAAGTTTATGATTTAGATACAAAATAAATAATTATCAACAACACTAATTAGATATCTTATCGTAATCCCCACATTTTTATCTTAATCCCCACCTGCCAAAAAATTACGCACACATATAGCTATCATTGAACCGTCACAATTAATGCCACGATTTGAGTTTAAAACGGTTACACTACCGTCATTTGATCATCATAGGTCCTGTATGAATGTAAATGTAATAGAATCCTTTGTATAATATAATATATTATATATCTACACTATTTGCTTCGTATATATAATATATACCCTGTTATATTATAGTATCATTTCCTCACATTAAGATATAAATCTATGCGATATGGTTTCCGGCATATAATAGTGTCGTCCCATTTCTACCCAAGGATATCGTACGAAGTGACTATGAGAACAAATACCTACTAGTAAATCAGTGAACTGTGACAATGTGTGTATGGTAAATCAGTAGATTAGTTGACTGTCACAATTGTTGGGGATTTCGACAAAAAATTTCGTAGACACCCTCCATTTAGAAGAAGACAATTTCCGAGAGTATTGATAATAGTAATAAAGATAATTCGTTTTTTTTTCATGGTATAGGACGGAAAACGAGCAGGGGTTTCACCTGATGAGAAGCAATCAACGCCGTCCATAGACCGTCCCGTAGTGCCATAGGGATTGCAGAAGCTTTGCTGGCATTTAAGAAAAGTGCAGACTTGTTTTTTGAAAATTTCAATATCGTGTCGGTTCGGAAATATCGCTGGAGGTTGGTTCTACAGTGGTGCGTGGCAAGAAATTTCTAGAAAAACACACCGTAATTGATCGTCACTCATCCAGATGGTGCGGATGAAACTTTTCCTCGGGGTGAGTGTGCGGTAGTGAAATTCATTTCATATTCCTAAACGCAATAGTTTCTAAGTTTCAAATTTCAACAATTCAATTGTAATCCCTCACATTTGCGTTAATTGACGTTGTTCTTACAATGTTAAACTTAAAGTCAGTGCCTTCAAAGTCATTGATTTTATAATAATTACTCAAAGTACTGAAGTGGTGATAACTAATCGAATTTTATCATCATTAATCAAAAATTAAACACTTGTGTTTACAGAAATTATCAATAAATGAGAACACTGGTACATTGGGATGAGCGTCCCTATTCATTGAAGCAAAATAGATATATTCAAGCCCTTGTCTTGGTATTATCGGTCCTGTATAAACAGGTTTTTACACGATCACGCAAATTAATTAGAATTGAAAAATATGAAATTAATTAGAAATTGCAATTGCAATTTTTAATTTATTGCCGAAAGCTATCCCAACCTAACTGAATAATCGATTAAATAAGCTAATTCTCTTCTAGCCAGGTTGGATAACCGAGTAAATAAGCTGACCTCCTCCTAGTCAATTTTATATATAAGCGAATAAATAAACTAGCCAATTTTATCGCATAAATAAGCTATTCATCTCCTAACTACTTTGGATAGTCAAGTTTGTTTTCTTTTTATAAAAGATGACTGCTTATCGGAGATCCGACAATCGCTGCTCGTGTTGGAGTGGAGACAGCGTCTCGGTGAACGTCCCCGTGCCTCGGCTAGATGGACAGATGATCTGCGCAGGGTGGCTGTCAGAAACTAGATGCGTGAAACCGAAAATCGGGCTAGGTGGCGCTACTTGGGGGAGACCTATGTCCGGCAGTGGACTACCGCAGGCTGTTGATTTATTGATTGATTGCCAAGCAATGTTTTTGATATAACTAGAATTCTTGTTAAGCATTCCAACTAAGCTAATAATGCTTGTAATTGGTAGAGCTACGCTACAAACGAATACTTTGTCAAGAATGGCATAATATTTGTCTGTAGCTTGAATGGGCCGGCTCGCCCGGGGAAATACCATACTCCCGCAGAAAACTGGGGTTTGAGTGGTAGCTTAACTACCGCGCTTCTTGCGGTGAACGGCTGAATTCCGGAGGCCCAACCCTGCTAATAATAAGAATAATAACACTTGCCTTAAAGGCCGGCAATGCTTCTGCGATGCCTATGGCACTGCGGATGTTTATGAGCAGCGTTGATTGCTTTCCATCAGGTGACACTCGTGATTGATTGCCTTCCTATCCCATAAAAAAAATAGATTGCTTAAACTATATTTAACACATCGAGTTCACAACGCAATAGTGTTGTAGAGGCTAAGAAACGAAATGTAAACTCACAAGGCGATCTTATGCGTTAGCTCGTGCCTTGGTCACATTACGTGTAGCACTACATATATATGAACTATTACAATCACATACAAAGCTTGGTTTCCTTCGTTCACGATTCTACGCTTAAACGAAATTCGTTATACTTGTAAAATATGTACAAATCCTATTTCTAGCGGAAAAGTGAAGTATAAAACCGCGTTCAAACATCGAGTACACTCAATTCAACTAGCGAGAAATCAGTTGGCAGCCCACGAAGGAAAAGATAAATATTCTACAATTTACATAACTCATTGCAGGTTTTTCGCAATTTGAAAAATGTATTCGACCATATCACCGCCAATTCTCGGTCTTAACATTTCAAATTGGTGTTATTTATAACAACATTTTATTTTACAAGTTTTTTTCGTATACGGTCGTGATGAGGTGTGGGTGTATGTATAGTATAGTGTGTGCGTGTGCTCAAATTGTGTGTGTATTATGGGTAGTGTGTTTTGTGTCAACCACCCGTCGCTCGTCGCCCGTAGCCAGTAGTAGTCTTGCTAGCTTAGCCTTGTTCACCTTTCTAATTCATAAAAAATTGAGTAACTGGATGCTTGAAACCGAAGAGCGGACTAGGTGGCGCTCCTTAGGAGAGGCCTATATCCAGCAGTGAACTGCCGCAGACTGTTGATACATACATACATACATATCGTCACGCCTTTCTCTCGTAGGGGTAGGCAGAAACCACAGATCTCATTCTGCTACGATCTTGGCATACTTTCCTTGATTCATCCACACTTATTACTCTCCTCATGCAAGCCCGACGGTTAAGGGTATATTGACCTGGCCTTTCTTAAAAACTTCAATAATTTGGTCAAGGTATGTTTTTCGTGGTCTTCCCCTACCGACCCATCCATTCACATTAGCAACGTAAATTTCTTTTGCCAGTCGTCTTTATTTTTTTCCGCAATGTACATTTAACAGTAAATAAATATAATATATACTTTAAAAAGTTATAGTTTCTTGTCGGAACATATTTTCAGTTTCATGATAATTAAGACCTAACAGTCTGCTTGCCACTACTTTTTTAACACATAGTCTATTTTCCTAAATTAAACCAAGAATATAATTTTAAAACTTATAAAGGTCACGTTTTGCGATGCCATGAGATGTGAGTGGGCTCTATTCATGTGCTACTTCAAATAATTTATTTACCTGATGAGTGACAAGTTACTTGAATAACATTTCGCATCGAGTAACGAGTTACGCGCCAGATCACGTGAAAGGTCACTTATCTGGGAACAGCGCCTTAATTAGACTGCATTAAGTCGCAATTTATCACAATTACTCTACAATCTTTAATTCGCTTTTCTAATCTTTGTTTGTCGAGAACTAAGTCAGCTGGCAGCAAATAGCGGGGTTGAGATAAATGGAAGGTAATTAACATAATTTATTGCCTACTTTCCGCCATAGTAATAATTTTAGCAGCATTTCATTTCGTGTAATGCTCTTATGCAAGTATAATTTTCCAGTAGGTTCAAGTCATTGGAAGTTTCGCTTTAGCGCTTTTTAGTTGTCACAATGTGTAGTTCCGACATTTTTAGTTAAAATTAGCTCTCTTGTTTTATGTTTAAAAATGATTTTGGCACAGGAGACTTATAACTGTAGTTTTCTTTTTGTTTAAGCTTAAATAAATGAATGGGAGGGAGGAGGGAGGGTGTTGGGCCTCCGGAACTCGGCCGCTCACCGTACGTAACGCGGTAGCTAAGCTACACTCAGACGCCGGTTTTCTGCGGGAGTGTGGTACTTCCCCGGGCGAGCCGGCCAATTCATGCTACAGACAAATATTATGCCATTCTTGACAAAGTATTCTTCTGCAGCGTGGCTCTACCACTATTAAATTATTTTAAAGACTAATATAGGTATAACAACTTTTTTTTTTATTTTATTTACAAATGTTGATTGTGTTTACTTTGTAGATGTACGATTTATTTGATTAATAAATATATTTAAAAAGAAAATACCTATTTTGTATTAAGATTATATGCTCGTGTATTTAATTTTGAGCCATTTTTTAACCACCGTCAAGTTGTTTACTACCTGCAATGTTCTAACTTAAATACGACGAAGGGTGATTCAGGAGACGCGTGTATGTGTTCACAAAAGGCTGGCAATCTATCTGAAGCGCTCCCGGCGGATGTCAGTTGACCCATGACCTTAAATCGATAGCACAGTGGCACTGAACTAAATATAAACGCAAAAAACGAAAACGCATCCAAAGAAACTAAAAATTTAACGCAAAATTATAACTTACCATCAAAGCCGAAAACCTTTTAAGATTTCTAAAAAAATTGTATCTGATCACGACGCCGTACAAAATGTTCTATTGGTCACAGAGCTGCGAGACTTAGACAACACGACGCAGTATTTTTTTCTGAACCCAATATGCAATATATTTTTTAGGATTATTAATGGAGTCAGGCGTTACTTTGCGGAAATCCATCACTATGTGGATAGTCAAAAGTTTTACTTAGCTTAGATCCGCGATAAACAAAACAATAACAGAAAATTAATAATGTGAGTTTTTCTGCTGGATGAAGTGGATTTATTTGGAACTTAAACCAAAAACTTACCAAAAATCGGCCATCAATTCTCCACCCACCAACCACTACACACAACACCAAACACACATTACCACTTTTCCATCTTGTAAACGACACGTGTTTCGCCCCAACACGAGGCATCTTCGGGTATAGTAGACTCTACGGAAGACAACCGAAAAGTTCACATCGATATGTAATTCTAGCGACAACTACTGTTAGTTTATGTAACTATGTTTACTCTGTACCAATTTATATTACTTACATATAATCAAGCAAAAAATGATTTAATTAATTAAGAAAAATTTCGAATTCTCTGGGTGTTTTATAAACTTCTAAATTTCCTTGAAATTTATCAATATTTCATACATAATTCGCTGTCTTCAAAAGAACACGAAAGTAGGTCGAACTAACTTTCAAAGTTTGTTTTCGTGCACCGTGTAGCTTATTTACCAAACAACTTCTTTCGGGAAATGCTCACAGCAGTATTTTCAAGACATATTAGAAATTCACAAATTATATCAAGAGTCGCAAAAATTACTATATATTTTCAATTCAAACTTCACACTCTCCTATATATATTCATTAGTATATCTTGTCAAATTTTTAATGGTTAATAAAAAACTTTTTTATTCGTCCCCTCAAGTTCAAATACATTTTTTTTATTTATGATGGATGACACTTGATGTTAATACAATATTTTCAAATATTTATTCATAATTAATTTTAGTTTTATATTAGAGACAAGAATTTCTCTTATATAAGATATAAAGCAAGATTAGCTAAGATTACGTAAGGAGGAATTGAATTTATTTTTTTTTATATAAAATTAATTAATAAAAAACTTTTAACTTTTAACTTCTTTTTAATAAAAAACTTTTTTCCATTTTTGATCGGGATTTTTTTTATATATACACGCCTATTCCCCGCACGGGGTTGGCAGAGACCACAGAGCTCCATCCGCTACCATTCATCGCAACGAAACGGCTCTCCATTAGTCGCTTCTCGCCCTCGTGAGAATCAGGACGAGACGGGTGGCGAACCACGTCGCCGTCATTTTTAAACAAATTAGGTATATTAAATTCGTCTAAGTGAATCCCACGAGCCGCAAGGGAGGATGGAGGTCAGCCCCTCAGGAAGGAAAGGAAAGGATAGAGAAGAAAGAAAAGTGCAGGAACGGAAATGCGGATTGGGGGGGGGGGGACCAGACTCGGAATAAATATTTATAAATCCATTGACTCCGTGGGCGGAGGGCCCCGCCACTGAGCCAATCGGTCGTCGATTGGGATTTGAAACAAGAAAAGCTAGTGCACACCACCTTAGTGAAGTATTCTATACACAATAATATTTTTTTTGCAAAGGGGTGTATTGTATAATATTTCGTTAACCATGAAACAAAACAAGTTCTATACTCGCAGATGTTTTGCTCTAATTAAGGAGTTTTTGCCATCAAAGGGTTAGGGATTATATATCCAAAACTCTTGTAACAAAAACGAACCAATTTTCAAGTTATACAAATTGCTGTTTCATATTTGCTCGATGTTGAGTTAAGAGTAAAATTAAACATTCGTAAAAGCAATAATGACTTTGTCTTGCAATCTTGGAAATACATCACCACCACCCAGTGGAACCAGCTACCTTGAACAGTATTTTCTAACAGATACGATATCGACACCTTTATAAAACAAGCCTACACATACCTTAAAGGCCGGCAACGCTTCCGTAATACCGATAATGTGGCGGATATCTATGATTGCTTTTCATTAGGCGATACGCTTGCTCGTTTGCGCAGCAATCCCACAAAAATAACAAGCGTAACTTATTACACAGACAATTACTAATAAGTTGTACTGCATGAGAGCGGATTTGCTTAGGTTACAAAACTGGAAATATGAGTTGGCATCCATGGAGGCAGATACCTCGCTCCCATCACGCCACTGCTCGTTACGAGGCTGTATTACATGTAACAGACCAGGTGGGGCGTGGGGTGGGTCTTTGGCAACGTATACGTCCAGTGGTGGACTGCAGAAACCTGTTTATGATGGTGACTGTTAAAATAATATTTATTTATAACTAGGTGAGCCGATGAACTTTGATTCACCAATCAAATCAATCATAATCAATCTTCCAATTCGAGTTAATGGAGATCAATACTCGCTGCATCGTGTATGGTTTAGAATTGTAGATATTAGTTGAAAGTTTATTGTAAATTGAATAAATGAATAATGTATATGATATACATGAAAACTAAACATGGTGACTCCAAGTTAATTTTGCAGTCACTAAGTTTTTTTTTTTTTTAGTTTTCCCTATATTTTAGAACTTCTTTTATGTTTTCCGTATATTTTTTATTCGTAAACCGTCCCTGTATTATAGCGAACAAAATAAAAAAAAAATAATATTCAAAGTCATCCAACGTGGCACTGCATGAAATATGATGGTAACATTTGGACAGGGCGCTGTTCGAACAAAAAAATAGTAATAAAAAAATTATGGTATATATTTATTAATTTTGATAATTATAAATATTTGAATACTATTATGAAGATAGCGATGGCGCCCGGGTAGGTCCCACACTCCCGCAGAAATTGGGGTCTGAGTCTCAGCTACTGCGCTTCGCACGGTGAGCGGTTGAGTTCCGGAGACCCACCCCCCCACCCCCCTCCCCCTCTCACTCCCATAATGACACTTTTCTTAAAGGTCAGCAACGCTTCCACTGTCTATGACGCTGCGGATGTCTATGGGCGGCGTTGATTGTTTTCCATCAGGTGACATGCCTGCTCGTTTGCCTTTTTATCCCATAAAAAAAATATAAACCATTTAACTGCAACAACACAATTAGAACTTCCTGAACAGCGGGATTTTGTTTACACAAAGTTCCGACGACAACGCGCTCAAACGGGCCGCGCTTCAGCAAACTACAGAAACAGCGGTAAACTTTGTACGAATACCACATTCTTATTGTACGTAATGAGGTCCGATATTATCGTGGCTTGTCGCAGTTTGTTCTTTTATAGTGCCATTTTAACTGCAGTCTTCCTTAATGAGTTGAATAAGAATGCCCCAGTGTTGTAATTGCAGTGAGTTTTTATCATTTATATGTATGACGCTTGTATAATTAAGTATAATTAAAGTTAACCCATAAAGTTAACCTTAACTATTATGTTGTATAAATTTCTTATATAATTTTTATTTTATATGAAAGCTAACGAACAAGCGCTTGATGAAAAACAATCAACGTAGCATATCGACATCTGCAAATTCAAATTCATTACATACTTACATACCTACATACATACATATATATTGTCACGCCAGCTTCCCGTAGGGGTAGGCAGAGACCACAGATCTCCAACCACCACGATCCAGGCACACCTTCCTTGCTTCCTCATTTGTCTTTTAATCCATCCTTCTTTTCACATTCATCATAGCGAAACGGCCCTCCGTTAGTCGCTTTTCGCCCTCGTGAGAATCAGGACGTGACGGGTGGCGAACCACATCGCCGTCATTTCATTGCCATCTTTTTAGAAATATTTAGGCTTTCGTATCGATTTGAAAACATCACTGAAGGCAGCTGATTTTACAGAGTAGTTATATGTTGAAAAAAGTTTATAAAAACCTTTCCTTTTTTAACAGCCCACATATGTCCTACGACCAATTGGCTTAGTGGCGGGGCCCTCCGCCCACGGAGTCAATGGTCGCAGGTTCGATTCCCGCATCGGAATAAATATTTATATGGATTTATAAATGTTTATTCCGAGTCTGATAACCCCCCAATCTGCATTTCCTTTCCTGCCCCTTCCTTTCTTCTCTATCCTTTCCTTTCCTCTCCGCCAATCCACGGTCTGCCGTGCCAATGGATGCGTGGCTAGGGGCGAGCCTAGTCGCAAGCGTGCCGATTGTCCCGGGTCCGGGCTCCCCCGGGTACTATGGTGCCTTACCTCAGCATGCAGGGCTCTGCTGAGGCTGACCTCCATCCTCCCTTGCGGCTCGTGGGATTCACTAAGAAGAATTTAATATACCTAATTTGTCGAAAAATGACGGCGACGTGGTTCACCACCCCTCACGTCCTGATTCTCAAGAGGGCGAAAAGCTACCAATGACGAGCCGTTTCGCTACGATGAATGGCAGCGGATGGAGCTCAGTGGTCTCTGCCAACCCCTGCGGGGGATAGGCGTGAATATATATAAAAAAAAATATTCTGAATCTATCTTGTTACCCCGCCAATCCGCAATGGACAAGCGCGGTGGGTTAACGTCCGTTCCTCCAGAAACAGAAAGGCCCGTGCTTAGCAGTGGGACATATATGAGCTGTTAAAAAAATATTTGTCCCGCTGCTGACACGGGCCTCTCCATTTCTGGAGAAAACGGACCTTAACACACCGCGATTGTCTAATGCGTATTGGCGAGGTTGCCAGACTCTTAGTGAAAACTTAATTATGGGTAATTATGGGTAATTGGTATGAATAATTAACTTAACGATGTTCCATGAAATTCAATTAGTTAGTTGAAAGGACTTTTTCCTTGAATTTTCATCACTGACGATTAGTTTTTATTTCTGTATTATGTTTTTTAGTAACTGAGATGAACTTTTTTTACTTTCTAATTGTTTTTAGGACCAACAATATTCTTAATATTATCAAAACTCTTGTAAACCATTTCAACTAAGTCAATAACGCTTTTATTGTAAAAAATTATCATTATCATCAAGTTATTACAGGCGCAGGTGGGCCTTAGCCTGGTTCAGTAAACTTTTCAGACGGATCTTCGTTTAGTTTTTTCCCCTTCAGCCCTTCACACCGATTGCCGTGATCGTCTAGTGGTTAGGACGTTGTGTGTGAAAATTTAGTTTACGTGAATAGTTCACTAAGATCGTAACTGACCTGACATTAAGAAAACTGATGGGTCTTCTGCTAGCGAATCCTACCGACAAAATTGTAGGGCTCTAGGCCTAGCAGCGTCTTTCCGTAAAGGATATATTATAAAAGATCGCGAAATGTTTAATTCTTTATTGTAAAAACAGAAATAAATAATAAATCTTAATTTAAGAGTTATCCACACTGAAGCGTAATTTCAGGGACTTTACAATACTTTTTTCAAAAACAGAGCAGAAACAAAAAAATGTCCAGTATCATAAATGTATTGCCTACCTTCCGTGGACCCGTCGCACTTCTTCTTCATTCTTGAATACCCCTGTGTTACACTTATTCGGGACTGCGGGTGGTAGATCATTCCACAGTTGGTGGTGATGGACTACTTTAATTTTGATTTATTTATTATTCAAAAAATTTACAAACCTATGCACTTATAGAAATATACTCGCAAAACTTTTAAATTTAATGGCGAGACGCGTTCAATTTCACCTAAATATAATACTATGCTATACATACTATATTTTGAAATAATATATACTATGTTTAAAACAATTACTAGTCAAATTTTATATATTCTATATATGGATGTCTATTGTCTATTCTATGGGTGGCGTTTATCGCTTTTCATCAGGTGACACGCTTTCTCGTTTGCCCATATATATACCATAAAAAATACTACGATACATACTTTATGCTGCACATACTATATTTTGAAACAATATATACTACTGCCTACCATCCAGGTGATGGGGATTTATTTTTTTACGATGCCTCCCATAGTGAAACTTTACGCCTGGTAAGAGGTTGAAAAATTACTCAAAGGTTCGCCATAATAAGTTGGATGGATATATACACCATTATAAAGCATTCTAATAAATTCTAACGCCTAATAAATTTTCCTTTCGTTTATCGAGGTCTGAATCAGTTTGTGGTCATTATCAAAGGCATATAAAGTATAAATGACATAATTTATTGTAGACCTGCCGCAGTTGTAATATTTCACGCTAATTTTATTTCTTTTGTAACCGTTTATACGAACTTTTTAATTTAAAAATGACATAACTCTTCAAACAATTTCAGTACAGAATATGAATGCATTTTGAAATCCATTCATAATTATAAATAATGAATAGTGGTATTTTTTTAATGTGCATAAAATACTTCTTATTTATTTTCCTTTCTACATTTATTTTCCTTTTTTGTCTTGCATAAACGAAAAGTTTTCTCACAAATTTTAATCCTCCATATTATTTATTTCTTCTCTCCATCCTATTCAAATATACTCATATTTTTATTATATATATTCACGCCTATCCCCCGCAGGGGTTGGCAGAGACCACAGAGCTCCATCCGCTGCCATTCATCGCAGCGAAACGGCTCGTCATTGGTCGCTTTTCGCCCTCGTGGAAATCAGGACGTGACGGGTGGCGAACCACGTCACCGTCATTTTCGACAAATTAGGTATATTAAATTCGTCTTAGTGAATCCCACGAGCCTCAAGGGAGGATGGAGGTCAGCCTCAGCAGAGCCCTGCATGCTGAGGTAAGGCACCATAGTACCCGGGGGAGCCCGATCGTGGGACGATCGGCACACTTGCGACTAGGCTCACCCCTAGCCACGCATCCATTGGCACGGCAGACCGTGGATTGGCGGAGAGGAAAGGAAAGGATAGAGAAGAAAGGAAGGGGCAGGAAAGGAAATGCGGATTGGGGGGGTTACCAGACTCGGAATAAACATTTATAAATCCATATAAATATTCGTATTTTTCACAAATAATTTATTCAAAACTTTAATGAATAGTTTTGTATAATTCTAATCATCAATCATTAAAAGACCCATAGCATTACATTTCTGGACACAAAGTGATGACCTAGAGTAATTTGCCCATAATCATCTTCTGCAACAATTCTACTTTCAACATTTCTTCTATTTTGTCACTATTTTTAACAACCTCTTTAATATAGTCGGCTTGCCTCTAAAATTTACAAGTAACCTAGTTTATAGTTGGGCGAAATTGTGCAATTTATTCTTCTTAGTGTACCGTTCCAATTAGCAAAGTACAATGCAATATTACATTACCGTCTAATGTTTTCTTGTATAATAAATTCTATTGATTTTTGTCTCGATGACAAAGTTATAAGAATAAATATATGTATGTACGCCTTACAGATATTTGTTCCGAATGTGGATTTCTCGTCAATGCATGAACCTTGAATAAGTGATAGGTCAATAATCATTCTGCCAGAAATAAGTAGGTTCTATGCCCAAAAGTGAGAAATATAAAGATTGACTTCGAAAGTTTTCACTAAATGTTCTAAGAATAAGTGAAAGAAGAATTGTTCCAGAAGTTTCTCTAGATCAGAGTTTGTTTCCAGAAATGTACTGGTATGGTCTGGCAATATTTAATGATTAGAATTGTACAGAACTATTCATTGAAGTTTTGAATAAATTATTTGTGAAAAATATTTGAATAGAATAGAGAGAAGAAATAAATAGTACGGAGGCTTAAGGTTTGTAAAAAAACGTTTCGTTTATGCAAGCCACAAAAAAGTTGTCACTAAACTTCTATGTCGTTAATTTATAATCAAAATTTCATCTAAATAGAAGATGAAATGCACCTGTAGTTTGTATGCCACGATATAAATCACTCGACGCTTTAATAGCCGTATAAAACAGCATCAAAATAAATTACAGGGTCTCCACAAACTGGGGCTGGTAATACGCTTAGCACAATTTATTGTACGAGCAAGCTATGATATCAGCGCCTCGTTTTTGTAAATAATTTCTTTCGTAACTGCGAAATACGTTCCGTGGAGCAATGAATCAATTTAAAACAGAGGTGCTTATATATGAAGGTCGTTATAAGATTCTTTTATATATTTTTATGGGAAAGAATGCCAACGAGCAAGCTTGTCGCCCTTTGCAGATCGCCCGCAGTCTACGAGTCGGAAGAACGTTGCAATAAAATAAAACCATTAAATAAACCAAAAAAATACCATTAAAATATGGTAAATATAAAAATTGTACTTATTTATTTTAATAAGATAAGAATTGCTTCTTTGTTAGGGTCAACAGCCCGACGTTTGAAAAAGGAATACAATTTTTACATACATACATACATATCGTCACGCTTGTCTCCCGTAGGGGTAGGCAGAGACCACAGATCTCCATCTGCTACGATCTCAGCATACTTCCCTTGCGCTCCTCCACACTCATTATTTTCCTCATGCAAGCCCGCCGGTTGAAGGTACTCTTGACCTGGCCCTCCCTAAAAAGTTTAACAATTTGATCAAGGTATGTTTTTTGTGGTCTTCCTCTTCCGACCATTCCATCCACATACGCAAGGTACAATTTTTTATGTCGAATAATTTGAATTTTATTAAAGTAGACTGAAATTTTTTCATCCCATTTCTTTCTATGAATGTTTTATAGGCGATCACGGACCTTAGGGCTACTTCCTAACTCTAGGAGCAGTAGATTGGAGCATTTTTTAATATTGAGTAAGGCCAATGTGTATCAGGGGGATTCAAGTATCGATCAATACAGTAGATTAATGATATTGATACATAAACTTCATAAAACAAATTGTATTTTGTAAATAAAATGGTAAAAAAATGTAACTGTAAATTAATAAAAGAGTAAATAAATACAATGGACAATGAATAAAAGAGTAAATAAATACAATTGTAAATAAATATAATTGTGAATAAATAAAATAATAAATAAATACAATTATAAATAAATAAAAGAGTAAATAAATACAATTGGAAATAAATAAAAGAGGAAATAAATACAATTGGAAATAAACAAAAGAGTAAATAAATACAATTGGAAATAAATAAAAGAGTAAATAAATACAATTGTAATTAAATAAAAGAGTAAATAAATACAATTGTAATTAAATAAAAGAGTAAATAAATACAATTGTAATTAAATAAAAGAGTAAATAAATAAAATCTTAAATAAATAAAATTTGAATAAATAAAATAATATCTTATACACAAATCAAGAAGCAGGGCATTAGCAGGATAAATTCAGGAGTAGGAAAACGTAATGATAGTAATTTAGCTTAACATTACTTCTTTCAAACGTTTCTCGCTGTTCCGAGGTCAATGTTTTACAGAAACGACGCGCTGAAATCATAGCCTGATCGCACAATAAATTAGACTAAGCGTATTGCCGCGGTTAACGAATACATGCAATTTATTCCAATGATTTCCTATTTTATACAGCCATTAAAGTGTCTAGTGATTTATGTTATTGCCCTAAAAGGACGTTTCGATGTCACGTGTTGCGTTAATTGCATTTTCAATGGAACCTTCGGTACGATGCTTAAGTAATTAAGCTATGACCTTCTTATTTAGATACAATCAACGATGCTAAAATTAAAAGCAAAGGTATATACTTCTAATAAGTTTCCCTTGTATACGATCTTAATTCCACTCATTATTTGAAAGCATTGTGCTCTGGGTGGCTAGACTAATTGATAAATTTAATAATGCCTCCCCTAACATTTAATAGGAAGAACACTATCAGACTTCTGTGGCTCGTTTACGTTAAAAGATTCAATATCAGCCCGCGGCAGTCCCCTGCTGGACATAGGCCTCACCCAAGGCGCGCCACCTAGCCCGATCTTCGGCTACACGCATCCAGTCTCTGCCAGCCGCCTTGCGCAGATCATCGCTCCATCTAGCAGGAGGGCATCCCACACTACGTTAAAAGTATAGAAGATCTATATCTTTACTAAAAGATTCATTCATTCATTCATATTATATGTTTAAAAATAATGATCAGACTCATATAGGAGATGAGACAGACAAGCAAAAAATACACACAGTAATACTCAACGACAATTTTTGTTAAAAAAATAATATTATAAAGAATTATTAATATTATAAATAAAATATTAATATTAAAAATAAAACTAATAGTATAAAATCATTGAATTCCCCGTATAAAAGTATAAGATTTACACCAGATACAAATGATATATACGTTAACTCAAAATGCGTGAAATGTATGTTTTCTGTCTTTAAAAATTTAAATAACTTTCTATTTTTCTTTTCTTTGACGGCAATCATTTATAACTATTATGCCAGTGTCAAGTAAAATATTATAATATCAAATCTTTTGAAATGTAACTAGTCAGCTTCACTTTAGGTCTTGAAAAAAGATTGGCTATTTTTATCTATGGATTTTTTCAGTCAACTTAAAAAGTTTTGAACGAATTTATTTCATATCATTTCGCTTATACACCTTAATTGAACTGTTTTGTAAAATACGTCACCATATTTAAACAATATAACTGATAATAATATAAGATTATAAAAAATAAATAAATACACAACGTCACTGATGTAAGTTGGCGGGAAAAGTCCCAACTTTCTACTTATTAAGAAATTACTTTTAATTTGTCAAAGGTCAGTCCGTCAGCATTTAAGTTTTTATCAGCATTTGTGATAAGGTTAAATAAAACTTGCAGTTTTTTTTGTATAATGCGCTAAAACATTAAGATGGGATAAAGATAAAGACATATAATTCTATATCATAAGACATAAATTCCCATCGGCAAGCATATCACACTTATTTTGTCATTTCATTTCGTATAACGGGCCCGAACGTTATTAGATGCGTACAAGATATGCAATAAAATATTTTATTTGTCCTCAAATATATTTGAATAAAACATTGTTACCCTCATGAGCGTACTCACCGCATTTTATTTCTCTAACTTAATACCCTCATTATTCGAACGATTTGATAACTCACGGAAAGATAAGACAAACATAAAAAGTGTATGTTTAGTCAATATCTTTTAAATGATATGTCTTATTTTCGCTTATTTATATGTATATGTGTATAACATATACAAGGCGATAAAAGCGAAAAGGCTGTAAAAACACAGATGTCAATCAATTTTTATTGCATATTCAGATCAGAAAATTCATTGCGTCGAATGGTACATATATGTTACGGTAGAGCTGTGAGACTCCAAGTCTCACAGCTCTACTGCCAAAATTTAGTAAACTGTAGAAAATTTAGCCTACCTACAGCGTTAAAACTGACTGTTTTTGAGTGATCAGATAATTTTTTTTTGAAAATGTCATAATGAAAGTTTTTTTTTTGCGGTTTACCTACTACCCTTTTGTGCTTTTTTGTGTTGTCTCAAAATTCTAATTTTCTTCAATAGTTACAGAATTTTTAGTTTCTGTTTGGCCATTTATACTACATGGAGACGGTCAAAAGTTTTACTTAGCTAAGATCCGCGACAAGCAAAAATAACAGAAAATTAATAATGTGTGTTTTTGTGCTGGATGAAGTGGATTTATTTGGAACTTAAACCGAAAACTTACCGAAAATCGGCCATCAACTCTCCACCCACCAACCACTATACACAACACCAAACACACATTACCATCCACACACACACATTTTCCATCTTGTAAACGACACGTTATTCGCCTCAACACGAGGCATCTTCAGGTATAGTAGACTGATGTCCGATCAACCGACCGACCGATGATCCGTAGAGTCTACTGCTAGTCTACTATACTGATGGCCGATTTTCGGTAAGTTTTTGGTTTAAGTTCCAAATAAATCCACTTCATCCAGCAGAACAACATATAATTAATTTTCTGTTATTGTTTTGCTTATCACGAACCTTAGTTAAGTAAACTTTTGACTGTCCACATAGTGATGGATTTCCCCAAAGTAACGCCTGACTCAATTAATAATTTATACTACAGACAAATAATATGCCGTTTTAGACAAAGTATTCGTCTGCAGCGTGGCTCTACAACTAAAAGAAATGCTCTCATTCTTATAAACAAGACTTAAAAAAAAGTCGGACTTTAAATTTTAAAGGGTATTTGCTGAGGCTTTGTTTATTATCAATTCCCCCCCCCCCCCCACACACACACATACACACACTCCAATTTCCCCATAATTAATTCAATTTGTTTATGCTTTAACGTCATGGCGTTGGATGTACCTCAAGGCAATGTTAAGTACAGATATTTAGAATATTTGGGTTCGTACCCTGAGGCAAAACTACTGCTCTGTCTAAGATAATTGCTTTGGGTCTTGGAAATTATGTTCACATTGCGAACATTCGGGGCGCTAAGATTTTCGACGAAGTTTCTAATTTTCGTCTGCTCTAGGCAACGTAATTGTTCGTTCGACTCAAACGTGTATTCAGAACTCGTTGTGTGATTATATAATATTATATACATATTCTAATTAAATTTGCGTAATTGACTTTGTAGATAACTCACTCGAAATTTCAGAATATTTTAGAATTTAATAACTAACTTTGTAAGCGCAGTGACCCAAAATGCATCTTAGCCTCCTATCCAAAATGGATCTTAGCCTCCGCCACTATGCCCCGTCCTGCACCACCTCCTGCCAGTTACAGACTTGAAGGTTGCGCAAGTCATCTTCGATCAATTCTCTCCAGCGGTACCTTTGGCGCCCCACAGAACGTCGTCCAGTTACCCACATACGCTCTCAACGTGGCCCAGCCAACGAAGTCGGTGAGCCTTAGTCACTCCTATTACATTGGGTTGGACCACCAGATGCTCGATTTTAAGAATTATATTAAATGATGATTGCTAGAATTTAATTCATAAATAGAATTCATTTGTTTTCATTATCAATGTACTGTTTATACGACCCCATCGGCTTCATATATAAGGTATAATTTTCGATATCATTGGGCACAGATTCAATTCCTGCACCGGGAAAAATAAATAAAATGGAGCTTTAAAACGTCTTTTTATCGTCTTGTTATACCTCGCATTATGCAAATAAAGAATTATTATTATTATATATGTATTGCCTACAGATAATTATTCCGAGTATATCAACCCCGGCAATCCATCTTGGACAAGAGTGGTGGGTTATGTTCATCCCTCCATAAATGAGATCTGTGACCAGCAGTGAAACATGAATGGGCTGTCAGAAAATAGATTACTATTAATACATATCCTTTATATACATATTTCTCTCTTAATAACAATATTATTAATATAAAAAAAAATCTCTATAAAATAATATTATTACTAGTGTTATTAATCCTTCGTGGCGGGTTAAACCAAGCACACGAAGGATTATGCATCCAAGGAAAGAAATCTCACGATCCTAGCCGTGCACAATGTGGCTGCTATTTAAATTTTTAATTTAACCCACTTACTTAACCTAACTTGGACAAATGGTCGTCCAAATTTTTACCGATAAGTCCATTCACAGAGACCACTATGGGTACAATGACAGTTGAATCGACGTGCCACATGACGGAAATCTCATGGGTGAGGTCTATGTATTTTATTTGTTTATCTTTTTCCGCCTTAATGAGATTCCCGTCATGCGGAACACTAATATCGACTTTTATTTTTATTGTTATGTATATATATACAATAATAATAATGTAATGAATATAATAGAAATAATTATTTAAAAATATAGAATTGATAAAAGATTCCGCCGGCTGCAATGACACCATTTGAAAAAGAGATATAAAGTTCGGCCCTCGCGCTCGTTTCGAACCCAGATTAGTTCTACTAATATTATAAATGCGAAAGTTCGAGAGTATGGATGTATGTTTGTTACTCTTTCACGAAAAAAATACTTGACAGATTTGGATGAAACTTTACAATAATATAGGTTATACATCAGAATAACATATAGGCTATAATTTGTAATGATTTTATGTAATTTTGGTTATAATATAACGATACATGACAATTAAGTCGGAAAAATACCTGGCTTCTGAGAGCTATCTTGGCGTACGCTGCCTAAACCATTGGAGCTACATAAATATGATGTACCGTTGCATTGTTTATCTTGAATAGTTCTAAATAAAAGTCCGCGACAGCATATATCTGCCTTTTATGTGGAAGCCACTATGACCAAAATTGTGAACCATAAATTAAGTAAAAAAAAGTATATTTATTTAAAATGATCTGTCACGAAACTTAATGTGGCAGAGCAAATTCCACGCGAACGAAGCCGCGGGCAAAAGCTAGTATTTACATAAAATAGCTATTTTCCGGCAGCCAGCCGAAGGTCGGGTCAATACGCTCAATTAACCTTTTAACAAGAAAGCATCGATTGTATTTGGGTCGCCATCAAGTTTGAAATACTTCCATTAGGAAGTTTTTGTTTCAAAAACCTTTCAACTAGGTCCTACACCTAAATAACGGACAATGGACGAAAAGTCAAATGGAATAATGATGGAAATGGAGCTATAGTTAATAAAACATGAACTTTTAAACTCCGTATCTGCAAATATGACTCGCAAACCTGACGCAAATCCTAATCGTGAACTCTTTTAAGTTTTTTCTTGTCTGTGCCTCCGTTACGAGAACCCGCCACAATGTTACGTTACCTCTCGCCAATTGCCCGAGGCTAGCTCAGGTCAGCGATCACTCAAAAAAAGGATCTAAAAAAATTGATATTTGGAAAATATTATACAGTAGTAAAATCGACTAGTTCATCTGAGGAAGTAAGTAACAGAATATCTTCGGCAAGTGATTTTTCTATTATTTATTACTGCGTTTCATATGATCAACAAAGATCTTGAAAAGATGGCTCTTTTCCTCTTTCTTTACTCTCTTTCCTCTCATTGTGTGCCTCTTCTCCTCCCTTTATTTACAACTTACCCTTTAATATGTAACGAATCTGCAGTGTCCTTGTGTATCAGATATCCATGAGCTTGCAACCACTTCTTAATTTACCTACCTTTGATTTATGTACAAATCTTTATACAAATTGATTGCTTACAAGCAATATTGTATTGAATAATATATATTTTTTTTAATTTAGTAAGTTAATAAATATTTATAAATAGGTAATAGTATACATTTTCTAGCAAAATATACATTATGTAGATCTATGAATAATTCAACACGGTTCCACGGTAAAAAAACTAATTTAAGATTACAAAATATTTATTTTTAGAATTCAAATGAAATAAAATAAATAAAAGGAATTTGATAAACCACAGAGATATTGCACATAAGATGTGTACACTGTAAACATGATTTCATAAATACATATAAACATAGAAATTATATATATAAAATTAAGATAAATTCTACGGTTTCCTCGATTTTCATCTCTTGTACAATGCTTTAAAGATATATCACTTGATTTGTGTCTACCAATAAGTCTTGGCTGCAAACAAAGCTCGTGGAAATGGATTGTTGGTACTCCAAAAGCTCGAATGCAACCGTAACTTCAACGCTGACCTCAACAAATGACCCCAACGTCACGAAAATCCAAGTTCGAGCCTGGAAACACCCATTGTTAGGTGCGAAACTTGTTAAAAGTTATTTTTAACTGCTACAAAGAATAACGAACGGAGTTCGTGGCAAAAATTCACCAATTATTTTCAAGTTGCCTACAGATTCAGAATCGTAATCATTTTAATTTGTCGAGAGCAAAGTCGGCTATTAAGAAATTCTTTAACGTCCAAGTTGGAAAATTTAATTTTGTGCCTTTTTTATGTTACAGTAAGTTCTTTGCCATTTCAGTTTAACTTGTTTTTTTAAACTACTTGTTTTTTTTTATATTGAAAGTTGTTGAATTACCATTTAATTACATAAGACGACCAAATTGGCTTGGTAGCGCACTACCGCTTTCGAAACCATTGTTTGCGGGTTCGATTATAATACTTTATCAAAATAAATAGACGCAAAAAAAGCAAAACAGGTCAGGGAGCATTTTTGCCTAGCCGCCTGTCCGATACTTATGTATGGAGACGATACGGATGGAAATCTGTGATCTCTGCCTATCCCTACGGAAGATAGGCGTGACGATATGTATGTAAGTAAAACGAAAACTTACCACCAGAGCCAAATTAACTTTTAAGATTTCTGAAAAAAATTGTATCTGATTACTCAAAAACAGTCCGTTTAAAAAAAGTTTCAATTAGTCATAGAGCTATGAAACTCAGACTATTTGAGGGAGTATTTTTTTCAAATTCGATTCGAAAATGCGATAATTTTTTTTTACATCTGTGTCATTTACAGCGTTTTCTCTTTTTCGCGTCGTTATACCAATAGGTGTTTATTGAAATTCATAAAAGGACTTTTCCAGCCAACTTACATCAGTGACGTTGTGTTTTTATTTCATTTTCATGATCGTATATTATTCTTAGTTATATTGTTTTATTGTGGTGGCATATTATACAATAGGTATAGTTTGATTATAGCGTATAAGTGAAGTGATATGAAATAAATGCGTGTATCGTGACTGTTTAAGTTGACTGAAAAAGTCCATAGGAGTTTTGATAAAGTAGCCACTATTTTATTAAGACGTGACATGACAAGTTGACTAGTTATATTTCAAGAGATTTACAAGCTGACTTCAAGTCAGTTACATTTCAAGAGATTTAATATTGTTGTATTTTACTTGACACTGGCATACTAGTTATAACTAATTGTCATCAAACGAAACAAATGTAAAATAAAAGGTATTTATTCCGAGTTTGATTACCCTGCAAATTTGCTATAACATTTAGCTCTTTCAAAGAAAAACTAAAGAATTTATTAACTCTGTTGTTATACTGTTTATTCACAAACTCTCACTGCGTCTAAGAATCTCCAACATTCATTCCTCCATTCGGTGCAGCGACTAAAACGGTTTTTTTACGCCCTGTACGGAAAGTCACGTCATTTACAACATTTACAATACAATTGATACCTAATTTTTTAATTATATTTATTATACTTTTTGTTTGTTTGCCATAACTGAGTGCGAAATCTAGCGGTGTAAGAATTGTATTTGTAACTTACAGCAAATTTATTTATTGTTTAAGTAAGATACTTTTTTCACAGTTCATATGTATCACACGGCTGAGCCTGGACATCCTTATTTCTAGTGGAATGTACGTTGACCCACCACGCTTGTCCAGTGCAGATTGGCGGGCTAACCTGACTCGAAATAAACACTTGTAAATCATACATATTAATGTCCATGCAGCGATCGAACCTGCTACCATTGACTCCGTAGACGGCAGCACCACTAAGTGACCGTCATAAGATATACATTATTTGAAAAGCAGTTTTCTGAGAGATTTAGTAGAGGTCGGGCCCGTTCTTATCGATCTTAAACTCAATTCCGGATAGTTCTTTGAAAATAGCAAAGCAATGAACTAATTAAAAAGACTGTTTATTTCGATTAGATATAAAACATCCTTACCTCCAAAAGACCATCTGTCACTAATTATTTTCCCTTTCAAATTATTTAACCCAATACCGCTTTTCCATCTCCCCAAGATTATTATCAAATTTCACGAGACCTGTCGCTTAAAGTCAGCGACGAACTGACAAATGAGATGCTGTCATCCTTAAGACAATCCGTAGAATTAAGTAACTCTGCAAACAAGGGCTATATTTCCCAGAAGAGGACATCTGTTGCAAACATCAAAATCAGTTTCCGCCCTATTTATTATTCGTAATCATTCACAAGAAGGGAAGTGGATAGAAGGAGTCGTTACGCTGAACAAATTGTAAGTTTGATGAGTTCCTTTGAACATCTCAGCTTCCGCTATCCATTGTAGGGTTGACACTCTGTTAAGTTTCGTTAATGTTCTATGAGACAAATATGGTATAAAGTAATAGTCAATAAATTGTATAAATAATTATATGGATTTATAAATGTTTATTCCGAGTCTGGTAACCCCCCCAATCCGCATTTCCTTTCCTGCCCCTTCCTTTCTTCTCTATCCTTTCCCTTGCCTCCGCCAATCCACGGTCTGCCGTGCCAATTGATGCATGGCTAGGGGCGAGCCTAGTCGTAATCGTGCCGATCGTCCCGGGGTCGGGCTCCCCCGGGGACTATGGTGCCTTACCACAGCATGCAGGGCTCTGCTGGGGCTGACCTCCATCCTCCCTTGCGGCTCGTGGGATTCACTAAGACGAATTTAATATACCTAATTTGTCGAAAAATGACGGCGACGTGGTTCGCCACCCGTCACGTCCTGATTCTCACGAGGGTGAAAAGCGACCAATGACGAGCTGTTTTGCTGCGATGAATGGCAGTGGATGGAGCTCTGTGGTCACCGCCAACCCCTGCGGGGCATAGGCGTGAATATATATAAATTGTACGAACTGAACGCCATCAGTCATTCTCTACCGGTCAAGCCAAGGTAGTCAACTTATCTGCGGTATCCTAGATTTCGACAGGTGGCGGTGATTTCATACCGATTATAACTCTTGCTTGTTTACCTATCTATTACATACACAAGTAATATTATAGTTCAAATTTTATCACGTCACATGCTACTTCTTCTTTATAGGATCGGTTAGTTGCATTTTTGGGTGACCGCTCCGTATCTCTTTTTATCCGTGCCACTGCGTGTACATTCAGTAAGGAAACAATAGACGATTTAATGAGATCTATCAATAGACAATCAAATTTACTTTATTTATCTGTCGATCTTGTGGATGATCAGCGAAAACTTTAAGTTAATCACTTCAATGAGCTTTCTTCAAACATGTTTATTCGCTTAAAATGTGGACGAGAACGTATTTATATCCTTTAATCTTATGCAGTTTATGCTTCCACCTGAATCGTAATAAATTAGAGTTTATCATAAATGAGGTTAGTGAAAAATATTGTAAAATGAAATTTTTGTTTTGGAACTTTTTGTTATGCTGGTTGTTTAGTATTGTCATATTATTTTATATGTCATATATTGTTTTGTCTTTTAACTTTTTGATCTCTTTCACGTGATCTATGTCTCGTTAAAATCTCCAACATAATTATGATAAGTTTAAAATATTATTTGAGTGCTTTATGTACATTTTAACAAATACTGAGTACAGTGATTTCATGATTTTATTTAATACTGGTCGTATATAGACAGTCAAAAGTTTGACTTAGCTAAGATCCGCGACAAGCAAAACAATAACAGAAAATTAATAATGTGTGTTTTTCTGTTGGATTAAGTGGATTTATTTGGAACTTAAACCAAAACGTTACCGAAAATCGGCCATCAATTCTCCACTCACCAACCACTATACACAACACCAAACACACATTACCACTTTTCCACCTTGTAAACGACACGTGTTTCGCCCCAACACGAGGCATCTTTAGGTATAGTAGACTCTATGGAAAACAACCGAAAAACTTGACTTTTCGGAACAAGCTTACTCTTATCAGATGCAAGCAACGCATTTGCAATGGCTAAGGTGTTGCATACATCTATGGGCGGGGTTGATTACTTTCCATCAGGCGTCACACTTTCTCATTTGGTTCCCTATGCGATGAAAACAAAATTACAAAAACAAACATGTTATTTTGACTATTACATATTAAGGCTAAAATATTTTCCTAAGACATTCACAGTAGACTTGCTACTTGACCTTTATACATCGTAATTGGAAATCGATCAATTTCTGCCTTCAAAGTCAACAGCAAAAATATCTTCTCCTTGGCCTTAGAACTCAGGTAGCCCAGGTAAGTGTTTGAGGTAACTTTATTCAACTGAATTTATTATTACAATTTAATAACCAATGAAAAAAAATTTAATGACGACCAACTAGCTCAATGGCGTGGCCTTTGCCCGCCGAGTCAATGGTCACGGGTGTGATCCCCGCTTCGGAATAAGTATATGCATTGATTTACTAATATTTATTCCGAGTCTGGTAACCCCGCCAATCCGTATTGGACAAGCGTGGTGATTTTAACGTCCGTTCCTCCAGAAATGGAGAGGCACGTGCTCAGCAGCCATTAACCACCACCAGTGTGTCCTACCTATATTCTCCTACGGCGCCGAAACTTGGACACTGTAATCGATCACGTAATTTATTTTTTTATAAATGTTTTGTTATTTTCATAAAGAAAGTTTTAAGTGCTTCTTTTTCTAGCGTTGTGCATACATCGTATGTACTTTATGTACCTGGTATCTCTGGTAACTAAAAAAATAAATAGAACAGACAGACACACTTAAATTTCACAATTACAAGTATAAAAATTATATAAAATAAATCTCATAAAATCTGTTATCTAGTCACAAGAAAAATAACCTCTAAAATATATTTCATAGGTACCTGCAAACATTTTATCGTTTCCTCTCATACAGCACAAATAATTGTGTTTGTAACTACCCTCATAAATATTCCTGAGGCATTTTCATCGTAGCAGAGCCACAACAATGGGGTTGTTGCTTTTTTCGTTTTATCGAACTTCTCTCCCAGTAATAGAAATATTTTTCCATTCGACTCATAAACGACGAATTTTTTTGCATTATTGACTCGGAATAGTTTATTTTCAACGTTATAAGGCTTTTGGAATACTAGTCCCGATTTTTGAGGAATCAGTTACTGTACACTTTTTTAGGCAGATAAAAAGTTTTGACAGTGAAATGAAAATGAAGAAATTCTTCTATACAGATTTATAATTCAGATATCTATGCTAATAGACTTGTGGTTACGATCTTACGTAGAGATTCGATTCTAAGTACATTTGGATCACACACTTAAGTATGTATAAGTGGCAATGGATTAGTCGGAGAACCGATAATCTTTGAAGTAAACGGTGGCTGGAGTCGAGACCGCGTCTTGGAAAACGTATTGTGGACAGATCGTCGCTCCATCCGGCTAGATGGAGTGACGATCTGCGCACTGGTAGAAATTAGATACGTGAAGCCAGCTAGATCAAGCAAGAAGGCATTGATGATATATATATATATATATATATATATATATATATATATATATATATATATATATATATATATATATATATATATATATATATATATATATATATATATATATATATATATATATATATATATATATATATATATATATATATATATATATATAATTAATAACTAATATAATCCGCGCACGCTCTTGGTTTCTGTCTCTCAGTCACCTCAACTTATTTACGCGGCGCTAACGCATCCCGTAGTCCGTAAAGAAATATGCATAATTCCCTAAAATTGTTTCTTTTTTTATTCTGTAATGGCAATAACCTATAACTATTATGCCAGTTTCAAAATATCAAGTATCTCTCGATACGTCTTGATATGGTGGTCGTTCTATCAAAACTTGCAAGGACTTTTGTGGTCAAATAAAAAAGACACGATATACGCATTTGTTTCACTTCACTTCACTTCGACGCCTTTATTAAAGTATATAAAGTAATAAACAACCTGAATTAAATAATTCACATAACTCATAATAACAAGAAATTATAGAAATGAAATAAAAACTCAATGTTACGATGTCATTTACATACATACATACATATATATCGTCACGCCTGTTTCCGTTAGGGTAGGCGAAGACCACAGATCACATCCGCTACGATCCCGACACACTTTCCTTGCTTCATCCACACTCATCCGTCTTTTCATCCATCCTTCCTCTCACATTCATCGTAGCAAAACGGCTCTCTGTTAGTCGCTTCTAGCTCTCGCCAGGACGTGACGGGTGGCGTACCACGTCGCCTTCATTTTTTAACAAATTAAGTTTATTAAAATTCGTCATTATGAATCCACGAGTCGCAACGGAAGTATGGAGTTTAGCCCCAGCAGAGCCCCGCATGCTAAGATAAGGCACTATAGTACTCGAGGGAGCCCAATCCCGGGACTTGGAAATAAGCTCGCTCCGTAGCCACGCATCCTTTGGCACGGCAGAGACTGGATTGGCGGAGAGGATTGAAGGGAAAAGGATAGAATAAATATGTATCATTACTTTAATTATGTTTTCATCCGAAAACCACATCAACGCACTCGTTCACGATTGCATTATTTAATTTTATATCACTAATAGTTTGCAAATAGAATAATAAATGTACATATATAAATTCATTTAAGCTCTAACGTTCGTTTCAGAATACTGAACAAACACTAATAACATTAAAACTGACCGTAATAATAAAAACTAATTACAAAGTTGCTCTTAATGTATACAATTTGTATAATTTTTCGCAGACTAACGGTGTTCGCTTAATTGAAGATTCTATGATAATGGGAGGTTAAAAATATTAAACAGTAACACTAAATACACCCTCCCATCCATAACTGAAGGTTTTAACGTGGTTGGTGTGGCAGTTATCATGTTCTTCGATCCAAGGCTAACCTCCTTTAAGTCTCTTTACGTCTTTACCTTTGCACTTTATTTTAATTGGTTGGTAAACTTTCTCCCTTTAATTGTTCCCTCCATGATATTTAAAACTGTCATGACGTATTTAATGACGGATGACAACTGTCATGACGGAGACAATGCCCAATCAAACTTCCTCCATATTTTCCGTTATATATAGAGAGAATATATATAGAGAGTATGTGAACGAATAGTAGGAATCCAAAAATACTAACAGAACAAGATATAAAACAATAAAATGTAATAGCTAAAAATATTTCGTAAAAACAAATACAATTACCGTTTTTTATAGGTCAATATGAAGTTCGATATATTGCATTTGATTTGGTATTCTAAATTCAAATTAATATCATATTTATTTTTAATTTCATACTTTTATTAGGGTTATCAGTAATAAGAGATTTTTCTCTCCTATTATAAGGATTTTTATGGCAGGGGAAAAGAAGGGGCAACTATTGGGATTGACGAGGAATCAAAGAAAGGACAAGGATCCTTGAAATCACAATCGAAACGCGATAACATAGTGGAATGCTATCACAGGACGCTGATACTCTGTGGGAGTTTTGTGAATTACCACGTCTGGTCGAGCCAACACACTCATGGTATCATAGGTCAACCACCATAAAAATAATACAGATCCTCTTCTTTAATCGGTCTCTCATTTCTGAGGATAGTTGCCGCTAGAACTCCACAAACGGGCCAGCTGTCTCCATAAATTTCGGTCCAAAATAGGCCTCACCATTTGCTGAAGTTTGGAAGAAGATGTGGCCTACTTCACTTGGTCGAACGATCTCGTTGGCAACCGTCCTAATACAGATACGATATTTAAAAATCTATTTAGAATGTACGCATTGGGGTGGGCATTTGTGATGAGCTGGTTTCTGTTGCACAAAAACAGACTTTGTTTGCTATCACGAAACCCAGTTTGAAATTCATTTCTTCTATTTCAGATGAAATGGCGAGTAGCTGGTGGGATGAGCGTACCGCTCGCTGCAGCTATCTTCTTCACTCTGCCCTTCATCACTTCGTCCACTGGAGACATACGTGAGTTTTTTTTTAAATATTTTTTTATTTTATAAATATTATTATAGGCAAATGTCATACTTTGTATACCATTTTTTTAATAGACTAGGCCTATAGGAATTATTTATGCAGTAAGTGTATAGGTATTACTCGCGTGGAATTTGATCTGCCAAATTAAGTTTCGTGACACATCATTTTAAATAAATATATTTTTATTACTTAATTTATGGTTCACAATTTTAGTAATAGTAGCTTCCACATAAAAGGTAGATATATGCTGTCGCGAACTTTTATTTAGAACTATTTAAGACAAGTAATCCTACGGTACATCATCTTTGTGTAACTCCAATGGTTTAGGCAGCGTACGCCAAGATAGCTCTCAGAGGCCAGATTTTTTTCCAACTTAATTGACATGTATCGTTATATTACGACCAAAATTACATAAAACCATTACAAATTGTAGGCTATATATTATTCTGATGTATAACCAATATTACTGTAACGTTTCATTCAAATCCGTCCAGTAAATTCTTTCGTGAAAGAGTAACAAACATACATCCATACTCACAAACTTTTGCATTTATAATATTAGTGAGATTTATAGATAATGTGTATAGGTATTATTTATAGAGTAAGTATATAGGGTGTCCGATGGCAGAATTAGGTTATAAATCGAATAGTTAGCAAACTCAGGCATATTGATTATATTCTGTCAATATTGAGAGAACATCTTGACTTTACTTCACGCATCGTTTCAATAAGATGGCGCCACGCTTCACACTACTAGAGATACCATAGAGCTTGTTCATGATTTCTTCCCTAAAAAAACTAATAATTCATTTTCATTTCATTTACGTACGCATCGCCATTTCCACAACGATCGTTTTTGGTATTTTTTAAATGCTTTTGGCTTTTTTTGGATTGATTTAAGGCCGGCAACGCTCCTGCAGTGTCGTTGTTGTCTATGAGCGGCTTTGATTGCTTTCTATGAGGCGGCACGCTTGCTCGTTTGCCCTCCTATCCCATAAAAAAATCTTGCGCGTAACTCGTCCACGTCAACCAAGCAAGACTTTCAGATGATGAAATGAAAGATATTAACCTAATCCGCTTAGCGAATTTTTAGCATGATTGATAAAAAATTTTCAATCACATTCGCGCTTTTCCACCAAAATGGTAATTTTGCTAATTAATTCGCTAATAAAATCGCAGAACTCTTGCGAAGTTTAACGTTTCAACCAAGCAATCTGTTGAGAAAACTTTGGAAATCCTACTTGTAAATAACTCTAAAAGTTTGCATGTCTGTTACGTGATCAAGGACTCAGGGCTGAGCGGAATTTATTTATTTTATTATCTTTGTCGTTCTTTTCGTGGATATCTATAAAAGCGACTGTATAAGAAATTACAAAAATATTAGCAACACCGTATTCGCCAGAGTCCTGCATTACGTTGTATTGGGAGGTTAGATTTGAGTTGCCTCACTATGCCTCGCCGCTTCTCTTGGTCATTCTAGTTCTCACAAGAGATTTCATTTCGATGATCCAGCATATGTATTTATCCCGATGCGGAATTCGATTTCGCCATCATTGACTCCTTAAGCAATAACTTCATCATTGAGCTGATTAAATTGTCACGATATGCCTAAAGTCCAGCACTAGTTTGCCGTAATCTGATGATAATTATGATGAATACTAGTCTTTTCCGTCTCTATGATAATCTGTATTATCTGTGTAATAGGTGTTATATTTTATTTTTTCTACGCTATCTAAAGCTATTTAAGCCAAAATTTATTAAAATTATTTGTTAACCTTTAGTTTAATAAGAAAGCTATACGTGACGTGACACAAGACCCCAAAAAACGATAATAAAATACATACATAGATACAAACGATCAAGCCTGTCTCCCGTAGAGGTAGACAGAGACAACAGACCTCCATCTGCTACGATCTCGGAACACTTCTTTTGCTGCATCAACACTCACTACTGTCTTTACATAAACTTATCGGTTAAGGGAACTTTTGACCTGGCATTTCTTGAGAACATCAGCGATTTGGTCAAGGTATGATCTCCTTGGTCGTTTCCTAATGACGATTCCATCCACATCCGCAACGTGAATTTCTTTTATCAGTCATCTTTCTTCCATTCAAGTAAGAGTAATAAAGGGAATAATGTTATTATTTATAAATCCATTCCTCAGACTACTTATTTAGATTGTGCGCATTGCGCAGTCCGCATAACATACGATTCGGTTGTGAATTTGTAATGAGCTAGCCCGGTGTTGGTAAGAAGAGACTTTATTTGCAATGTCATGATTCACGAAACCCTTTTAAGAATTTTACAAAATTAATTGTTGTAGCTGTAAACGCCATGGTGTCCTTTTTATATAAATTTCCCACAGTAGAAGCCACAGTAATAAATAGGATTTTACTTTGATTACCACAGGTTTTTTTTAGCCCATACATGTCCCACTGCTGAGTACGGGCCTGTCCATTTCTGGAGGAACTGACGTTAACCCGTCTCGCTTGTCCAATACAGATTGGCGTGGTTACCAGACTCGGATTAAATATTTGTAATCCATACATATATTTATATCCGATGCGGGGATCGAATCCGAGACCATTGACTCCGCGGGCGGAGGGCCCCGCAACTGAGCCAAGTGGTCGTCACAATTTTTCACTACACTCGTTGTGCAACCCTAATTTATAATTTATGGTAGCAGCGCCATCTAGCTTATGTAAAACAATAAATAAGTTAATTTTTTTTAACATTTCTCAACAATGTCATCTATTGTATTTCAGGCAATCCTCTTTCTTAGTTATCCACTCCTGAAAGAGTGGTCGTGATCATGAATCGTTTAATAAAGTGGAAGCCGCTTCAGGAAGGCTTCTCCATATGTTTATCTGTGGCACTACGTGAGATAATACATAAACTATAAATACATAGATATGAATGTATGGCAGTACTGAGGCTGTGGTTTCGGGTCGGCTCTATATGGCGGCTTGTAGTCATTATCGAATGTCGGAGCTGACAACATCATACGACGTAAACAGTCCCTTTCATTAAGTGCGTTGTTATCTTCCTTAATTACTTGTCCTCATCTCAATTCTCATCGTGCTTAATTTAACCAAAGAACATTATGCTGAGTGTAAAAAATACTTTTTATAGTGTATACCAAAAGCAAACATATTTTCTGTTTGATATAATTACAAATGAGTGAACAATCTATGTTACATAAACACATGTAAATGAACTGCACCATATTCCTCTTTAAAAAGCGGTCATTGATTTATTTTATTTAAAGAGGTCGTTGATACCTTTACTTTTAAAGATGTCATTGATCCTTTTACTCTATCTAATATGCTCGAGCTGTTGAAATCAACGTTGACATGTTTTAATTTTTATGGATGAATTTTTAACTTAAACAAAATATCAAAAGAAGATTTTAAAATAAAAATTGAAAGTCAAGTGAGAAAACTTTTTTATTTTTAACTGCTTCTTATAACTTGAACTGTATCTATATATTGTTTATATGAAGAAGTTAAAGAACTATTTATGCAAACTACTCTCGAGTCATTCCTTTCATCTTGGATCAGTTTATCTTGCCTAAATATTATTAAATGAAAACACTGACCGCCCATCTTCTAAATAAACCCAAAGGCATGTAGATAAATCATGCACGAACTGCTTGTGTGTGTCAAAGTGCTGTCACTAAAGTACCACATCCTCACACAAAACAGAGTTTAAGTGGCATATAATTTAGCTTTTTTTTGTACAGAGAATACAGAAATTCGGAGGTTTAAGTACTTATCTCTTCTTATGTGGACAGTCAGAATTTTTACTCGGCTAAGATCCGCAATAAGCATACAAAAGACGAAAGTAGTAATGTTTGTATTTTACTGCTAGCAATGGATATTCAGAGAACTAATCTAAATCCTACCGAAAAACGGCCGTCAGTTCCATTCTAATCCGAAGTAAAAAACACAAATTATTATTTTCTGCCTCTGTTTGCATACCGCAGATTTTATCCAAGTAAAAATTCTGACTGTCCTCATAATAATGGATTTCCGCAAAGTAACGTCTGACTCTATTAATCACTTCTCTCTTCCCTTACTTTCTTCTGCCTGTTCCATTCTACCCTTCTTACCCTATCATTTTTTAGTGGTAGAGCCACGCTGCAGACTCTTACTTTGTAAAGAATGGCATATTATTTGTCTGTAGCATGAATGGGCCGGCTCGCCCGGGGAAGTACCACACTCCCGCAGAAAACCGGCGTCTGAGTGGTAGCTTGTCTACCGCACTTCGTACGGTGAGCGGTCTGAGTTCCGGAGGCCTAACACCCTCCCCTTCCCACTCCCACTCCGATTCCCGACTTGGAGGGGGAATGGGAATCCGCTCCCTCTCCGATTCCCACTCCCACTCCCATAATTTCACTTTCCTTTAAGGTCGGCAACGCTTCCGCACTGCCTATGGCATTGCGGATGTCTATGGGCGGCGTTGGTTGCTTTCCATCGGGTGACACGCCTGCTCGTTTGCCTTCCTATGCCATAAAAAAAATCATTCAGATCCTTGCCCAAAGTTAGACAACATATTTTCAGTGCCCTTAGCACTGCAGCCGTTTATTGGCAGCAATAGTTGTTTATCATCACGCGACACGCTTGCTCATTTGCCTGTTTCTTCTATAAAAATGTAGACAATGTACCTGGAAAGCTTCTTATATTACATATATATTTAAACGACGATGTTCACCATGAAATGACCTGCTTGTTAGATTTTCTATTAATTTACTTCGCCGAGACAAAAACTGAAAGTGTGTCTTGACATTTAATACGAGAACTCGCCACTGGTCCTCTGCCTAGCGTTACTATGTACATTAGAGACTCGATTACCCGGACCTCAGTTATACGGTTTCACGATTATCCGGATTGTTTACTGCTATAAAATAGCTTTGTATATATGCACATATGTTCGTGGGTACGAAAGTGAGTCTTACCTCTTTGTAAATATTGATTTTGGTTGTTACGTTTAGTTTGTATTTGTTTTGAATAAACATCTAGCATTACATTACACTGGCAAAATAAATTATATTTTTTTTTATGGGATAGGAGGGCAAACGAGCAAGCGTGTCGCCTGATGGAAAGTAATCAACGCCGCCCATAGATTATATTATATTATTATTAGCGAGGGCAGAGTTAATAATATGTATAAAAAAATATGTATGGCAGTACTCGGCTTGTAGTTATTATCTAGTGTCGGAGCTGACAGAATCATAAGTATACAATCCCATTCATTAAGTGCGTTGCTATCTTTTTGGTTTGTATAACTTAATAGTTTTTTTTTTATTTTAAATTTGTATAATTATATTAAGTATAGCAAGAAAATAATATATGTAACTCATAAATATGTCACAGAAGGGAACCGTCTGCCGTAGTACAGGGTTCGCCCTAGTTCGGCAGACGGGGAAACAAAAATTGTAAACTTATCAATGAACAATAAATATATATTATTATTATTATTATTATCTTCCTTTTTTTTCCTGCGTACATTAGCATACATATTATCACGTCTGTTTCCCATAGGCGTAGACAGAAACCACTAAACTCTATCTGCTACGATCCCGGCACACTTTCTTTGTTTCATCCCCCTCATTACTCTCTTCATATGAACTCGCGGGTTAATGGTACTTTTCACCTGGCCTTTCTTGGAAACTTAAGCAACTTTGTATGTTCTCCTTGGCCTTTCCCTACCGACCCTTCTATTTACATCCGCAACAAAAAGTTTCACCAGTCTTCTTTCATCCATCCTCTCTATATGCTCAAACTATCTGAACATCCCATTTCGAACTTTTGTCATGAAAAAAAAATTATGTACATTAAGTTATCCGATTTTTCGATTAACCGAATGTTTAATCGAGTCTCCACCGTATACACAATCACAAGGTTACCGTTTATATTATACGATATACGACTTCTAATTATTTCCCAAGACTCGTTCGTGCCATACTTCCAACAGATAGCCCTCTAAGCAACACCATTAATTTTCCCAGAAGTAGATTGGTGTGTGCACAAATGTGTGAACACATTATCTTCCATAAGACCGTCGACTGAGAGGATGAATAAATAAACAGGTAATTCCCTCGGGCTCTTTCGGAGATTATCTCTGTCTTCAATGGAATTACAACACCCTTATCAAATGTAAAAACTCACGGTGAGTACGAAATAGGTCTTTTCCCGCCAACTTACGTCTATGACTTTGTGTTTTCATTTCATTTTCATAACCTTATGTTATTATCAGTTATATTGTTTAATTGTGGTGGCGTATTACGCTACATAATTAAATTATGGACTATAAGTGGAGTGATATGAAATAAATGTGTTTATATTGACTCTTAAAGTTGACTGAAAAAGTTCATAGAAGGTTTTGGCAGAATAGCCACCATTATAAATCAAGAAGTAACGTGAATAAATATCTATAGGTAGTTATTCAGAATCTGGATATTCCGCTAATCTACCTTGGACAAGCGTTGTAGATAAATCTTCAAGATTTCGTATCCAGCAGTAAGGTATAGATGGACTATTAATAAATCAACTAATGCCAGACCTTAGTTTGTGCTAAAATGAGAGGAATTTGTAGAATTATCACGCATGGCAGGCAAATTGGGGATCACATATTGGTTTTTATAATTTTACTCAAGCAGCCTTAGGTTGAAATAATACATACATATATATCGTCACGCTGGCCTCCCCTGGGGGTAAGCAGAGACCACAGATCTCCATTCACTATGATCCCGGCACACCTCCCTTGTTTCCTCCACACTCATTCATCCTTCCTCTCACATTCATCGCTTCTCGCCCTCGTGAGAATCAGGACGTGACAGGTGGCGAACTACGTCACCGTCATTTTTTAGCAAATTAGGTTTATTAAAATTCGCCATAGTAAATCCCACGAGCTGCAAGGGAGAATGAAGATCAGCCCCAGCCCCGCATGCTGAGGTAAGACCGGGACCCGGAGAGCCCGATTCCGGGACGGTCGAAATAACTGAAAATGAAATAATAAGAAATACTTAAATCGCTTCTCTGATGATAGTTATCCGCATGGTCTCATCAGATGTATACCACAGTCTATTACAGCTAAATAAATATAAATATTTTAGATTAAACCCACAATATAGTATTTTTTAAATAGTTATACTTAAAATGATTTCGATTATTTTGTATGTATTTATTTTTTGAAAAAAATTGATTTATAAACTTCTATAGTTATATGTTCAGGGTTCGTTTCCGGCATTGGGATAAATATACATACATATGTATGCCCTAACATATATATATATATATATATATATATATATATATATGCCTATCCCCTGCAGGGGTTGGTCATCCGCTGCCATTCATCGCAGCGAAACGGCTCGTCATTGGTCGCTTTTCGCCCTCGTGAGAATCAGGACGTGACGGGTGGCGAACCACGTCGCCGTCATTTTCGACAAATTAGGTATATTAAATTCGTCTTAGTGAATCCCACGAGCCGCAAGGGAGGATGGAGGTCAGCCCCAGCTGAGCCCTGCATGCTGATATGCTATGCTATATACATATATATTAGGTATGACATAAACTTTATTATTAGCTACTTTATTAAATACTACAGCAAAAAAGCGATAAAGCTGTAAACATCACAGTTATTAAAAAAATTACTGCGTCGAATGGTGTGAGTCTCACAGCTCTACGATCAAAAGAAAAATTTTGTAGAGCTTTGTAACTGACTGGTTTTGAGTGATCAGATACAATTTTTTTTGAAATCTTTAAATTTTTTTAATATTGGTGGTAAGTTTTTATTTCGCGGTTATGTTTACTATACTAAAGACATAAATATTAAATTTAGCTACTACTTTAAATCAAAATAAGAGATCTTTATTCAGATTTTTATACTTATAAAATTTCAACATCACAGATTATATAAAAATAAATGTAATCTCATTGCATTTGCATTCTCAAAGACATTTTAGTATAGCTTAGCAAAAATCTATTTCACAATAGCGCCGTCTAACGTCTCTAAGTAGATTTTATTTTCCAACAGCTTTAGTCAATCCGAAATTTTATTCCACGAATCTGCCATAAACATAAGTATAATCCGAGAATATATTAAATTCAGACTTTAAGCCATGTACGCAGTACACTGCTTAAAAGCATACATGGCTTAACGTTTCACGGATATTATGTAGAAAGGATATTCGTATTTACCATCTTGTAATCGTATTTGAATTTGTAGATATGTTTTTCGAAGAATATTACACTTATAACGCCAAATTATAGTCTATTCTGATGATTATAATAATATCGAAAATTATTGAATTAAAAAATTAAGTTATTATGCCAGTTAATAATATATAATATATTTTATTGCGAGATTTAGGCAAGCTTGTCATCTGGTGGCAAGTAATCACCACGGACATCCGACAAGATCCGCAAACTCAAATCCCTCTCCTTCTTTTACTTCCTTCTTACATACGTACAAACATAAATAAAATCACCCCTGTTTCCCGTAGGGATAGGCAGAGACCACAGACCTCCATCTGCTAGGATCCCGGCACACTTTTGCTTCATCCATACTAATCACTCTCTTCATAGAGTACTTTTGACTTGGCCATTCTTGTGAAACTTTTTCTCCTCCAAATACTTACTGTATTGAAACTAGAAAAAGGTTCTGAAGAAATCCCATTCAATCCTTCTTCTCCAGAAATTATTTGTATAAAATACTTAACGTACAATACACAAACAATTCCAAATACTATTGCAAAAATGAGTGGCATATACTCTTCAATGTAATAAATAAATATAGTTTACAAAAATAAATAGACTACTATAAAAATATACTAAATACATACATATATACACATCGTCACGCCTGTTTCCCGTAGGGGTAGGGACAGATCTCCATCCGCTACGATCTCGATATACATTCCTTGCTTCCTCCACGCTCATCACTCTTCTCATGACCTGACCTTTCTTAAAAACTCCAGTAATTTGGTCAAGATATGTTTTCCTTGGTCTTCCCCCACCGACCCTTTTATCCACATCCGTAACGTTAATTTCTTATGCCAGTCGTCTTCCATCCATCCTCTCTATGTGCCCAAACCATCTAGGCGTCCCTTTCTCAACTTTTGTCACGACACCTACTTTTATCCCACATCGCTCTCTTATATCTTCATTCTTTATTCTATCATTCAAAGTTTCAAAGTTACCCCGCACATACTTTTTAATTTTCTCATATAATTCATACTACACGACATTTCATTTAATGTTTTAACATAAAAAAGTGTATATGGTGTAATTTTTAAAACTGATCTTTTTCTTTGCGTTAGATCCAAGTAAAAAAATCTTTACAGCACTTCATTTTAAAGAGATATGTTAAAGAAAAGTTATAAAATTGAACGTAAAACTTTATCTGTTGTAAAAACTTGGCGCGATAAAATTCATACCGCTTGGAATGGCGCTCGTCTACTTAAGTTTATGAAATGAAGTCACATATCAAACACATACAAAATACGTGGCTATAAAGTGTGGCGCAAATGAAGTTGTTTACCGCGCTGGTCGTAAACGGGTGATGAGGTTGGGTGAAGCGATCCACAACCACAGACCTAATCTAGGGTCATATTACTGTGAGCCCTTTCATATCGGTACAGGTTGTATGTAAGTTTAAATATTCAATATCCAATTGTACCAAACGAGAGTCACAATGTTTGATTCGCGTAAGTTACTTGAATAAAGTAGGAAAGTTTTTTTTTTCTTTTATGGGATAGGAAGGCAAACGAGCAGGTGTCCGCAGCGCCGTAGGCAGTGCGGAAGCGTTGCCGACCTTTAAGGAAAGTGTCATTGTGGGAGTGAGAATGGGAGAGAGAGGAGTAGAGGGAGAGAGGAGGGTGTTGGGCCTCTGGAACTCGACCGCTCACCGTACAAAGCGCGGTAGGTAAGCTCAGACGCCGGTTTTCTGCGGGAGTGTGGTAGGTACTTCCCCGCGCGAGCCGGCCCATTCATGCTTCAGACAAATATTGTATTATGCCATTCTTGACAAAGTATTCGTCTGCAGCGTGGCTCTACCACTATTAATATATAGTTTTCTTCGATTGCTAGTATTAGTTCACACTCTTCCTATTTATATATCTTTTTCAAATTCTCAATCTTTAATAAAATACATATTATTTAAACACTCAAGTTCAAATACATTTATTTTTACCTTAGTAATGGATGACGCTTGATTTAATACAGTTTTTTCATATATTAATTCATTAATGAAATTTAATAAAATAATTTTAGATTTATATGGGAGAAAAAAAATTATTTTATATAAGATATTTAGCAGGATATAATTTTATGAATAAATAACGTCACCAGCTAAGCGTTTAGATCGCTGGAAATCAGTAGGAATTTACTTTGAAAACAAATTTTATTTTACTTGTTATATAGAACTTCATTTTAAAATATTACATTATGAACTATCCCTTTATTTACATTCATTGATTTGATTTTTTCGATTATAAAAACAGAGTTATTACCCCAATAGCAGTCCGTGAAAGACATCAAAAATAAATTTTTAAGTAATAACAATATATTATTAAGTTTTTTCTTAAATTCCAACAATAACAATTCCATTTAATATTTTAATCTAGACACAATGGACGCACCAATAAAACTATAATGACAATCTATACGATTCTGTTTACTCCAGTGGTCGTAAATCGAAGACGAGGTCTAGTGAATCCAATCCAAACCACAATCCTAGACTACACGTACGTCGTACAGGATATTACCTACTTCTAAACTCGACAATATGTACTTATTTCAAATTGAAACATATTGGAATTAAACTGGTAATAGAATCGTTGAATTGCCTGTATGTGTAATTATTTACAAATGCTTTTCAATGGCTCACAGTCTTACTCATTAGCCCCAAACTAGAATTTCGTGTGTCATGAATATTATAAAGAAACATGCAAATTATAGGAGCAAACACTCAGACACACGTGAAATATTTTGTTGGTTATAAAAAAGTTAAATGTAAGTTGAGAAGTTTTCCCGCCAACTTAAATTAGTGACGTGTTTTTATTTCATTTTATAATCTTATATTATTATCAATTATTTTGTTTTATTATGGTGTCGTAATATACAATATAGTTCGATTAAGGTGTATAAGTGAAGTGATATGAAATAAATGCGTGTATCGTAACTTTTTAAGTTGACTGAAAAAGTCCAAAGACGATTTTGGTAGAATAGCCACCATTTTATCAAGGCGTAACGTAATAAGTTGACTAGTTATATTTCAAGAGATTTAATGTTAACATATTTTACTTGACACTGGCATAATAGTTATATCTAATTGCCATCGAAGAAAAGAAATGTAAGTTATATTTATCTACTGGTATACTAACCCTTAACGGACTAATGTATAAAGCATGTTTATTTACTTATCAACCTTCAAGCGTCTTGTTATTTTTTAACTTGAATACATATTAATAAATTTCCACTAAAATATAACTATTTCTCTATATATCTTCTCTATACTCATATAAAGTTGAATATATTAACATTTTCTCGTATGAAAAATAGTTTGAGTCCGAGAAAACTAGAAATATTTTCGGAAGTTTAAGGGTTAATATATAAACAAACAAACTTTATACCTCTTTTTAAGCATATTGTATATAGAGATCTAAGATATGCCATATTTAATCTTCAAATAAAAGAGGAGTGCAGAAAGATATTTATGTATATTACAGATAGAAAGATATTTATGTATATAATGTAGATATTTTTTCTTTGGTCTATTTATCAGTATGTGTAACCCCAAAAAACTTCATCTGCGACACCTCGGGCAGTGCGGGTTCCTATGGGCGGCGGTGAAAGCTTATCACCAGGTAACCCGCTCGTTTGCTTACTCGGCTATAAAAAAAACAACACTTTTTACTTCAAATGGAAAATCTTAAAGCGTATCCAACGGAATACTTTGTATTTAACTAAAAATAGCTCTTTTTATACCTTAAGTCAGAATGGTTAAATGAAAATATCTTAAACTATAAAAAAACTGTTTTTTATTGTTTATGTTAAAATTACTTAATTTATTGACAACAATAACATTTACCTAATTTATTGACAACAACAACATTTACTTAATTTATTGACAACAACAACATTAACTTAATTTATTGACAACAGCAACATTTACTTAATTATAATAAGGCCGATGATTTTTTTTATGGGATAGGAAGGCAAACGAGCGGGCGTGGCACCTGATGGAAAGCAATTAACGCCGCCCATAGAAATCCGCAGTGCCATAGGTAGTGCAGAAGCATTGCCGGCCTTTGAGAAAAATGTCATAATGGGTGGGGGGTTGGGGGAAGACTGGCTGGCCATAAGTATACATTACTACGTATGTAGGTATACAGATTACGTAGTTATCGCAAGATTTGCAAACAATGAATTAAAAAAAACGCTTCACAATCACAGACGTACACTAAAATTATGTGCCCCTGAGTCCTGAATAACAAAAAATAAATGACAAGAAAAGAGAATAAACGGAAGCCACACAAAATTATATATCCTAAGCGGAAATCGAACCCTTGGTTTCGGCTTGTATATATACACCGTGACTTTTTAATTACCCGAGAAAATTAAGTAATATATTCAGTTATCGATATACATTAAATTTGGCGAAGAAAAAAATAAAAAAAAATTAACCTTAATATACACCAAAAATTATACACCAAAAAATCTTGCTAATTCAAATAGACATCATTATCATTCCAATATGAACTGCACCCAAACCAACCTATTTTGGTCGCGTAATATTTGCAGGATTTCTTTGAAGTCCCATAAAACAATATTTTTGTATGAACGCTATAATATTTGAATGTTATTTACTGATATACATATTTTTACAAACGCGAATTTTAGTTTTCTCGTGTAATTAAAAAGTCACGGTGTATAAATATATATAAAGCTATTTTGTTACTCAAAGTCAGTCTCGCTAAAACTCAAAAACAGCTCTACCGATTTGAATATTTTTTTTATTCTGTTCGCTATAATACAGTGAAGGTTTACGAATAAAAAATATAGGGAAATCACAAAAAAAACAGCTTGAATAATTAAAAATTATTTTTCCTTTTACTTCCAATTTCATTCAATAGATGGCGTTCGTGAAAGCCTAATGATGTGTTCTAATGATGTGATCGTCTAACAGACGTGTATTTGTGTTATACAAAACTGTCGTTTCTTTTGTGCGATTTTAAAAAGTATTGCATACTTAAGTACTAACATACCAGGAGAAGATAAATACAGGGGAACATAAATTGTAGGTGAAACGAATTTCACCGGGCCATCTAGTTTAATATAAATTATATACAAAACAGCAGTTGTAAAGCATACATAATTAATACTCATACTTTTGTTAACCTTCCTCGAATGTACATATAAAATACATACACGAGTCCTCTACAATCCAATTCGAAGGAAAATTTTAAAGCAAATATATTCACCGAAATATTTGAGTCGAGAACTTCAGACTTTTTGTGTATGTACCTACATACGCAATGCGGGTATTTACGTGCGAAGGACTCTTTGAATATTCTTTATAACTTAGAATTGGTAATGAAATATGGTAACAAGATTTTAAAGAAACTATAAAATAAGTCAATTTCTTCTTTCATATCCTGCTAAATAACTTATATGTATTTATTTCTCCCATATTAAACTAAAATTATTTAATTAAATTTAATTAATATTTGAAAAAACTCTATTAACATCAAGTGTCATCCACTACAAGTGTATGTAAAAAAAATTTTCGAACTTAAGTTATTGAATAAAAAATATTTTATTAAGGATTGAAAATTTGAATATAAATATACATACAAATAAGGAGAGACTATGAACTAAGTAGAAATTGAATAACCTCTATTAATAAACAAATTTCAAAATAAATATTATATATTTAGTCAAAATAATACAAAATACATAGTACGTGAGTTGTGATGATAAAACGTTCTGTTATTATTGATATGAGAAATATATGTACGTAATGTATTTTTGACGTAAGTAGATGGGGTATTAATATATTTTTAATTTTATGTACGATTCCACTTCTTAAAATAAGCCTCTCCTATGATAAAGTTGTTAGAATGTCAAAATATTATATAATATAAATATGCTATGCACACACACATTTGCCCGGAACTAGGTCATTTCACAAATTAAATTCTGAATTCTGACGGAAAACTACAGAAAAAGTTATCTTTTATATTGCGGAAGATAACTCCTGTAATCGCCTGAGAAAAATAAGTCAATCTTTTGTTTGAGATTTATCTACATATTGTTGCGTAACATATATGAAAAATTATAATACCTCATTCTGAAATCTCAAAATTTGGTCAAGTAAATCATTACAACTTTTAAAAATAAATTGACAAGACGTCCGTCAATGCGTGACAAGGACAGTTAATAGAAAATAGTTGCGCGCGGAAAAGAGACAGGACGATATCTAGAAAAGACTATACATTGCTGGAACATTTTCGAATTTTAAAATGCTAGAACTTTCGATCGTTTTACCTATATAATGGTGCGACGGTGCGTCGAAGAGTCAATTAAAGTTTAATACGGAAGAAAATACTAGAAGAGAAGAAGAGGAAGTAAAATGAAATGAAACGAAACTAGTGGTGGCTAATAGTGCCTAAGGACCGGTCTGTAACGGTATTGTGCGAACTTTGTTTCCAGAATAAATTCCTCAGACACAACCGCGGAATGCTATACCTAAGTGTTTTAGCGTCTTTGTGTTCCGACGTGTATAAAGACCCGAGCACGTTACTTTTCTGGAACATTTTTGAATTTTTGGGAATGCTAGAACTTTCGATCGTTTTACCTATATAACGGTGCGACGGTGCTTCGAGAGAGAGAGAGAGAGAGTTTAATACCGTAGAAAATAGCAGAAAAGAAGAAGTGGAAATAAAGTGAGGAGGAGTGAAACTAGTGGCCGATTTCATTTTTCCTATTGCCGGACCCCGGCTCGTTACAATATTTTTATCTCTCACTTTTTATGCTTATATCGTTTGAAATCATAAAAACAATTATTTTATAAAAAATCCACGCCTACTTTTAAACAAGAGATTTAAAGTATATTTATTTATTATTTTTGCACAATACATATGCTACACTTAAACACGAACCTCCCGATTTTCCGCGAATGGGCATTAACTCACCACGCTCATTATTTATTTTATTTTCTAATTATTTCAAATTTAATAAAATCAAAATTTTATTTCAAATAAACGTTTCTTTTAAAGCCTTAGCCACACTACATCAATTAATAACTTGTTTGTTTTCTCTAATTTGTAAATGATCGTAATACTATTGGTAAAATATGTATATATATATTTTGGTATGCTAAATAGAGGATAACGATATAAAATATTATAATATAAAATATTACGGTGTGTAAATTTAACCGAACAATTCCACAGCACAGCTCTTATGTAGACGCTAGACGTGTCTGTGGTCGCCTTTGGTCCACGTTACATAACGTTATTTACCTCTCGCCCTCTTTCGGGACAAGAGATCGGTGCGCAACAATGGATTTTAAACAAACTGTTGCTCTAAAATATTGGTACACCGCGTTGTATACTGTGGCTTGCCTGCCGTACTGCTAACGACGTCACCCGGGATCTTTAGGGGGTTTCTTTCTTCGAATAAAATTCTTCAAACTGATATTAAGTTATTTTTTCTTGTTTCATTGTACATTTATATCATATTCTATATATTCATGCCTATCCCCCGAAGGGGTTGGCAGAGACCACAGAGCTCCATCCTCTACCTTCATCGCAGCGAAACGGCTCTCCATTGGTCGCTTCTCCCTCGTTCGCCCTCGTGAGAATCAGAACGTGACGGGTGGCGAACCACGTCGCCGTCATTTTTCAACAAATTAGGTATATTAAATTCGTCTTAATGAATACCACGAGCCGCAAGGGAGGATGGAGCCCAGCCCCAGGAGAGCCCTACATGCTGAGGTAAAGCACCATAGTACCCGGGAGAGCCCGATCCCGGGACGGTCGGCACGCTTGCAACTAAGCTCGCCCCTAGCCACGCATCCATTGGCACGGCAGACCGTGGATTGGAGAGGTAGGGAAAAGTTAGAGAAGAAAGGAAAGGGCAGGAACGGAAAATGCGGATTGGGGGGGTTACCAGACTCGAAATAAATATTTATAAATCCATATAAATATTTATTCCGATGCGGGAATCGAACCCGCGACCATTGACTCCGTGGGCGGAGAGCCGCGCCACTGAGCCAATCGGTCGTCTTTCATATATCATATTAAAATATATTTTTATTATATTTTATTAATATTTTTTAAATTTATCTTATATACGTGCCGGACGGGTGACATGTCTATATATAAGACGTCAGTCGAACTAATATTTTGTTTTAATAGAAAACAATTTATTTCTTTTTTATTTCAAACTTTAAATAACGAATTTAAAAAGAAATAATATAAAAAGTTTTATTTCATTAGTGATACATTTATTAATGTATCACTACAGTACCGAAGCTTCTTTTAAAGGTCTAATATGTATTATACATAGTTCTATTATATAATAATTTAAAATATATATAACGTATCCGATGGCAGAATTGTTTTCAAATATAAATGATGAATAAAGAGTATATGTCAATAAAATTTAATAACTTTTACGACGAAGAGAAGAGAAGGGTTTATTTTTTAAAAATTATTTTCCTGAATGTCGACCACCACGTCGGGCATACTCTAAAAATCTAGCCACAGTATTCTGTGCCACTCGCTGAAATAGTGACGTCGGGATACCATTAATTTTTATTTTAGTGCTGAGATGTTGTTCGTCGGATTTATGTCATAGACCTTATTTTTGTGAGGTACCCCCACAAAAATGTCCAAAGGTGTGAGATCTTGGTGGCCAGGAGACATCGATAAAATCACGAAGAAGCTTCATGCTACTAGCAGCTGAATTTTGTTGAAACAATGAGCGTGAAGTGAAGGCAGAATGTTCTCTTATTATAATTCAATATTGACAGAAAGTAATCGGTATGCATGCATTTACGAACCCAGAATCTAACGAAGATATAAAATCCAAAATGTTATTCTCGTAGCACATACATCATTTATTGGTTGGTACCTGATTCTCACGAGGGCGAAAAGCGACTAATGAAGAGCCGTTTCGCTGCGATGGATGGTAGCGGATGGAGCTCTGTGGTCTCTGCCAACCCCTGCGGGGGATAGGCGTGAATATATAAAAAACAAACATACATCATTAAATTATATTGGATTATGAAATGACGTCATAAATTATAGAACTGTTTAAGAAAACCCTACAATTATCAACGTAGGTCTTTGTTGCCATGTTAATACTTAATAAAAATAATTAACTTGGCACGACTAAAAAGCTCGTGTTACTTTGCACTAAACAGTCTTATTAGCTCGCGTGTACTTATGCTTTATGAACTATATGCAGGTGATGTAGCAGATGAAATGCACCTTATTGGAACAACGCTAAGGGATAGAATTGATTGAAATAAAAGTAAGATATAAATCTAAGCAATGAAAGCGGCTGGCAAAGAATGTATTGAACGTATGATGTTAGAGACGCATTTTCTTTGATTACCCTAATTAATTACTAATGTACCCACCAATCGTGGTAAGTATGGGCAAACGAAACTTTGAAATCTAAATTCAGCAAAAAAGACATTCTCGTACAAACTTATTGCGGCCAAAAAAATGTTTTTTAATGATCCAATTGTATTGTAAAGGTTTAACTTCCAGTTTTGTTTAAAAAAACAAGTATATGTACCACCCACCAATGGATCTCCCGAAGAATGAAAATCAACCTACCAAACTTGGATCACAAGTATTAGTCAAGCAGGATTGGCGGGTGATCTTGAAATTCACCGCGCTTAATCATTGGTAATCCAGACTCGGAATAATTCCCTGTAGGTCATGTATATATTCATCTCGATAACGGGAATAAAACCGGCGCCTCTTGATTCCGAAACGTCCGCACCCCATTGCAAATTTGAAGGTTGCGCATGTCATCTTGCACCGTATCTTTTCTGCGGTACCTGAGACGCCCTACAGGACGTCGTCCAGTTGGGCGACCCATATACGCTCTCTTGACTCGACTCAGCCAACGAAATCGGTGAGTGTTAGTCTCTTTTATTATTATACATTGGGTTAGGCCACCAGATGCTCGATTTCAGCAATTTTTTCGATTGCGCCAACTGCCATCATCTCTTGTTTTATAAAATAATGATACATATGAGAAAATTGTAAAATATTCAGATAAGCGTGGTTGATTAATTTTTGTTCCTCGAGAAATGGGGAGGCCCATGCTTAGCAGTAGTACGCTTATGGGCTGTGATAAAAAACCCTACCCTACACTTAAATCTTTTCCATCAACCCAAAGGTTAACTTGCACAGAATTCCTTTGTATATGGGATGGGAAGGCAAACGAGCAGGCGTGGCACCTGATGGAAAGCAATCAACGCCGCCCATAAACATCCGCAGTGCCATAGGCAGTGCAGAAACGTTACCGGCCTTTAATGAAAGTGTCATTATGTGCGAGGGAGGGGAGAGGAGAGTTGGGCGGAACTCAACCGCTCACCGGAAGAGGCGCGGTAGCTAAATCTATCTAGCTATCACTCAGATACTGGTTTTCTGCGGGAGTGTGGTACTTCCCCGGACAAGCCGGCCCTATCAATTCATGCTACAGACAAATATTATGCCATTTTTTACAAAGTATTCGTCTGTAGCGTGGCTCTACTAGTATTGAAATGGCTTTAAGTCCGTCTTCGTACCAAAAACTGTGCAATAAGAAGAAATAAATAGATAAATATATCTACAGTTAAAATTTAAAAATGAGTACAAAACGTCAAACTTAGTGTAACGAATTACTCTTTGTTCGTTAACCACTGCTAGAACTAAATTCAAAAGTTCTCCATTCAGAAAACAATTCAAGCTGAACTTAAAACGTAATCCTTTAACTCCGCTTAAGTTCTCTTTGTCTTCAAAGTTAGCCCAGCGATTCAATGGTTCGACTCGATACATTGAGAATGCTCAGTTTAACAATTATTTCACTTTGTTCAAAGAGAAGGAATAAAATATACATTATTGTAATTGCAAGGAAAAAAATTGTAATTGCAAAAAAGCAAGGAAGCTGTGTCGGGATCGTAGCGGATGGAGATCTGTGGTCTCTGCCTAACCCTACAGGGAGACAGGCGTGACTAAATGTATGTATGTATGTAATTATGTGGAGAGTCAGAACTTTTACTTAGCTAAGGCTAAACTTTTAATCCGCTACAAGCAAACAAGAGCAGAAAAATAATAGTGTGTGTTTTCTACTGGAAGAAGTTGATTTACGGGGAACTTAATCGTAAAAAAATTTTAGTTACGTAACGTAAGATAACTCTTAACATTTGTTTTTCGTAGAGTCTACTATACCTGTTGATGCCTCGTGTTGATGCGACACACGTGTCGTGTGCAATGTAGATAAATGGTGGTATGTGTTTGGTGTTGCTGATAGTGGATGGGAGATGGAGAGTTGCTGACGGCCGTTTTTTCGAAAATTTAGTTTGAGTTCCCCGTAAATCCACTTCTTCCAGTAGAAAACACACATAATTACTTTTCTGTTTTGTTTGCTTGTCGCAGCTCAAAGCTAAGTAAAATTCTGACTGTCCACATAGTAATGAATTTCCGCAAATTAACCAGAGGTAGTTGCAAGCCTTTAAGATATGAGTAAACTTGTTTTTCGAAAGTTGTAAATGTCGTATTGGTTCGGGAATAGCTGAAGGAATAGTTTCATAAAGTTGTTATGCGTGGAATGAAGTTTTGGGTAAAACGCACTGTTCTGGATCGCCACTCATCCAGATGGTGGGGATGACAGTTTTCCTTTAAGTGAAAACTTGTAAACACAATGTTATGTTTCTAAATTCTTTTCTTCTCTTCATTTTAAGATCTTATCAAGGAAAGTTTGACTGTCCACCTTTGTAATGGGTTTCCGCAAAGTAACGCCCGACCCCATCAATTGTATAAATTTATTGACATAATTCGCAGGACGTCCATGCTGCTACGGAGTTAGCGGGATCATTAGTTGGCAAGTAATGTCCTCGTAAGCTTAATGTTGGCAAGCATGTGATAACGATACTAGAAGTTGCTGCCAAACTAAGCAACATTATGACATCATGATATATATATATATATATATATATATATATATATATATATATATATATATATATATATATATATATATATATATATATATATATATATAGTATAGTACTAAGTGGATAGTCAGAACTTTTACTTAGCAAAGATCCGCGATAAGCAAAAACAATAGAACATTAATAATGTGTGTTTTCGTGCTGGATGAAGTGGTTTTACAACTTAAACTAATAATTAAATTATTGAAAAACAGCAGTCAGCAACTCTCCACCTACAAACCACTATACGCAACATCAAACACACACTACCATTTTTTTACCTTAAAAAATACACGTGTTTCGCCTCAACGCGAGACATCATCAGGTATAGTAGACTCTACGGAAGACAGCCGTTAAGTGACGAAGAAGTGTCTTAACGGTTGTCTTCCGTAGAGTTTACTTTGCAGATATATAAGGCAATAATATGATTACAACTATGAAGAATCATAATTCACAGCAGCCGAAAGTCTGACAGAGAATATAAAAAAAATTATTGAAATTAAAGAGACATGGAGATGAAGAAATTTATCTTTTCTTTTGTTGCCACATTACCCTGAAAAATGTCGAAACAAAAGAAATTTGTGTCGAGTGAAAGCTGTTCTTTGTAAACGTGTGTTGCATGTAAAAATAACTTAGTAACTTCGCTTTCATACCTTATAACGTACAACACAATGTAACAAAAAGGGGTTTATGATTTCAAACGCGCTGGCTCGTGACCTCGTGTTGTAAATGTGTTCGGCTGTGTTTTTCTCCACAACCTACTTCATAACGTATTCATTATTTTATTGTATTAAAAATAAGACTTGCAATGTTTTTAATACTATTAGATTTCTTTTTAAACATTGCAACTAACCTTATAATGCTTCTGCTATGAAATTGTGCCATAAAAGATTAACGATTATTGTATTAAAAATAAGACTTGCAATGTTTTTAATACTATTAGATTTCTTTTTAAACATTGCAACTAACCTTATAATGCTTCTGCTATGAAATTGTGCCATAAAAGATTAACGATTATTGTATTAAAAATAAGACTTGCAATGTTTTTAATACTATTAGATTTCTTTTTAAACATTGCAACTAACCTTATAATGCTTCTGCTATGAAATTGTGCCATAAAAGATTAACGATTATTGTATTAAAAATAAGACTTGCAATGTTTTTAATACTATTAGATTTCTTTTTAAACATTGCAACTAACCTTATAATGCTTCTGCTATGAAATTGTGCCATAAAAGATTAACGATTATTGTATTAAAAATAAGACTTGCAATGTTTTTAATACTATTAGATTTCTTTTTAAACATTGCAACTAACCTTATAATGCTTCTGCTATGAAATTGTGCCATAAAAGATTAACGATTATTGTATTAAAAATAAGACTTGCAATGTTTTTAATACTATTAGATTTCTTTTTAAACATTGCAACTAACCTTATAATGCTTCTGCTATGAAATTGTGCCATAAAAGATTAACGATTATTGTATTAAAAATAAGACTTGCAATGTTTTTAATACTATTAGATTTCTTTTTAAACATTGCAACTAACCTTATAATGCTTCTGCTATGAAATTGTGCCATAAAAGATTAACGATTATTGTATTAAAAATAAGACTTGCAATGTTTTTAATACTATTAGATTTCTTTTTAAACATTGCAACTAACCTTATAATGCTTCTGCTATGAAATTGTGCCATAAAAGATTAACGATTATTGTATTAAAAATAAGACTTGCAATGTTTTTAATACTATTAGATTTCTTTTTAAACATTGCAACTAACCTTATAATGCTTCTGCTATGAAATTGTGCCATAAAAGATTAACGATTATTGTATTAAAAATAAGACTTGCAATGTTTTTAATACTATTAGATTTCTTTTTAAACATTGCAACTAACCTTATAATGCTTCTGCTATGAAATTGTGCCATAAAAGATTAACGATTATTGTATTAAAAATAAGACTTGCAATGTTTTTAATACTATTAGATTTCTTTTTAAACATTGCAACTAACCTTATAATGCTTCTGCTATGAAATTGTGCCATAAAAGATTAACGATTATTGTATTAAAAATAAGACTTGCAATGTTTTTAATACTATTAGATTTCTTTTTAAACATTGCAACTAACCTTATAATGCTTCTGCTATGAAATTGTGCCATAAAAGATTAACGATTATTGTATTAAAAATAAGACTTGCAATGTTTTTAATACTATTAGATTTCTTTTTAAACATTGCAACTAACCTTATAATGCTTCTGCTATGAAATTGTGCCATAAAAGATTAACGATTATTGTATTAAAAATAAGACTTGCAATGTTTTTAATACTATTAGATTTCTTTTTAAACATTGCAACTAACCTTATAATGCTTCTGCTATGAAATTGTGCCATAAAAGATTAACGATTATTGTATTAAAAATAAGACTTGCAATGTTTTTAATACTATTAGATTTCTTTTTAAACATTGCAACTAACCTTATAATGCTTCTGCTATGAAATTGTGCCATAAAAGATTAACGATAACGATTTTAAAAAAAATACAATAAAAAAATAAAAAATGAGGATACATACGGAGTTCCTTTCGCCGTTTCTTCTCCGTCCAGAGGAACCTAATATAAAACGGTGGTAAAAGCTTGTTAGTGGACTGAGGTTCTTTCGGTGAATTATGATTTTTAAAAATTATAATTATATTATTGCTCATTTTTATATTATTTTATGTGTGTACTTATACCTCCTGCTCTTCTGATTACCTACTGGTTTTAGCAGAAAATAGTATTAAGTATCAAACAGGCGATTTATACAATTATATAATTAAAAAGTAATATATATAAAAACACGCTTCGCCACTATATTATTCATATATTTATTCCTAAATTTTTATCCTACTAAATATCTTATATAAGAGATTTTTTTCTCCCATATAATACTAAAAGTAATTAATTAATTCATTAATTAATATTGGCAAAAACTATAATAACATCAAGTGTCATCCACTAAAAGATTTTGAAATGTATTTGAACTTGAGTGGATAATAAAAAGTATTTTATTAACGATTGAAAATTTGGACAAGATATATTTTATATAGGGAGTGATTTATATAGGGAGGGATTTATATAGGGAGAGTGTGTGTAAATTAAATTAGATATAAATTATAAATAGTCACTGGTTTTATAGAAAATTTTGTCGAAAATCAAAATTTAAACTAAAACGTTCAGTTCAAAGTGCCTTAAGCGGAGTTAGTGAGGATTAGTTTTTTGCCATTCTGCTTTTATTTTCTCTAAAGAGTAAGCTTTTGAATTCAGTTTCAGTAACAGTTACGGAACAAAGGTTCATTTGTGATATTGAATGAAAGCTCCTCTATACAATGGAATAATTTTGGTATTAAAAGTAGTTATTTGAACGTTGGTTCGACTGTAAATGTTAATTTTCCGAAAGCTGTGGTTTATTTCAGGTATTACTTAAATATTGTTCAATTCTTATGATTGACAATTTCTTCGTCATCATTATCATCAACGGCCTGCAGCAGTGCACTGCTGGACATAAGCCTCTCCCTAGAAACGCCACCTAGCCCAATCTTCAGTTTCATGCATACAGTTTCTGCCAGCCACCTTGTGTTGGTCGCTGTACCATCCCACACTACTTTTGCCGACACACAGTCTCCATCCCATTTCAATATTCGTTTACACCAACGATTGTCAGTTCTCTGATATATATATATATATATATATATATATATATATATATATATATATATATATATATATATATATATATATATATATATATATATATATATATATATATATATATATATATATATATATATATAGTTTTAGCAGAATACTAATATTTTGTTTTTATTATTGAGTATTGAACAGACGATTTAGGCAATTATTTTAGTAATAATAATGGAAAAGGTACAATATTACAATTATAATCAAATAAAACTCAAGGCTCAACATTAGCTGAGTGGCAAAGATCTTGCTTTCTGAGTAAATAGTAGCGGGTTGTATCCCCGCATCGGAATAAAAATATTATGTAGTATGATGGCCTACAAAATTTATTCCGAATATGGTTACCCTGCAAATCTGTCTTGAATAAACATGGTGGATATTCAGCCAGAAACCAACCAGTTATAAAATTACACTATTTTTGGAATTGAGTAAAAAATAATAAAAATTACAGGTTAAGCACGAAGAAAAGACGATAGATATCAAATTCCTCCTCTATTTTCTTATATTAAAAAAGGATAGTATATTAAGATGATTAATGGAGTCAGGCGTTACTTTACGGAAATCCATTACTATGTGGACATTCTGAACTTTTACTTAGCTAAGATTCGCGGCAAGCAAAACAAAAACAGAAAAATAATAATGTGTGTTTTCTACTGGAAGAAGTGGATTTACGGAGAACTTAAACTAAATCTTACCGAAAAAACGGCCGTCAGCAACTCTCCACCTCCCAACTACTCTACACAATACAAAACACACACTACCATTTTTCCACCTTGCAAGAACACATGCTTCGCCCCAACACGTGGCATCATCAGGTATAGTAGACTCAATGGAACTTAACGGTTGTCTTCCTTTTTCTCCATTTCCTTTTGGGTATAACATTTTTTCTATTCTATTCTTGTACTTCTTACCCTTCTTTCGTCTATAAGAGTGCTTGCAAAAGGTTACTTAAGAGTATTTCAAGAGCTACAATGACTTTTTGTAAAAGATTGAAAAATGCTTTTTCGGCAAGTAATATTAAATTTAATGACAAAACAAAAAATAGTCAATAATATTCCAAAAGCTACAATGACTTATTATAACAGATTTAAATTAAAAACTTTTTCGAAAAAAAATATTGTCAAACACAAAAATAAAATATATAAGCAAACGCCGCAAACCTACCCACATACCTAAGCGAATATTGCACATCGTTGGTCGTAAATGAGGCGACGGGACCCCAGTAAACCGACCCCTAACCGCAGTCCTAATCTAGGCGCGTTACGGTCGTCGCAGCGATACCACCCTCCACCACCTACCTACCCGCGCTACGTTTGACACAAACTTACTTAACAGCACCGAACGCTGTGTCATAGTTATATTAACAGTGGGATTACTTCGGGCTTGGCGTCATAAACCCGCCGTGTTGATAACTAGAAATAATGAAAATATTCGCATACATGGAGAGAGAAACCTATTTTCATATACTTCCTTAATACATACATACATACATATCGTCACGCCTGTCTCCCGTAGGGGTAGGCAGAGACCACAGATCTCCATCTGCTACGATCTCGGCATACTTCCCTTGCTTCCTCCACACTCATTATTCTCCTCGTGCAAGCCCACCGGTTGAGGATACTCTTGACCTGGCCTTTCTTAAAAAGTTCAGCAATTTGGTCAATGTACGTTTTTCGTGGTCTTCCTCTTCCGGCCCTTCCATCCACATTCGCAAGGTAATTTTCTTTTGCCAGTCGTCTTTCATTCATCCTCTCTATATGTCCAAACCATCTAAGCATCCCTTTTTCTACTTTTGTCACAACACCTTCTTTTACTCCACATTGCTCTCTTATATCTTCATTTCTTATTCTATCATTCAAGGTTACACCACACATACTTCTTAATGCTCTCATTGCCAACCGCATTCAGTCTGCTTTCATGCTTCTTCTGCCAAACCCAACTTTCACTACCGTATATTAGCGTCGGAACAAACACCCCCTGATGAACCGCCTACCTTCTTTAATAATAATAATAATTCTTTATTTGTATCATGTGAGGTGTAACAACATGAAAATAAAGACGTATAAAAGCTCCATCATATTGCCTCTTACGACGTATAAATTTCATTAATTATTACATACTATGAAAAAGAACTAAAACATTAATACAGATCCAAATACATAACTAAATTATATATATTGTCTTATGTGCACTTTTTATAAGAATACACAATGAGGTAAATAATGTAATAGGCCGTTTTTATGGTAAAATTAGAATAACTGTTGTTCATGGATGCGTGCTAAGCCATGGGAACCATAGATACCTTGTCTTAGATTTACATACATACATATAATCACTGCTGTCTCCCAAAAGGGTTAGACAGAGACTACAGATCTCCATCCGCTACGACCCTGACACACCCTCCCTGCTTCCTTCACACCTATCCATCTTTTCATCTATCCTTCTTCACACATTCATCGTAACGAAACGGCTCTGCGGTCGTCGCTTCTCGCCCTCGTGGGAATCAGGACGTGAGAGTTGGCGAACCACGCCGCCGTCATTTTTAAACGAATGAGGTATATTATGATTCGTCATAGTGAATCCCACGAGCCGCAAGGGAGGATGGAGGTCAGCCCCAGCAGAGATGCGGGGCTCGCTGAGGTAAAGCACTATAGTACCCAGTGGAGCCCGATCCCGGGACGGTAGGCGTGCTTGCGATTAAGCTCGCCCCTAGCCACGCATTCTTTAGTACGGCAGACCTTGAATTGGCGGAGAGGAAGGGAAAAAGATCGAGAAGAAAGGAAAATGCAGGGGAAAGAAAAGATGGGTTTAGACAGGCATACTATACTATCGCGAAGGAAGACGAGGAGTGATACAGTAGATTAGATTTATGTCTCTAAATATGTCTTATCTTTAAAGCAATCAAGTTAATCCAACGGCCCTCTTAGTAAGAGGACTGTTGGATTGCCGATGAAATAAATAAATAAATATAGAAACTCATCTATCACATTAAATAAAAAAAAACAAGCCTACACATACCTAAAAGGTCGGCAACACTGCAGGAGATTGCCCTCCTATCCCAAAAAAAAAAATTGACGTCGTTATTCTTTGACGATGGGGTACGCATACTTCCTACCGATCCGATCTATTCGCGCTACCATCTAAAAGAAGTTAAGGAAAATTAAGAAATAACAACAACGGTTCAATTTTATTAACATATATGTAATTATTAAAATGATGTTATAACAACAACGGTTCAGCGTTATTAACATTAATGTAATTATTAAAATTATGTTATAACAACAATGGTTCAACTTTATTTACATATATGTAATTATTAAAATTATGTTATAACAACAAGGTTTTTAAAAAAGGCCAGGTCAAGAGTACCCTTAATCGGCGGGCAAGCAAGGGAAGTATGCCAAGATCGTAGCAGATGGAGATCTGTAGTCTCTGCCTACCCCTACGGGAGACAGGCGTAACGATATGTATTTATGTATATATAACAACGGTTCAACTCTATAAATATTTATGTAATTATCAAAATTATGTTCCTCTTACATCCATTCAAAGAAATTTTAATTATATATATGTGTATGGTAACTTCAATATAAATAGCTAACATGTAACCGAAAAATAAATTCTACTGACAGGGCATTACTTTGAATAGGCCCATTCGATAACTAAGCTCGCCTGAATGGACTGTACATGGGTAGGTACAATACAACGTTCAAAAGCGAGGGTATAGTGCGAAAAAAATAAAAATGAATGCTTCTTTTTATGTTACGATGTTTAATAATGTCACGATATGTTTTTATTTATAAAATAAAATAGTTATCGTACTTTTTCAAACAAAGAGAAAGCACTATATATATATTTTTTTAATTTTGATTTTATTTTAAATAAAAAGTGTGTAAGTATTCATTTAGGTCATCATACTCTTGGCAGAGCAGTCGTGTTCTTTAAATTAATGGTGACTTTTTTAACTAGACGCCATTCATCCCTCACGGCTACCTTCTTCATGCATAGGGGGCTATTAAGAGCGGTATTTATTTGACCCTACCACCACATTAGAAAGCTGCCGCGTGTTCAACTCCTTTCCACTTTTCCCTGCACTACCAAGCGCTCGATAGAGATGCTATCCCGCCGAGACCCTATCCAAAGAAGGAAAGTAAGCGATCATGTACAATGGAGGCGTATCTTCTAAACTCGGTCCATTACATACCGAGCATTATTCGCCAACACCACATTGTGTAAGTATACTGACAACCAATAGGCTCAAGGAGTCACGGGTTCGATCCCCGGATCATGATAAATATATGGTGATAGGCAGTCAACTTGGTAATATAAACCACTCTACCACGATTCACAATCTACCACTTTAAATAATATTAAAAATTGATACTAATAATGAATCTCTCGTTATTTTCAGGGCACCACGGCACGTCGAGGGCTCGCGGATGGCGAGGGGGCGTCCAGCCATCTCCAGACGTGACCGCAAACAACTCAGTCAGCAACATTACCGCACAATTGGGGGGGACGGCTTACCTTCACTGTTTGGTGGGACACTTGAGCGAGAGAGGGGTTCGTACTTATTTATTTTAATGTTTCACATGAGAAAATATCTCCTCTCTAATTATCTAGCATTATTTAAAAGCAGTGGAAAGCAACGCCGAACAAAATAGAATCATCTGTATATTACAACATATAACATTCCAGAAGTTTTCCCGACCTTTAGAAAAGTGTTGAATTGAATTCGCAAATTCTAATGTTGGTTTTTCTGGAGGAACAGACAATAACCCACGCCGCTTGGCTAATCTTTTTTTAAAAAAACTTTGACTTTTCGGTTATCTTCCGTAGAGTCTACTATACCTGAAGATGCCTCGTGTTGGGACGAAACACGTGTCGTTTACAAGATGGAAAAGTGGTAATGTGTGTTTGGTGTTGTGTATAATGGTTGGTGGGTGGAAAATTGATGGCCGATTTTCGGTAAGTTTTTGGTTTAAGTTCCAAATAAATCCACTTCATACAGCACAAAAAAAACACACATTATTAATTTTCTGTTATTGTTTTGCTTGTCGCGGATCTTAGCTAAGTAAAACTTTTGACTGTCCACATAGTGATGGATTTCCGCAAAGTAACGCCTGACTCCATTCCATCTGTAATTTTTTTATAAAACATTTAATGTTTTATAAAAGTTACTTAAATATATAATTGGCTCGTACTAGCGCTACTGCCTTTCGAATCAATGGTCGTGAGTTGAATTCCCGCATCGGCCAATGTAGCGAGAGCTGGTTAACATCTGTTCCTCCGGATGGGTAAATCTCTTGCCCAGCAACGGAACATATATGAACTGTAGAAAAAAAAATATTTTAAGTATGAAATTATTTATTCACTTACTTTTACAACTGCCTACATTTTACATTAATGTATAGAGATGGATCAAAAAGAAACATTTTTGAAAATTACTCCACATATAATTATAATTATACTAGATACATTAGCTATAGTGAGATGTTTATCAATATAATACGTATTCCATTTCATTTCCAACGACAATATTATATAGTAGTACACGGGAATAATTCCATCTAAGTGCTCGCTCATTTCTCATTAATATATGTAGGTTTCTCGTTTGAAACTGCTCTTAGACATCTGTGTGTTATTTACTATACACGTATCTTGCTGTTTCAACAAAATTCATTTATTTATCAAGCAATATGTCAAAATAGGTTTTTAGAGCTTCTTATGTTAATGTAAAAATATCAATACCAGCGTAATTTCTATTATATAGTCTGCCTACACGAGAAAGTATTGAATTTGGCCATAATTCGTGTTCCGGTGGACACTTATATCTAGGCTACTACAAATAAATTTATATAGTATTTCAATAAAATTTATTTATTTCCTTAAGAACACCAATAACGAACATACTGGAGTAGTATATCAAAATAAATTATGAATATCTTATAAATTATTATTCAGCTTTCTAAAATACCACAACATGTATTAAAAATATGGCAACAACTAGTTATTATATTAATTTATAATATATAATAACATATAATAACTCACTCTAACTAAAATAATATATAATAACTCGTACACGAAATAAAACATATCATAAGAAGGAAAAAAATCAATAACATACAAAATAAACTATTAATACTAGATGTGACTATTAAAAATTATATATTATTTAGGATTATAATTACTATTGCAGATAAAACATATTCTTTGTCATCGTTCTCTTTCGTTTTTTTACAACCCATATTGCCTTTCCATTTCTGGAAAAATGGACAATAACCCACCATACTTATCCTTTGTGGATTGGTGGGATAACCAGACAGACCAGAAATTTATCTTGATGCGGGAATCGAAGCCGTGCCCATTGATTCCGTAGGCGGAAGCTCCGACCTCTGACCCAATTGATCGTCGTACTTTTCTTGCGCATTAAAATATTCCATTACTATTCCTGTCCCGTACTTTTATAAGGATATGAGGGTTGTATCTCAGACTCCGAAAAACGTGAAAAGGAGTTCGAAATATGGGCATGACATTGCATTGCATATAGTCGGGCTCGCTATTATATGCGCTCAAAAAGTAGCCAATGAGAAAGGTCTCTGACAAATAAAGCAGAAACCAATTTTTGCAGATCTTTAAAAGTATAAAATTAGCTTATTATATAACGGGCAAATTATAAGACTTAATAGTTATGAATTGTTGCAACTTATCATGATGGGAAAAGTCACAAAAAGATGGTTTTGTCGGTGAAAGGAATCTTGGCTAAGTAATATCAGAGAGTGGAACAAGACAGCGAATACTACGGAACTTTTTCTCGTCTCTAAAGACAGAAATAGTTGTCTTCAATTAGCTGCCAAGCTTCTCTAGTCGGAGAGGCACTACACGAATAGAAGGTATTATTATATTAAACAAGTTTTGGTGTACAACGAAGATAAACGTGTCTTGTGGAACAATAAATCCTTTAGTGTTAAACTAGTCCAAATGTTTACAGATTAGTACGTAAACTAAACTCATACGTCATTCCCTAACTTGAATAATTTGACACTAATATAGTTGATTTATTATTCTCTGGTAGATATAATTTGGAATGAACAAATCCACCAGAGAACTAAATTCACTGACATATTTTTTCGAATTGGCAAACTAAAGTGGCAATGGGCTGGTCACGTTTGTCGGAGATCCGACAATCGTTGGAGCAGACTAGTGCTGGAGTAGAGACCATGTCTCGGCAAACATAGTGTGGGATGCCCCCCGGCTAAATGGTGCTTCTTGAGGGAGGCCTATGTCCAGCAGTGGACTGCCGCAGGCTGTTGATTGATTGATAGTTGATTAATAGAGTGAGGCATTGCTTTGCAGAAATCCATTATTGTGTGGACATTTAGAAATTTTTACTTGGCTAAGATACGCGATAAGCAAACAAAAGCAGAATATGGTAATTTGCGTTTTTTACTGAAGGAAGTGGATTTATAGAGAACTTAATCTACATGACTTAACGTTAGTCTTCCGTAGAGTCTACTGTACTTGATGATGCCTCGTGTTGAGACGAAACACGGCAAAAGTAGTGGTATGTTGATGTTGTTGGTATAAGTAATAGTGGTTGTGTTATTGTGTAGAGTTGCTGACGACCGTTTTTCCGTAAGATTTAGATTTATTTCTCAGTAAGTCCACTTTTTTCTTTAAAAAACACACATTATTATTTTTCTACTTTTCTTTGCTTAACGCCGATCTTAGCAAAGTAAACATTATTTAATATTATTATCATTTGTTTTTATCATCTATACAATATATTTCCCATTAACCCAAAGGTTATTAATGGAGTCAGGCGTTACTTTGCGGAAATTCGTCACTATGTGGACAGTTCAAAGTTTTACTTAGCTAAGATCCGCGACAAGCAAAACAATAACAGACAATTAATAATGTGCGTTTTTCTGCTGGATGAACTGGACTTATTTGAAACTTAGACCAAAAACTTACCGAAAATCGGCCATCAATTCTCCACTCACCAACCACTATACACAACACCAAACAACCGCCTTGTAAACGACACGTGTTTCGCCCCAATCTTCAGGTATAGTAGACTCTACGGAAGACAACCGAAAAGCGAGGCATTCCTTACCAGTCAACCCAAAGGATGACTGGTGGCAAATGCTTTCTGGTTTTAAATCTGCCTTTGTACAAATATTTATACGGAAAAATAAATAAATAAACCTAAGGACGTGTGATTGTATTATTTGTTTATACCCACTGTTCAAAGCATTTAAATCTACGTCCTGCGTAGTTAAAGAAGATCGCGGATACCGAATCGGCGAGGATAATATCATCATAAACTTAAAATTATATATTATTTTCTCACATAAGACTAATTAGAGGGGCGGCTAATTTTAATAATAGTTGTTTGTTTTGCAGCAAGTCTCCTGGATTAGAAAACGGGACTGGCATATCTTGAGTTCCGGAAAGTTCACCTATACGAATGATGAGCGATTTCAAGTAAGTTGTTTGTTTTATTTATTATAAGTATATATAAGTCCTAATGGGTTCTAGTACCTACCTAACTACCTAATGGGTAGTCCTAAAGTTAAGAGTAATTCTAATAAATCCGAGAGACATATAACGTAAATAAAGAAGAAATATATACTCTTGAATATTAACTAATGCAGAATTCCTATCACCCATCCCTACCATCTTTCCCTCATCTCTCTTTTCCTTGCTTCTTGCATGTCAACCGATTGATTTTTTAAATTAAAAGAACATTATATTGTACGAGGTGCACTAAAAAATCCACATCTTTATAAAATAATACAGTGGGCACACTCTACTAGGAGATCATGACATTAACAGAGTATCTTGTGTGATTAATTAAATTAAAGAAAATTGTAACCAATATACCACAGAAAAACCGGTGTTAGGAAAGCTTATGAATTTGTAATCAAGCGAACACTAACAGTGGTACCTTCCCTTTTCCGATCCATCTTCCCTTTTCCTCATCTCTCTCTCGCTCTATTTTGTCCTTCTTACGTGTCGATTGGTTGACTTTTTAAATTAAAAAAAAAACTTGTATTGAAGGAGATTCACTAAAAGATGCACACCTTTATAAACTACCGCATTGGGAACACTATACCGGGAGATCATGACATTAACAGAGTATCTTGTGTGATTAATTAAATTAAAGAAATTTGTAACCAATTTACTAAAAAAGAACCGGCGTTAGCAAAACTAATGAATGATAAGCAATTTCAAGTAAGTTGTTTATTTTATTTATTATAAGTATATATAAGTCCTAATGGGTTACATTAAGAGTAGTTCTAATAAATCCGAAAGACATATAACATAAATAAAAAGAGAAATATGTGTTCTTTAATATTAATTACCACAGAATTCCAACCTTTCTCTCCCTCTCTCTCCCTCTCTCTAATATCTCTCTCTTTTTCCTTTCTTCTTTTGAATCAATTGATGTTTTTAAATTAAAAGAACATTGTATTGGAGGATATTCACTAAAAGATGGAACACTCTACTAAGAGATCATGACATTAACAGAGTATCTTGTGTGATTAATTAAATTAAAGAAAATTGTAACAAATTTACCACAGAAGAACCGGCGTTAGCACAGCTAATGAATTTGTGATCAAGCGACCACTAACAGTGTACTCATTTGGAACAGGAATTATCGGGAATCGGTAACGACTGGTCGATTGTCGCGATCGGAAAACTATTCGATTCGATATCCACGTCCCTGATATTGCTTTATTGGTAGTTCTGGGCGGAATTGCATTCGTATTGCTCGCTTTACTCAACTGTAAAGTGCCATTTCCGGTACGTTGACGTTCAGATAAAAAAGAGCCTGCTGTACTGAACCTCGAGGATTATATATCAGGGGTCAGGGGTTGGCAACTTGATACAATACAAAATACAAAAATATCTATAAATACCGATTGGCTCAGTGGCGGGGCCCTCTGGCCACAGAGTCAATGGTCGCGGGTTCGATTCCCGCATCGGAATAAATATATATGTATGGATTTACAAATATTTATTCCGAGTCTGGTAACTCCCCCAATCCCCATTTCCGTTCCAGCTCTTTCCTTTCTTCTCTATCCTTTCCCTTCCTATCCGCCAATCCACGGTCTGCCGTGCCAAAGGATGCGTGGCTAAGGGCGAGCTTAGTCGCAAGCGTGCCGACCGTCCCGGGATCGGGCTCACATGGGTACTATGGTGCCTTACCTCAGCATGCAGAGCTCTGCTGGGGCTGACCTCCATCCTCCCTTGCGGCTCGTGAGATTCACTTACACAAATTTAATATACCTAATTTGTTGAAAAATGACGGCGACGTAGTTCACCGCCCGTGACGTACTGATTCTCACGAGGGCGAGAAGCGACCAATGGAGAGCCGTTTTGGTGCAATGAATGGTAGCGGATGGAGCTCCGTGGTCTCTGCTAACCCCTGCGGGGAGATAGGCGTGATTATATAATAAATAATAATAAAAACGTAATGAATGTGTTAATATAACTATTACAATGATTGTATGTGCATACAGGTATTACATGGAGAAGGCTCAGAGGATTGGACTTTGCAGATTAAATTCGTGCAGAAAAGGGACAACGGCACCTACGAATGTCAGGTAAGTGAAATATTCTTATTTAGAGAAGAAATAATTTAAAAAAATAATGATGCAAAAAAAAATTCAACTGACCTCCTCGAGGAACGCAATAATAATTGTTACCCTAAGTGATATGGAATATTTATAAATCGAAATTCCACCACCATATCCCGTGTTAACTAGAATTTTGTATTCTATATGATTATTCAAGAAAATTTTTTTTTTTGTACGCAGAAATGTTTCATATATCTCCATACTACATCGAATTTATAACGACGAATATTTTTGTTGTATAAACTCCTCCCAGCCGCACGGTTCTACCGTCGCACTACAAACCACAAAAATAAGGTCCATCCTCATCACCTGGATGACTGGCCGTCTACCAACATGCGATTTAGTCACAGTTTTCTGCCACAAACTTTACAATTTCCCACCTGCGGTATTCCCACATGATTACGACATAGGGACATTCAAAAAAAGCGACTGTGTTCACTAAAGTCCTGCAAAACATCTGAGAGACCTCCGGCGTTGTGAGTGTCTATGGGTGATGGCCATCATTTACCATCATGTGGCCTACGTACTCCTTTGCTTGATCTGCTATAAAAAAACTTAATTTTTCTTTCCGCTTTATCATCGAATTAATATTTCTAAACAACAAAAAACACTTTATTTCTTTTTTTTTATTAGCTCATCAACCTCTATTAGAATTGAAATGATATTACAATATATTGTTGCGTAACACATATATAAAAATATTTTTTTAATAAATGATTAAAACCTCATTTTGGAATTCAGGCCAAGCAAGCTATTACAACTTTTAAAAATAAATTAACAAGACGTATTGACGGACGTCGACGGCGTGACAAGAACAGTTAAAAGAATGTAGCTGCGCGCTGAAAAGGGACAGACCGATGTCTAGAAAAGACTACACATTGCTGGAACATTTTCGAATTTTGCGAATGCTAGAACTTTCGATCTTTTTATCTATATAAAAGTGCGACGGTGCGTCGAAGGGGAGTTTTAAGGTTTAATACGGAAGAAGATCGAATAAAAATAGTAGAAAAAAAGACATGGAAGCAGAGTAAAGTGAAAGTGAAACTAGTGGTGCAAAATAGTGTCTAAGGAGGCCGATTTTATTTTTCCAATCCCCGTATGTCGTAGCAATATGCTCTCTATAATTTTTGCATATATGCATATAATCATCATACAAATATTATATAATATTCATTCCTAATCGCTCCGATAATCAATCCGATGGCGCTTGCCTCAAAAACCTCCACCACTCCACTACTTAGATCGTTCTAAGGCAATGTATTAAAGGCGAAATTAATATTTCGCATACAAACTTTACAATACCAATACGCTCCAGCTAATTAAAGTTTGTGTAACATTTACATACCAGCAGTATATTTAGTGCTAACCGCACCGGAGTGCAGGTGTGCAGCATTTGAGTTAATGAAACTAAATATATTTTACGCTAACATGCGTTTCAGTTGCAAATGCAAATTCTAATTCGGGATTTCAAAATGCTAACAATATAAATATATATATATATATATATATATATATATATATATATATATATATATATATATATATATATATATATATATATATATATATATATATATATATATATATATATATATATATATATATATATATATATATATATATTTCGATGATCCTGAGGTGATCCTAACACGCATTGTTTTCAAAATCTAAGCAATTACACAAATTCTTATATAAAGCAACCTGAAACCTGTAACTTAACGACCAATTGGCTCGGTGGCTCGTCCAGAAATGGAGAGGCCCATGCTCAGCAGTGGGACATATATGGGCTATTAAAAAAAACCTGTAACTTATTGCTAATTTCGCAGTAAGCTACAGGTGGGGATTACGTAAATTTAAATAGGTCACTGGAATAGCTAACTATAGAAGGATTAAATACGTATACGCAGCAAATTGTCTTCTAAGCTGTCTAAGCCTCACGAGAAAACAATCATCTCGGCAACCTGATACAACGACCATACAAACTAGTCATATATGCAAGTATTGTAGGCAATAATTTTTATAGCACTACTGTCGGACTCGAGAGCTGGATATAAATCCTCTTACATTACGATATGTTTAAGAAATTAAATAAACCCCCTATAAAAAATAAAATAGGCAGTACTAAAAAATTACACAAAAACTGAAGGATACACTATAAAAATTAAATATATAGGCTACAGTACAAAAAGTAATAAGGCTACACTACGAAATTTAGATAGGGTACAGTACAAAAAGTAATAAGGCTACACTACGAAATTTAGATAGGGTACAGTACAAAAAGTAATAAGGCTACACTACGAAATTTAGATAGCGTACAGTACAAAAAGTAATAAGGCTGCACTACGAAATTTAGATAGGGTACAGTACAAAAATTAATAAGGCTACAACTACGAAATTTAGATAGAGTACAGTACAAAAAGAAATAAGGCTGCACTACGAAATTTAGATAGGGTACAGAACAAAAATTAATAAGGCTACACTATGAAATTTAGATAGGGTACAGTATAATAATTAATAAGGCTACACTACGAAATTTAGATAGGGTACAATACAAAAATTAATAAGGCTATATAGGATATATCGACGTATTAGAATTAATATCATTATTTAATTATTTTATGCAATAGACGACGCTTGATTTTATATGAAGTTTGCACAATTTCGCTCCCCTACACGCACATCCATGGAGGGAAGTTCGCTCCCACGAGAGCTTTTACTGTCGCCGCCTAGTCCGCGCGAGAGGAGAAGGCCTGCAATGCATGGACCCAAGGCAGGAAGAGTTTTAGTCACATCTAAACGACGCGAAGTCGATAGAATCCCCCAAAAGCCGTTGGAGACAGCGGCACCAATGACCGGGGAGCAGTCGCCTTCTGAGTTGTAGTCCGTGCAGTGGGATTTGAGTCCTCAACACTCGTTCCCACACAACGCAAAAACGCGTTATGCGAGATTCGGATGTCCCCGTTTGTTTCTTTTTGTTTGGGTAAGATCCATTCTAATTCCAACCACCGAAATCGCCGAATGATACACTTTAATAATTTAATAGAATACGCTGTAAAAATTACATAGAATACGCTAAAGAATGCTCAAATTGTTCACAAGTTCAAAGGCAGCGCGCGTACCTCATTATTTAACTTTGGAAGACGTTCTCACCTTCAAATCGTCGGGACGTCTGCGAGTGGTAGTTTAATATAGTTTTTCGTTCTATTCGTTAACCAAAGTTTGATAACTGCACTGCGGTATCTTGGTATATTTGCATTAGTATATGAAAACTTTCGCAGTCTGCAAGCGTGTTCCAAACGTTTGCGAAACGAATTAAACTTAGTTCTCGCTTCACAAACATTGTGGTAACGGTAACACGAATGTGTGGGACTAGGGCCTAACGACGTTGTCGGGACGCTTTTATGCTGGACGCAAAATTGTATGAAGATTGTTGTGTTCAACGTCGAGATATTAGATTGTAAAATGGAACCTTTCTATTTTTTTTTTTCACAGCCCATATATGTCCCACTGCTGAGCACGGGACTCTCCAATATTGGAAGAACAGACATTTACCCACCACGCTTGTCCAACGCGGATTGGCGGGGGTTACCAGACTGGAAATAAATATTTGTAAACCATACTTGTATTTATTCCGATGCCGGGATTGAACCCGCGACCATGGACTCCGCGAGCGGAGGGCCCCGCCAGATTCATTCGTGCAGTAGCGCTTTTTGTATAATCATATGAATAATAAAAGAAGAAAGATTTAATGAGAAATGAATAAGTAAAATTAATTCCTTTTTTATTTTGCATTAAATCGAACTCCTTATATTCCTCCTATTGAGAAGTAAAGAAGAAGAAGAAAGAAATAAGGCCATCGTATCCCTACACTTACCTTATAAAAAAAGAGAGGCTGAAATAAACTAAATGTTCTCGAATAAAGATCGAACTAACACCAGTCAAACGTGCTCCTGCCACAGGTCTGAAAATAATATAATATAAAGAAATTTAGTTCTAAGCATGAAATATTTTTTATAACTTGAAAACAATGCTTTGGATAATTCAAAAGTATCCTTTGCTTATCCGATGCTGAAACCAACTAATAGTACCTCTCCGACTTGCGAAGGTTGGTAGCCAATTCAGCACAACTTTCCTCCTCCTTCGCGAGGTGCTGATTCGTTCTGGAGCACTCGCTATCCTGGTCCACTCCCTGATATAACGTAGCCAAGACTTTTTTTCGACTAACTTATCTTTTGCCCGCGATTTACCCATCATGATCAGTTGCAGCAATATCTAGCTGTCATGTCTCATCATATGACCAGGTAAGCAACTTTTCTGCCTTTGACGGTTTGCATGAACTAATGAAACCAACCATTCATCCAAAATTTTATTGAAATCGGTTGAGCGATTTCGGAGATTTGGGTGTAGGAACACAGTGAGGCGTGATTCTCACTTTTTATAATATTACAACAGGCATACAAAAAAACCATATTAATAATAAAAATGGCTTGGAAATATATCTTAAATATATTAATTTAAAGATACTAAAGCATATTACAAACAATACCGTAACAGTCATTTATTACGGTATTAAGCTTCTTTGTGAAAAATAGCTAATTTTCACGTACGAACAGAATAGAATTCATTGACAGTGATAGACTTAATCTTCTTGTGCCATTTGGAAAGACGAATGGGCGACTAAAAGTGCAACCGTGACTGAATGAATGGCGATTGAGTATCACGTGACCTAGGCTCCTTTATGAACAAAAAGTAACATTGTCAAAGTTTATCCTTTCTCTCTATCAATGACTGACTGTAAAATATCCTTCTTTGAAACAAGTTCAGCAGCGATCCAAAATGGATCTTGGTCTCCGAACACATCTTACGCCACCGTGCCCTATCGTGCGCCACCTCCTGCTAGTTGCAGATTTGAAGGTAGTGCAAGTTATCTCCAGCACTACCTGGGGAGCCCCACAGGGCGTCGTCCAGTTGGGCGACCCATATACGCTCTTTTAACTGCGCGATCCTCCGCCATCCTCTCAATGTGGCCAAGCCAACGAAGTCGGTGAGCCTTAGTCTCTCTGACAAAACACTCATAGTTAAGAAACCGAGAAGAATAAGAAACCGATCGGATCCATAACAGAAGTATCCCATTGCTGGGCAGAAGGCTTCTTTTTGAGGAATAGACATTAGCCCATTGCACCTATCCAAGGTCGATTGGCAAGATAACCAAACTCGCAATAAATAACAACAATATGTGTATTAAAATAACTCATGTCATATGTAATGTACCGGTACAGTTACATCTAAATGAGTGACGATCTAATAAGGTTCGTTTTAGCATTACTACCTTCTTCGCACCACTACTGTGTGGAACCTTTAGCAGTGTTTTTAAACCAATATGACAATTTTTTGTTTTTCTACAGCCCATATATGTCCCACTGCCGAGCACAGATCTCTCCATTTCTCGAATGGACATTTCAACCTACCACGCTTATCCAATGCAGATTGGCGGGGTTCCTCGCGACCATTAACTCCGTGGGCGGGGGGCCCCGCCACTGAGCCAATCGGTCGTCAATTATAAAGGGTGCCAACTTTCGTACAGCGCCATCTAGTATGATAACGATATACTACACCAGTAGAAAATGTGTTTGAACATTTATTTTTAACCAAAAGCAAAATACGGGATTAAATTCAAAGTGAAAATTTTGAACTGCTAACCCTTGATAATTTTATTATACACTCATTAAAATCTACTAATCATTTAGTGTAATCAAACTTGGCAACTTCAGCAGTAGTAAAATAATCTTCCTAAGCCGTAAAGTAGGTTGTAATATGTTTACGACCGAAGTAATCCTAACCCATATAGTGTCACGACAAATTTGGATTGTATTAGACGAGATAAAATATTGTTGTGAGCTGGGATTCGAAGAATCGGAGAGAGAAAATATGGCCACTAGTTTCATATCCCTTCTCCTTTACCCTTTTAAAGATCGGAAGAAAATAGTAGAAGAAAAGGAGTGGACTCCTTTTCTTCTACTATTTTCCTCTTTATTCAACTTTAAATGCTCTCCGTATTAAACTTTAAACTCCCCTTTCGACGCACTGCCGCCCCTTTATATAGGTGAAACTATCGAAAGTTCTAGCATTCCGAAATTCGAGAATGTTCCAGCAATGTGTAGTCTTTTCTAGACATCGTCCTGTCTCTTTCCCGCGCCCAGCTATTTTCTATAAACTGTTCTTGTCACGCATTGACGGAAGTCTTGTCAATTTAGTTTTAAAAATTTGTAATGGCTTTTTTGATCACAACACTATATTAATATAGATGCCGACGTCGGTAGAAATATAGTATAAGTTTTACTTTTCTACTTGTCACGGCACGAAAGTAGTAAAAGGCTTGCGGCGTTGTATAGCCACAATATGCTAATGTATTTTTACTATTGTATGTCACGGTGACTTTCAGAAAAGACAGCTGTCACATTTTTTATTTGTGACTTCAATACGACAGACCGTGAAAAATATGAACTGCTTTTATTACTTTGATTTTCATCTTCGGTGTTGATAACGGTATTGTTTTTACATTCCAAATATATTATATAAGGTTAAGGTTATTACACACATACGAACACTCATACACATTCACACACACAACAGGCGCGCAAAAACACACTAGCATAAGATCCAAGTTTTTTAATGATATATTGATCACTGTTTTAATTAATACCTTAAATGTATCATTAGTTAATAATATAAATTATCGTAGTTTATAATCTAGTTAAAACTTTTATATTCTATGGTATACAATTAATATAATATATAAGGAAGAGCAATGTTTTGCTTAGGGCCTAGCACAGAGACAGCGGCAAATATAAGTATTAAATTTATTACTCTGTAAAATGAAGAAATAAATATGGCAATGGACTAGGGGCTTCCCCATTTCTGGAGAATCAGTAGGCCATTTAGATTTAGAAAAAATTAAAATACTTGCAGGCAATACAATAGATATGTATATTTATCCAGATGCCCAATCAAACCTTTGACTCCGAAAGCTGTAACTTCTCCAATGATACAATTAAATCGTTATATCCGTATATTGTATTGAATATGCGGAGGAGGGTTGGGCCTCCGAAACTCAACCGCTCACCGGATGAACCGCGGTAGCTAAACTACCACTCAGACGCCGGTTTTCTGCGGTAGTGCGGTACTTCCCCGGGCGAGCCGGCCCATTCATGCTACAGACAAATAATATGCCATTCTTGACAAAATATTCGTCTGCACCGTGGCTCTAACACTACATAGCCCCTAAGCTACGTCAATTTATGATATAAGAAGAAGTCAATTGTATGAATAAGTGTGTGTGTATTTGTGTCGATAGGTGCAACCCTAAAATCAGTCAGTCAGTGACTAACCATGTCACTTTTAAATAGCTATATAACTTCAATAAACGAAAAGGGTCACTGCTAGGCTACTATTGTGTAAAAATTAACCAACGATATTTTCCATTATTTTGTCGGAATTTTTTAACGTGTTGTTTGGGAAACCTGCTGAAAACAAGAACAACAAAATGTTGTTTACACTAATTACGAAATCTGGCTCGAACAAAGAGTGTTTTGCACGCAACACATTCTCTACCTACCTACCGATTAATTCTTTGGTAGCTTAAAATGGAATTTAACGTTTTGGATCAACTAAAAGGTTGTAAATTTATGTTTAAATATTCATGCAGTTGCCGTAAGCATCGAAACAAATTGCTTCGTACGTGGAACAGAGTGCTTGGGGACGCTTTGTTCATGTTATATTCATGTCTTCCGGTGATTATCGTCTGAGCTTAAGTAAGAGGAGAATGGCTGTTCAATGATTAGAAAACTGTGCTTTTCCTGGCATAAATATATCTATCGGGAAATCTATTACTGACGACCAATTGCTTCAGTGGCTGGGCCCCCCGCCCACGGAATCGATGGTCGCGAGGTTGATTCCCGCATCGGAATAAATATATGTGCGGCCTATAGATATTTATTCCAAGTTATGTAACCCCACCAATCCATATTGGATAAGCATTGTGGGTTATTGTCCGTTTCTCCAGAAATGGAGAGGCCCATGCTCAGCAGTGAGACATAAATGGGCTGCAGAAAATAAATCTATTACTAGACATAGGCGTTCCCCCAAGATGCGCCAACACCTAGCATGATCTTCACTTTTGGGTTCCAGTTTATACCAGCTCCCTGAGTAGAGAGATTTTAGACCAGCATAGCATCGTAACATTTGGTAGAGCGTCTGGGTCGGAAGTGTCCCAATCCAATCACAAAGCGTGGGTATTAAGACTATACCCGTCCAATACAAAAAAAATCATTAAAAATATTGGAAGTTGTTTAATTTTTCTACTCCTATTTTGGAATCGAAGCTAATATACAAAGCTTGTAAATCTAATAGATAACTAATACTCAGGAATCGCCAGTTCAATATATTGCTTGTTAGTTTCAACAGTGGGTAGTTATACCGCTACCGTGGAAGTTATCAAGTTTAATTATATAAAGTTCTGGGGTTATTCATGTAAGTACAACGAACTGATCAACGGCTGGTCCCGTAGTAGGGTTATGAAAGATAATTCTCTTTGACTAGATTCGATTTCATTTAAAAAAAATACATATATATCGTCACGCCTGTTTCCCGTAGGGATAGGCAGAGACCACAGATCTCGATCCGCCACGATCCCAACACTCCCACCTTGCTTCCTCCACACTCATCCATCCTTCCTTTCATATTCATTGTAGCGAAACGACTCTCCATTAGTCGCTTCTCGCCCTCGTGGGAATCAGGACGTGACGAGTGGCGAACCAATCGCCGTCATTTTTTAACAAATTTGATTTATTTAAATTCGTCATAAAAAATAAATGAATAAATATATTTTTAAAAACATATTAACTAAAAACACGCTTCATATAAAACGCCATGTATCAGACGAAATTGCAACGTCATTATAATGTGAACAAATGATTTTTATGATCTTATAGATCATTATCTCTCTTGGCTGCACATGCCAAGAGAGATTATGATTGCAGAGGTAAGCAGGAGGGTGTTTAGCTCCTTTCATTCTTTCAAACGACTCCAAAAATTCCTGCCTCTTCATATTAAAATAACCCTTGCCCAATCTTTTCTTCTTCCACTTGTAGACTATGCTATAGTATTATATTATATATTATTAGAATTTATATGTTTATATATGTATGGTTTTATATAGTATGTATTGCTATGTAAATTTCTTATTTCTATCCTCACAACTTATCTCTCTTTCACTCCTGGGTTTGCTGGAAGAAAACTCAATTTTGAGTTAAGCTCGCCTTTGTACATCTGCTTTCCTTTTAATTCTTGTATGTCATGTTTTATGTGTACAATAAAGTATTAAATAAATAAAAATAAAACCAATGTTTAATTATGTGGACAGTCAAAAGTTTTACTTAGCTAAGATCCGCGACAAGCAAAACAATAACAGAAAACTAGTAATGTGTGTTTTTCTGCTGCATGACGTGGATTTATTTGGAACTTAAACCAAAAACTTACCGAAAATCGGCTATCAATTCTCCACCCACCAACCACTATACACAATAGCCAACACCCATGACCACTTTTCCATCTTGTAAACGACACGTGTTTCGCCCCAACACGAGGCATCTTCAGATATAGTAGACTCTACGGAAGACAACCTAAAACACGTGTCGTTTACAAGATGGAAAAGTGGTAATGTGTATTTGGTGTTGTGTATTCGGTAAGTTTTTGATTTAAGTTCGAAATAAATTCACTTCAACCAGCAGAAAAACACACATTACTAGTTTTCTGTTATTATTTTGCTTGTCGCGGATCTTAGCTAAGTAAAACTTTTAACTGTCCACATAGTGATGGATTTCCGCAAAGTAACGCCTGACTCCATTAACAATGTTTAATCGTCGCATTGATGATATGTCGCAGTGTTCAAATGTCTCATTGTTTAAGGGTCCGTGGTTAATAGTCACGTGTTCTCACGTCAGCACACCACGTCCCTTTCCCGCTTCACACGGAGTCTCCTGAGAAATCATTTCCTTAGCACGTGATACCTACGCAGAATTAAAATTTCACATAGTGTTACCTACATACATATTGTACAAATAAAATTACACAGAACATAAAATTTATTCGGTTTATACGGAAACGTCAAAGAAGAGTATTAGGTATAAAGACAAGGATTATCTTTGACTTTATCTTTGTTGGCAATTAGTTACAAGTATTATTCCAGTGTCAAGTAAAATACAATAATATCTTGTCTCTTGTAATGTAACAAGTCCGCTTATCACGTTACGTCTTGATAAAATGGTGGCCATTTTACCAAAACCTTCTATCGACTTTTTCAGTCAACTTAAAAAGTTACGATACACGCATTTATTTCATATCGCTTCACTTATACACATTAATCGAAGTATATTGCGTAATACGCCACCACAATTAAATAACTGATAATAATATAAGATTATGAAAGTGAGATAAAAACACAGTATCACTTATGTAAGTAGGCGGAAAAAGTCTATTATGATCTTTTATTTCTTTAACAATAACAAACTGAACAAAGAACGGAAGAACATAGTGTCTTCCCCTTGAAAGAGACTATAAAAAAAAGTCAATTGGCGAATTCTTATTTATTACCTATGTAGCAAAATAATCTAAAAGCAAATACCTTATTAGCCCACGTCTATATTGTAATTATAATGAGAAAATGTACAATAGTAGATTAATCATTACACAAAAATACTGTAAAAATTGAAATTATAGAAATAATAATAGGTTATCCGGAAAGTTCTTGCCGATATTTTAGGACAATTAAAACGCAGCTCATTTAAATGTTGATATACATTTATTAAATTATATAGGTACCTATCTGCTAATTGACGTAATGTTGAGCGTGGGTTATTCTCGATTTCTATTCTTACCATATCTTCATCTGTGGTGGACTGCCTACCTGGGCGTTCTTGATCTTCCAGGTCGAAATTTCCAGCTTTAAACCGAGCAAACCACTTTCGCACAGTTTTTTCGTCTACAGCATCATCCGCACATACAGCATATATCTTATTTGCCGCTTGTGTGGCATTTTTACCCTTTCGAAAAAAGAAAAACATTAAATGCTTATAATGCACTTTTTTGCCACCATATTCTAAGGCGTACAAAACTGATAAAAATTAACAAATCGTAACCAAACTTTTTTCCAAATATGACTGAAGCTATCTCTTTTAGAATATGTACAGATGTCGTTCGTTTTCAATAATTGTGATATATTCAGTCAGGTCTCTCGCGCTACCTACTGAAAATCGGCACGAACTTTCCAGACAACCATATTATTGTTTCGGACATTGCTTTCACAGCGAGATATACCATACTGTGTAAGGTTTAGGCCTTGAAGAAAAAATATCCAAAAAACAGTTCTAATATCCACCGCGCGAATCGTCAAGGTTTAAACCATAACCTACTCATGCATCAAAATAACTATTCGACTATTGGTCTTACAGATATTTATTTTCTGAGTTATGCAGATATTTGTCCTTGTCTTTTGTACGTTTTTATAATCGCATCTATGAAACACGGAATTCTATTGTAGGATATGGATATAGAGCGTTTTTCTTATGTAACTGAACATTCTAGTAAGGGCTAAACAAGGAATGGCCTACAGTTGTCTTAGTTAGTCTGGTTACCCCACCAATCCGTATCAAAAAGCGTGGTGGATAAACGTCCGTTCCTCCGAAAACAGGGAGGCCCGTGCTAAAGAGCTATATCTGTCTATATTTTTTCTTAAAGAAGACTAACCATCTTTTGATGTAACTAGATTTCTTATTAACCATTTCAACTAAACTCCTAAATATTGTTCTTCCTGTTTTAGGAAATAATGTTTCACATCATTAGCCCAATGATATATTTTTACATATATATATAATACATACATATATTAATATGTTGTGAGGCTTACCTTTCGGTGCTTAGGCAATACAGGCTGTATTCGCGCAGCTGGCGATAAGATTGTTTTCTCTTGAGGCTTATCCGGGGCTTATGAAACAAACTGTCTCATATCGCTAAATAATCCCCCTACAGCGCAGGTACGTCGATGTCACGGCAAGAGCCGTGAAAACTTAGTGTAGAGTTACAACACCCTAACAAGGAGGGAGCTAACAAGCATTTATCTAAAATTTAGCCGATTAATGGAGTTAAGCGTTAGGCTACCTACTTTACGGAAATCCATCACTATGTGGACAGTCAAAACCTTTACTTAGCTAAAATCCGCGACAAGCAAACAATAACAGACAATTAATAATGTGAGTTTTCCTGCTGAATAAAGTGGATATACTTGGAACTTAAACCAAATGGGGAGGTTGAGGGCAAGGAGGGGAAGGAGGATTAGCCTCCGCAACTCAAACGCTCACCGTACTAAGTGTGGTAGCTAAGCTACCACTCAGACGCCGGTTTTCTGCGAGAGTGTGGTACTTCCCCGGGCGAGCTGGCCCATTCATGCTACAGACAAATATTACGCCATTCTTGACAAAGTATTCGTCTGCAGTGTGGCTCTACCACTAGTAAAAATTTATAAACATAGATCTGTAATTGACATTGTTCTTTTTAAAAAGCACAGCACTTGTAATTTCAATAATTGAAAAAAGGTAAAGCATGTCAGAACAGAAATATAACTACTTTTATTATCAAATACTTTAGAAAAAAATATATTATTATATACGTAACCGATTAATCGAAAGTTAAACTTATATACGTTAACAATATATTGTAACACCTACCTGGGTTTTGCAAATAAAACCAGAGTGTTACCAGTTTAAAGAATTATTTATTACAAAAAAAAAAGAATCAAGTAGGTGAGACACAAATTTGTAGGTCGTGGGTAAACGGCCGATCTGATTTTGCCACGAAAGCGGACTAACACTCCCCTGAGCTAGCTTGTGCTCAAAGAAGAAAACCGCAGGTAGAACCCTGCAAGTTGACAGCGGTTTGCCCTCAGCGATTGTAAAGGATGCGCTGAGACACCTAAATGTCGATCCCTGAGCTAGCTAGCACTCAAAGAAATAAACCGCAGGTAGAACCCTGCAGATACATTTGCACCGCAGGTAACATACTGGCGGAGGGCAGGTGGCACCCTGGATCAGAGGTGACACCCTCCGTTACATTGTGCACCGTAGTAGAATCATTACCGCAGGTGGAATCAACCCCGCAGGTAAAAGCTGGCAGGTAGAACCCCGCAGATAAAATGTGCAGGTGAAACCCTGGAAGTGACAGATACCCATCGATTACGACTTGGCCTATCAACTTCCGTTCTGGTTAATCAGCGACAACTCGTGAAAAGCATTATGTCGAGATTGTCGTGGTGAATTAAAACCAGAACGGAATTACAAAATAAAAATTAAACACACATGTGCTATTCAAAACTTACCCTAAAACGGGGTTTGATTCCTGCACTTATTTTTAAAATAAATACTGAGCGAGGGCGCTCTTAAGAGACGTGACGGTTCCCGTTGATATTTCCATAACGGACAAACCCTCACTGAGGTGGTGTCGTTCCTCGGCACCCGTCAGTAACTTCCATAAAAAACCCGAGCGGCACACGAACAAGGCCCAAATAGCACGAAGGCGCGAGCGCCACACCTACACCTACTTGAGTTTACAAATTCCTTTTCAAATTCCTTCAATCTGTCACCGCGTTGCTTTGAACACTTAACGTATGACAAGCAAAAAATGTTCGATGGCAGATCGTGTTTTTGTTATAGTAATTTATTAATTCTAATATTAGAATAAGTATTTAAATTTGAATACGGAATAGTGTACTAATACTAATATTTTTAACTTATACTTAAACTAACTAAAATTATATCATTAAAACATGTAACCTTCCGTTACAATATGAGGTAAGTGCCCGCAATACAACCTGATGGAGCATAAAAGTCATAAAACTTTCTATACCGTCTCAATGTTCGCGTAAGGTCGCCACACAGCTATGTATTTCCACAACGCCTGATCCAGCGCCGTACAAAACTATTTAGAAACGTTATAGCGCTGTCTTTTATTTCTTCCAGCAATCTAGTTTTATGCTCGATGACCCAAATCTTACAGAAGAATTTCTATTTCTTGAATTTATTAATACTATGTAAACCGCGCCAATCCACATTGGACAAGTGTGGGTGGGTTAACGTCCGTTCCTTCAGAAATGGAGAAACCCGTGCTCAGCACTGGGACATATATGGACTGTTAAAAAAATTTGAATGTATTATTTATTTTCACTCTATATAACCGATATGACATTGGAAACTTCACAAAACAAGCTCACAAATTTCTCAAAGGCCTGCAACGCTGCTGCAATATCTATGGTGTTGTGAATGTCTATGGGCGGCGTTGATCGTTTTGCTAATGACACGGTTGCCTTTTTGAACTTACTGTCCCATAAAAAACATTTTTCAAGATGAAAAATTAGTATCCGGTTCTTACTAGGCCTTTATAGTATATTTTCCTCTTTATTCCCTGAGCTGATTTTTATTATTTTCTGTATGGTTTCCCGTATCAAATAGGACCAATCCATTTCCTTTCTCCGGTACCGTAAAAGATAACTATATGAGAAAATATTAGTAGATGGATTTCGTAGTCCGGGGTAATAAATAATGAGTAATATAAAAAAATTGTTAAAGTCAATTCTTACTTTTATATCCCGCTAAATATAGATAGATTGATAAGTTCTTTATTGTACACCAAAAATAAAGTTACACAATTATTGATTGTAATATTTATATACAAATGGCGGTCTTATCGCTAATAGCGATTTCTTCCAGACATCCGTAAGATGGACACAATGTTAAAAAGATAATTCGTTGAAGAAAAAAAAATTATATAAAATATATTGTATAGTTTATTTTAATTATATTTACATATATAAATATGTAAATATAATTAAAATAAACTGTATAACCATCAAGTGTCATCTACCAAAAGTTTAAATAACTGTAGTTAAGGATAATTACAATTTTTAGTTAGCTAACATCCGCGACAAGTAAACAAAAAAATTACAATTTTTAGTTAGCTAACATCCGCGACAAGAAAACAAAAAAGAAAAATAATAATGTGGGGTTTTTTTTATTGGAAGAAGTGGATTTACAGGGAACTTAAACTGAATCTTACCGATAAAACGGCCATCAGCAACTCTCCACTTCCCAACCACTATCAACAATACAAAACACACACCACCACTCATCCACAATGTACACGACACGTGTTTCGCCTCAACATGAGGCATCATCAGGTATAGTAGACTACGGGAAACATCCGTTAAGTCAAGTTAAGATTTAGTTTAAGTTCCCCGTAAATCCACTTCTTCGAGTAAAAAAAAACACACATTATAATTTTTCTATTTTGTTTGCTTGTCGAGCATCATAGCTAAGTAAAAATTCTTAAATGTCCACATAGTAATGGATTTCCGCAAAGTAACGACTGACTCCATTTTTCTTTAAAGGCTTGCAACGCTTCTCTGCCTATGGCACTGCAAATGTTTATTGGCGTTGATTGCTTTCCATCAGGGGACACGCCTGCTCGCTTGCCTGCATCAGTTGCCTACGGATAGTGATTACCTTTAATAAAAAAAGAACAGCTTCTAAAATGAACGAAAAATAAATTTTACATGACTGCCAAATCTCTGTAAATCATGCACTCAGCTACAACGCGAATGTATAGGCTCTAACGTCACCAGGGAAGATTAAAATATTCATGTAGTTGCCTCCTGCGTCTATTCAATTTGTTCCGTATGCGTGACACAGAGCGCCGGGGATACCCTCTTTATCCTTTTATTTAAATTGTTGTGTCACGCCCCAAGTTAATATCGCCTTTGACGTTACAAGACGCTTTGTGTAATTCTATTTATTTAAGAGTGAAGCCCAGATGGGTGATCACTCGTTCTTGGTAGAAGGCATCACTCAATTTTTTATTAATAATAATAATACTTTTATATAGATTTTTTTTATATTAATAATATTGTTACTAATAGAAAAATATGTAAATAAATGAAAATAATTCTATATTTGTATAATGTGAGGTGTAACAAGATGAAAAAAAGACGTATAATAGCTCCATCACATTGCCACTTATGGCGTACAAAATTCTTTAATTATTACATACTAGCTTTTGCCTGCAGCTTCGCTCGCGTGGAATTTGGTCTGCCACATTAATTTTCGTGACAAATCATTTTAAATAAATATATTTCTTTTACTTAATAGTAAAAAATATATATTTATTTAGTTACTCGTACATCCAAAATTTCAGATATCTAACTTCAAAACTGACGGATTCCATACAAAGATTAGATTAAAATAGATACTATGCATTGTAAAATCATAGTATTTAATTTAATTAAATTTATGGTTCACAATTTTGGTCATAGTGGCTTCCACATAAAAGGTAGATATATGCTGTCGCGAACTTTTATTTAGAACTATTCAAGACAAACAATCCTACTGTACATCATCTTTGTGTAACTTCAACGGTTTAGGCAGCATACGCCAAGATAGCTCTCAGAGGCCAGATTTTTTTTTCTGACTTAATTGATATGTATCGTTATATTACGACCAAAATTACATAAAATCATTACGAATTGTAGCCTATATGTTATTCCGATGTATAACCTATATTACTTTAAAGTTTTATCCAAATCCGTCTAGTAGTTTTTTCGTGAAACAGTAACAAACATACATCCATACTTCCAAACTTTCGCATTTATAATATTAGTAGGAAGAACTATTAAAAATAACTAAAACAATTATTACTGATCTAAGTACATAACTTAATTATTATAACATCATTAAAATTATAATTTATTATTACATCTTTATATCACTTTTGTTCATCTATTACATATATTTGATCGAATTTTTAAAGTAAAAAAGTCCTTAATATTATAAATATGCGCATCTATTAGCCATTCATGTGGCCTTTTTAAATAATGTGTTCAGTTGTTTTAATTCATGAGGAATATTGTTGTAGATGCATATACACGTGAACAGGCAGCTATTTATATATTTGCTGAGTCTGGGGTGATAATCCGGCACTAATCTTCAGGATCACGCCGGGGAAGACCAGCCTAATCATTAGCTGCTTTAAATAGTTTTTTTTTAAACTAAAGTATAAACCTCTTCCAGATTCTTCTAGTAGAATGAGTAGGTAATAAATAAATTTTCACGTGATGAAAGCTTAGATGAAACGGTCCACACGAATTCCAGTTAAATAAAAACATTACGTCTTTCTTAAGAAAAGATATTCAGCCCCTTTTTTTCACAGCTCATATAAGTCCTACTGATGAGCACGGACCTCTCCATATGTGGAGTGACGTACATTAACGCACCACGCTTGTCCAATGCGGATTAGTGAGGCAACGAGACTCGGAATGAATATCTACAGGTCATACATATATTATATAGTGTGTCTTACCTGTACTCTTTTACGGTCCCGAAACGTGGACGCTGACAGTCCGCCTGCCTCAGAAGCTCAGAGTCACTCAGAGAGCTATGGAGAGAGAGATTCGGAGTGAACAAATCCGCCACAGAACTAAAGTCACCGACATAGCCTTTCGAATTAGCAAACTAAAGTGGCAATGGGCTGGTCACGTTTGCCGGAGATCCAACAATCGTTGGAGCAGACAAGTACTGAACTGGAGACCTCGTCTCGGTAAACGTAGTGTGAGACGCCCCCCGGCTAGATGGTGCGACGATTTACTGTAGAAACTGGATGCGTGAAGCCGAAGATCGGGCTAGGTGGCGCTTCCTGGGCGAGGCCTATGTCCAGCAGTGGACTGCCGCAGGCTGTTGATGATGGTGTTACATATATTTATCCCGATGCGGGGATCAAAACTGTGCCCATTGACTCCATAGGTAGCAACCGGCCATTGAATTGAGATTTATAATATACCGTATTTGACGGCATATAAGTCGCACTTTTTTCCCTAAATTAAGTTTCAAAAAAGTTACCTGCGTCTTATACGTGAAGGACACTAATTAACTTTCTTTTTTCCTTGTGTGTGTGTGTTCCTAAATAAGGATGCGTCTTATATGCCGTCAAATACGGTAACTATTATAAGAAAAATGATATACTAAAAAAAATTAATTCAACGGAAGAACGTACGATATTCATCCAGGGAACTGAACTAGCTAGACGTTTATTTCGTAATATGACCCTCTCGGGGTCAATTTAGTTTCACGTTTGCTCCAACACGGGGGTCGTGTACGAGACTGGAACAATGCGTGCGATTGTTTCGTTTAATGTTTATAACAATGATAATGATAACGATTATAACAATGGGGAAAGCGTGAAAGGTGAGTGAGAATATGTTGGTATATGTTGTGCTCTGTTGTTTTGAAGCAACAACATTATTTTTACATTATTTATACGGGTGTGAGACGTGGAAAAGTACGAAATAACTAGTACGCAAACTCCAGGTATTCGTCAACCGCTGCCTACGCCGAATCTTAAAAGTATATTGGCCGGATAACATGATCTCCAACGAAGAGCTGTGGAGAATTAGCAAAGAGGAACCAATAGATGTCCAGATACGTCGTCAAAAATGGAGATGGATAGGGCATACTCTCCGTCGCCACGCTAGTCATATCCCTTGAATGGAATCCGCAGGGGAAAAGAAAATGTGGGCGCCCAAAACAAACTTGGCGGCGTACTGTGACGGCCGAAGTGCAAGAAGATAGGCCTATCCTGGAGCGAAGTACAGCGTATGGCCTCCGACATGTCGAGATGGAGAAACGTCGTGTCTGCCCTATGCCCCACCAGAGGGACTTAGGATTCAGAGAGAGAGATCACCAGATACCATATTAGTTTATAAGTCGAATAATCAGTGGAAGAGAATGATTATTTTCTGCCAATATTGAGACAACATCTTGCCTTCACTTCACGCACACGGTTTCATCAAGATGGCGCCACACCTCACCCTGCTAGAGAGACCATGGAACTTCTCGATTTCTTCTCTAACAAATTGATAAGCCGTTTCTACGATATCCCCTGGCTACTGTAGTGATAGATTGACAAATGTATCACGAATGTATTAAAACTTTTTAGTTAAATATAATAAAACCTTTGTAATTTTTTTACGTTTGTAATTCTAAAATTTAAAATAGAATAAAATAAATTGATTTATGTAAAAACAAGATTCGATCGATATCTTTCGAGGAAAATGTCACTTTTCCTGGCATAAAAAATTAATATTGTATATAAAAAATAAAGTTATTCATTAATATAAAATATAATTCATTAATATAAATATAATTAATATAAAAAGTAAAGTGATTCATTAATAAATTAACTTCACTTAGAAGAGTTTCACTATATCGAAGATAAAATCCCCTAAAGATCCTGTGTCGGCATATCAGATGTATGGCTGTCACGATATACCTACTACCTAGGTCGTCGGATCTCATTCCTGTGGGGGTACCATAAAAATAAAGTCTATAAAACCAACCCGATGACCATCTCGGCACTAAAAGAAAATATCGCCCGTGAGATTAACGGCATCCCGACGTCACTTCTTCAGCGGGTAGCACAGACTACTCAACATTTAGACGAATTAATTTTTGAAAACTACAACCCACACTTTTTGCTAAATGTTATTGAATTTTTTTATATCCTTTTTAGTTTTTCCTTTAATTATGATTAAAAAGCTAATTTTGCCACCCAACACTAAAGCACTTTATTATTATTTATTCTGCCACCGGACATTAAACCACTTTATTATTATTTATTCTGCCACCGGAAATTAAACCACTTTATTATTATTTATTCTGCCACCGGACCCTAAAGCACTTTATTATTATTTATTCTGCCACCGGACACTAAACCACTTTATTATTATTTATTCTGCCACCGGACACTAAACCACTTTATTATTATTGATTCTGCCACCGGACACTAAACTACTTTATTAATTTTGATTCTGCTACCGAACACCAAACCACTTTATTATTATTTATTCTGCCACCGGACACTAAAGCACTTTATTATTATTTATTCTGCCACCGGACATTAAACCACTTTATTGATATTTATCGATGGCAATTAATTATAGTTGTTTAGAGAGTTTTTAGATTTTATTGAGATTATTAGTTTTATCTTTCAATTAAAAATATATATTTACATACATATGCATATTTAAAGTTATGCAAACACTGAAATTGATTTATATAGCACAACATGCTCGTTATAAAAATAAAAAAGATAGAGCTCTTCCTGAAAATTAATTCCTACACGTTAAGGATCTTTAACTGGGTTGTGATTTGGGCGAGAATTAAATAGCACGAATTAAATACGACGCACCATTTACAATCGCAAGTCATCAATGGTTAATGATTGGGTTAAACTGATGGCAAGTAATCAGGATCAAATAATATTCCTTTAAATAGTGCGAACCGACATTTTGGGGTAGAAGTGGGTAATCAATGTGTTGCCTCATGGTGAACAATTACCATATCTCGACGACATATGGAATAATTAATGAAGTCAGGCGTTACTGCGGAAATCCATTACTGTGTGGACAGTTAGAACTTTTACTTAGCTAAGATCCGCGACAAGTCTTCTCTCGTCGCGGACCTTAGCTAAGGAAAAGTTCTAACTGTCCGACGTCTGGAATAGTAATAGGACTGCAGACATGTTTAGATTCTAAAAGACCTCTATATCGTATCGGTCAAAACCCACTTATGAAAGTTTTTTCTATAGAGTTTGAGTACGTAGAAAAACAAATCACACCATAAATAAAATGTTTTTCCCTATCACTTTCCTAATAACATCACTCGTTCTATTTTTTTACGAATATATGAAGGAATTGGACCAATTCAGAAGCGGTACGTTTTCTAACTGGACATAAAAAAATTTATGACTTGCTACCTCGTAAAGTGAAACCATCTGCATTTTATGGTTATGACCAATTAGATGACATCATAATGTTATTCTTCTGGACAATGAATTTTTATGATTATATGTCAATGATGAATAGCATTATAAATGGGCCGCACAAATAGCAAAAAATAGAAAGAAGTGACACGCCTGCTCGTTTGCCTTCCTATCCATCCCATACAAAAAAATATATATTATATAATTATTTTTTTAATTTGTAGTGGCTTACATTGATGTTAATACACTTTTTTTAAATATTAAATCCTTAAATAATTAATTTTAGTTCTATAAGGGAGAAAAAAAATTATATAAGATATTTAACAGGATTTAAATCTAGCAATAAATATCGTCTGTGGCGGAGAGTGTAGAATTAGAAAAAAGTGGGAATTGACTCTATTTATTTTTTAAATTACTTGTTTTGTATATCAGCTACACTGCAAACCGCTTTGAACACTATGACGTAAACTACAAGTTACATTGTCTGCCAATCTTTATTGGACACTTAAATTACCAAGCGTCACTGTTGTTCGTAAATATGCAGATTTTTTTTTTTTTTTTATGGCATAGGAAGGCAAACGAGCAGGCGTGTCACCTGATGGAAAGCAACCAACGCCGCCCATAGGCATCCG